>JAZKJV010007387.1:0-431880 GCA_037367405.1 Ottelia alismoides | reverse complement strand
TAATCGATCAATCTTGTTGTCAATATATGCTTCCGCGAACAAGTTTTTAACATTATTTTCTAGCATAGCCTAGACCGCCCCGACGTCATAATAGAATCAAGTGCAATGGCCTACAACAAAAGAACGAAGAGTGAAGTCAACTCTATCACCCTACCACTGTACTTTAACGGCAACAACTACTCGTAGTGGATGACAAAGATGATGGTCTTTTTTACAGTCAAGTGATTTTGATGCGTGGCATATAATTAAGAAGCCTTTCATATAAAAGAGGAAGCAAAAGGCAATTAATCCAAAGCAACCAACACTATATTGAACAATATTTGATAGAATTTGCTCGAGTATCGCATCTCACGACTCCTTATGAGATTTGGGAATGTATACAAGCAGAGTCAGACAATCTCATTTTTAAATCCATACATGTAAGGATGAAATATTTAAGATGAACACGGGAGAAAGCATCAAGGAAATGTGTGTCCACCCTATAGCAATCACAAATTAGCTTTGAAATCTTGGAAGAGTTTATCTATGTGGAGAGTTTCCATAATGGTTCCACACTCTCTATCATCTGAGTGGGAGCATAATCAGCTGACTTGAAGATAATGACTCCTATCGATTTTCTATGTAATCTTTTTCTTATGAAACATAGCTTAATAATACGACGTTGGAGGAAGAAGAATTAGAACCAAAGAAGGAGACATTGACATTCAAAGCTACTCAACTTAAAGACAAAGAAATATTGTAATAAGGAGGATATTTCTATGATCATGCATCAATCAAAAAATTTCTCAAGAACAAGAAGGCTATTTTCACCAATAAGAGAAGTGATGGCAAAGAAGAAAAGTGTAAGTTGCTTTAAGTGTGAGAAGCCTGGACATATCAAGACGAATAGTCACTTGCTTAAAAAGAGCAAGAATGTAACAAGGAAGACAAGAATGTTCCAAGCCACTTGGGACGACTCGGCCTATAGTAACACCGATGAAAAAAGCACATGCCTAGAATTTGTAGGCATCATCGATTTACACAATGAGGTTATAACGAGCTTTATAAAGTTTTACAAGATCTCTTTATAGAAGTAAAGAGGCATGAAAAAGAAATTGATGAGAATGAAACTCTTAGAAAGGATTTGTTGGAGATTAAGAAAAAATTTCTGTCTTGAAAAAAAGATAACAGAGCATAATGCATCTAGTACTTTATTAAAAGGAAAATCACTTTTAGTAATTGTAGTTCATAATCTCTTGAGAAGAAGAGTTCTGTTGGATGAGTGCCTAAGGATAAATTGCAAAATAACCCCTAAAGATCCTAAATACAAAGGGTACTTGGGAGCTTTACGTATAAAATCAAAAGGAAACCCAAGCAAAAGAAGAGGGAGCTCGGAAGATGAATATTATTTGGTATTTAATATCATGTTTTGAAAAGAATTTGAAGTTATAACCTTCAATTTTTGATAATGGAAAAAATGAGAAGTACACAGAAAAGTGATTTCAAAGTAATTTTAAAATAGGATAGAATTTTTTTCTAAAAAATGTAGACAGATTACACTTTTATCTTTTTGCTAAACACTTCAAAATATTTTTTTCATCGTCAAAAATGAGAGAAAATATTAGTGACATGAACACTTAGATGCATAGTTTTAATAATGACAAAAATTATTATGATTGTATAAGATTGTGTTTTAGCAAGCAAAGAACATCATGACAAAAGATGACATGATAAAGACTGACTAAATCTACTCAAATTACAATCAAGTTGATAAAACTACAAGAAGACTTCTTGAAAAACAAAGCTGTAAAGAGGACGCAATAAATTGCAAATCAAGAAGATAAAGACTAAAGAGTTGTGATTGTTTGTAATTTATTTTATAGGGTTTTTATCAGTTGTGCCCCTCTGAGATATCGCAATTCCAATTATGTCCCTTCTTTTTTCAGGAATATCAGTTGTGCCCTCGGCTTCTTGCCATTTTATCACTTGTGCCCCTCTGTTACTTTAGCCGTCAACTATTTGAACCTAACTATGATTTTCTCAAACCATAGTACAGTTAAAAGGGGCATATCCGAAAAAAAAGTCCACATACCCCTTTCACTCTTCCTCCCTCCTCGTCACCCTCCAACCCTTCCTCTGTCGACCTCGACATCCCAAGAATCAACTTCTCGCCTTTTACGGCCATCACCCTCGCCATCAACAACTCTCTCTGGAGGAGGATGCCCAAAAGGGACGACCCGCATAACTAAGCTTCCCTGAGATACCCAACTCGCCCACGTAACCCTAGTGGTAGATCTTCTCGAAATATCAGAGATATAAAGAAGATGATCCCGTTTCGGAGTCCATACAAGATGGGTACCTTGCAAATATAGCCAGCTGGGGAACGGTGGTCAACTTCTTCGAGGCCATCGACGGGGCTTACCTCGATCACTTGCGCCGCGATCTCAGCCACGGAAGGGTTTGGGCTATGGGACCTTTGGGAGAGAAGGGTGACAACATGTAGGACCAAGGCGGACATAGCTCGGTGGAAGAGGGAGTCATTATGGGTTTTCTGGACTCATGCTAGGATGGGTCGGTGGTTTACATGTGTTTCGGAGCCAGGTGGTGCAGAGTCTGCTGATGAAACCCAGATGGAGGCAGTGGCACACGTGCTGGAGTTGAGCAAGGCGAGGTTCGTGTGGCGTGTGAAGGAGGCCTTGAAGGAGTCTGTGGGGGGAGGACCTTGGGGTGGAGGTGGGAGGGTAGGGGGAGGAGCGTGGGTGGAGGGGGAGGCACGGGGGTGGAGGCGAGGGCAGGGAGAAGGAGATGGGGGCGAACAGGGGGCCGAGGAGGAGCAGGGGTAGGTGGGAGGAGCTGGGGGAGGGGGGGGGGCGAGGAGGAGCAGGGGTGGAGACGCAAGGACTGGGGGAGGAGCTCGGGCGAAGGGAGAGGCTCGAGCGCAGAGGGATAAGCTTGGTGCAGAGGCCATTTTTAGAACTAATTCCCGATGTATCCTCAAATTTAACGTTCGTTTGCGTTGAAAATGGACGACAACTAATCCGAAGGGCACAAGTGGTAAAACGGTAAGAAATCAGGGACACAACTGATATTTCCAAAAAGAGGGGCATAACTGAAATTGCAATATCTCAAAGGGGCATAACTAACAAAAACCTTATTTTATAAGAGAGTTGCATTGTAATCCTCATGCATATGCATAACATGCTACTCCAGCTCAATCTCGTGAGATTTACCTCATCAAAGCCATGGTCAATCGTGAGATTGCCTCACAGAACATCATACATCACGTCACCTTACTTCACTTCACCGCATCATCAATCTCATCGATCACCTCAAACTAGGAGCCAGTCACCTCTTTAAAACTCCCAAATTCACAACACCAATTTAGATGTGCAAGATGGAAATTCATTCAACTCCTTCCTACACTAAACCATACAGGGAGAGCTTCCCTTCCATGAAAAGAGGGCCAATTTGTCAAGAGAAATGCACATGCAAGCAGGAAATCGCGTACTTGGGCAAATTTAGATTTACTTTCAGGATTTGTCATTTGATTTAATTGCAACACTCCCACAACAAGGCACTATAAGAAATTGCACTAACTATTCCGACTTTCTATTACTAATCAATCAATATTTTCCATCAAAAAACTAGTGCCAGGCCCTCCACCTGAGCATCACCTAATTGATATGTTGATATGCCACGGGATCATCAAAACTTCCAGTTGCCCGCTTTTCCATGAAATATAGTTACATTGTAAATCATTAGCTTCTCATGGAAAACCGCTAGAAGTCGAGAACACAAAAACATAATTATCGTGGGGGATTTAAAATGTTATTAAAATCCTAACATACTATTCTTTCTGTACTTTACAATCAACTTCTTAGTAATATATACTGCATACAGGATGCAACAAGTCCTCTCTATCTATATATAGTCAGGGCCCTGAAAGTGCTGCAGATCTGGATGCACACCTCCGCCAGGACGCTGTGGTGGTTGCCTGAGGAACATAAAAATCATCATATATGGCAGAAGATTGGGAGAATATAGAACTCCAAACACTTAATAATGATTAATCACAAATTCTTGCAGCACTTATCAGCAAGAAAAATGAGTTAGACAACATTTTAAACTCTTGAATATTTTTCAGCAAGAGGACTTGAGAAGTAAAAACTAAATGCATATACAATTGTTTTTCCAAGGAGATAAAAAACTTTCATTGTCATACGTATTAGAATAAAGATTTGTGATTTTCTTAATTCATTTACTGGTGTATGACATTCAACCAAAGACTTGCAAGGTGAAACTTTAGTATGTTTTACCGCTGTTTTAGGGCTGAGTATTTGGCCAAATTTTTGTAATGAAAGTAAATACGAATTTTGAATAACAATAAGTGCATATGCATATCATAGTAGATATTGTCCCCCTTTGTCGAGGATAGCACACCGCACCTGGACTGACTGCACTCAGGAAGCTAGAATGGCGCATTTTCTGGGACATCCCATGACTGGAAATATTTGCATGCTATTACAAGCAAACAATACCAGTGCTCTACTGGTTGTTTTGTTTTTTTTTTCAAAGGGTGAGTATTAAGAACCTGGTATATGAGCTAGAATCCTAAAAAAACAACTGCTCTAAAATAGTTATTTTAGTTTCCTACTGACATGTAAACAATGACTTAACATGTCACACATCATATTTGCATTAAATTTGATAAGACCCCTAAAATGACTGCCAGATCAACAGGATGGTGCACAATCCATTTTAGTTTGGAAAAGTTTTTTAAATACATTTGCATAACTCTAATGTTCACGTTGTAGTGCATGAAGAGAGAGGCATCAGTTCATATCAAAAAATAGCTTCATGACAACTACTTTAAGCTCCTTCAGATTTTCTCACCCTTCGTGCTGACTAATATTTTCCCCACCTAGAAGATGTCTTTACTCCTACATAACAATTAATTGAGACAAACCTCAATTTATAGTATTTCATCTTTGTATTTTGATTAAACATGGTGTCAAATAAAATTTCCTATCAATATTCAGTACACATGAAATCAACAGGTGGGCTTGTGCAAACCCTCAAGAACTGCAGTTTTAGTCTGCCAGATCTGTCAAGCTTCCAAATGGTCATGCTATCCAACATATAACCCAAGTTGGTCAAACTCTTGCCACACTTCCTAGATGTAGCTATGATGCATCATGTATAGATATCCTTTTATCCTTGCAAAAGGTTATCATTTGCACGTAATGCTTGCCTGCTAACAACATCACATAACATGGTTGGCCATCTACTGGCTCAGTCTTCTACAAAAGTAAACATACTTTTTTTTGAAGTCCAAAGAAAGGGGGAGACACTCTTCGGTGTTCACCCCAATATATTAAAGTAAATGAAAAGAAAACGAAAGTACAAAAACAAGAAAAAGGAGCTGTACAGAGAGGTAACAACACCTCCACCACGCCTACAACCAAAAAAGAACAACGCCAAGTCCTAAAACGTGTCCCAGTCGTCCACCATCGTTGCGCTTTGAATAATCACGTTCTCCTTGTAGAATCTTTGGCTCGAGAAGACGGCCTCATTACGACCACGCCAAATTGCCCATAATCTCGCCACCGGCAACAAAAGATCTTTCCTCGTCCTGTTCCTGTTACGAACCATGGAGTCACAGAAGGCCTCCATGCCATCCGTATTCACCCAAACCAATCTAGCATCCTCCCACGCCCCTCTTACCGTGGGGCATTTAAAGAATAAGTGCTATAAGGATTCCACCGCGGATACACAAATGCCACATAGATTGGAAACATTGACAATAAATTTCGAGCAGCGATCTCGCGTCAAAAGCTTTCCCCTGCGAAAGAGTCATAAGAAGAAGCCGAGGCGCTCAGGAAGCCTTAGCCCCCAAAAGAACCTGCAGTCCCTCACCAACAGTTCCGGGCCCCCGCTCAAAGGCAGGGCCAGCGCACCATAGGCCTTGCGCGTGGAGAAAATACCGTCCCTCCATTCCCAATGGTCCTGCCCCTCAGAGGGCCTACCAGCAACATCGAGGATGTTGAGAAGAGAGATAAAGTCCTCAAGCCTTTGGTCCAAGAAGCTCGCCACAAAACACGGACACCAAGACCCCTCCGCCCAACAAGAGGCGACAGAAGCATCCTTGTCAGCCGCCAAAGCAAACAATCGCGGGTATCGAACACACAGAGGATCCCCTCCCAACCACTTGTCATTCCAAAAGCTAAAGGAGTCCCATTCCCCAGCACTGGCTTAAATAACGATCTATGTCTTTCAAAAATCTCCCGCACCCCACGCCAGAAATGTGTATCAGCACCAACCACCCTCTCCTCCCCCCCACTGCCCACTCCATGGATCTCCCGAAGCACATCCGTAAAGAAGGTCCCACCCTTTCCCCAAATCCTGTTAGCCCACTTGAGGAAAAAGGCCTCATTAACAAGTTCCAAATGCCTCACGCCCAAACCCCCCTCCTGCTTCCCCCTGACCACCTCATCCCACGCCACAAGTTGGATTCCACCCCCCATCACCCCGCTTCTTCCCCACAGAAATCTACGCATACATCCCTCAATACGCTTTCGGATCCCAACCGGCATACGGCGATTCGAAAGAAAGAAAATTGGAATAGAAGAAAGCACCGCATGCCACCCAGCAAGGCGCGCCTCCACCCTCTCGACGAGCGGAAGCCAATCCCGAAGCCTGGCCCTCCCAAGCACCAGCGGAAGACCAAGGTAATCAATAGGAAGCTCGCCCGGAGGGGAACCCAAAATCCTGCCGCACTCGATCGCCAGCATCTCCGACATCCCAAAAGGAATAACCTTGGATTTGTCCGCATTCACATCCAAGCCCGACATCTCACTGAACAGATCAAGGGACATCGCCATGTCAGAGACCTCAGAAGCGCCACCCTCAATGAAGCAAATGGTGTCATCAGCAAATTGAATCAAGGGCACAGAAAGGTTACCCTTCGAAAAGCCCTTCGAAAGACCGACCTCAATGACACGGACGACCATACGAGCCAAGACGTCGGTCGTCACGACAAAGAGGAGAGGGGCCAGGGGGCACCCCTGGCGCAACCCCCTCCTTGGCTGGAAGTAGCCCCCCTCCAACCGCCCATTAATTAAGACCGAGAAAGACACAGTGGTGACGCATCGCCGCATCCAAGAAATCCAAAACTCAGGGAAACCACGCCTTCGCAGGACCGCCCACAAAAAGCTCCAGTCAAGGTTGTCATATGCCTTGGCAAAATCGATCTTCCAAAGCACCCCCTGTTTCCCCGAGCTCTTCCAATCCGCCACCAGCTCAGCCGCCATCGCAACGCAATCAGAGATTTGTCTTCCACGAATAAAAGCAGCCTGAAATGGAGATACAATCGAGTGGAGGATCAGCGCTAGCCTCCTAGCCAATACATTGGCCACAATAAGATAGATGGCGTTAGAAATCGAAATTGGCCGAAAATCCCCAATATTCACAGCCGCGGGGAGCTTGGGGATAAGCAGCAAGATGGCCCTATTAATCCGATCAAACCCCTCATTCCCATTGCAGAACTCAGTCACGATCTCAAAGACATCCGCGCCCACAATCTCCCAGAAATCGCGATAGAAAGCCACGGAGAAGCCATCAGGCCCCGGGGAGCCATCAGCATTTAAGTCCCACACGACCGCTTTAGTTTCTTCCATGGAAATCGGCCTAGTCAACAACTCACAATCCGCCCCAGAGACCGATGGAGCCCCACTCCCCTGCCAACGCCACGATCTCGGGGATCGCATAGCCATGAAGCTCTTGAAGTAATCAACAATTGCTTTCCCCATTTCTCTGTCCCCCTCAAAAGATGCCCCATTAATGGAAATCGAGCGAAGCGCACTCTTAAGCTTCCTTCCGCTAGCCACACGGTGAAAGAAAGCCGTGTTAGCATCACCATCCTTGATCCATTTCAGGCTCGAACGCTGCCTCCATTCCGAAGCCCTCTTCTTCTCCTCCTCCGCAATACGCCTCTGCGTAAGATCACGCGCACCAAGCTCGTCAACCAGAAGCTCACGGTTGTTCTCCAACAGATCGAGACGCGCAATAACAGCCTCAACCTCAGTCCTGACCGCAACCCGCTCCCGCCTCGACTCCCTCTTGAAAAGAGCCAGCCTCCGCCGCAAAGAGATAAGCTTTTGATTCAACCTGGAGGCCGCAGACCCCAAGCAACTGAACTGAGCCCAGTGCTCCGACACAATAGCCTTGAATCCGGCCTCAAGAGTCCAGCATTTCTCATATCTGAAGATGCCCCCCTCAACGAAGGGGCCTCGCCCGAATCCCAAAGGATAGAGGAGTGATCCGAGAAAGAGCGGGGGTGTGAGGACACCCAGCAGCAAGGGAACAACTCCATCATCTTCCGGAGGCCAAAAAACGATCAAGCCTGGAGCGTGAAGAGTTATTCCTCCAAGTGTAAATAGTATCCGAAGCCACGAGATTCTCTAAGGCGAGAGAGTCCACCACATCCGCAAACAAAAGAGAGCCCGGGTCTCTACCCCCCTAAAGCGAGGGCGATCGGACATATGAAGCGTAAAGTTGAAGTCACCCCCGATTAGCCAAGGGATCCCCTCAAAAACCGAGCTAGCAGCACGCATGTCCTCCCAAAGCTCATTCCTCTTCAGGTGACAACAGGGACCGTACACGCAGGAGAAGGCAATCGGCAAAGCATCGGACTCACGAACCAGCACAATAGATATCATATGTCTCCCCACAAGCAGAGAGCGGAAAGAAAACATCGTCGATCGCCACGCAATAAAGAACCCCCCTGTCGCCCCGTCCGCATCCACCGCTCTAAACTCATCCAGAGCGCCCGCCCCGAAGGAGCGCCACAACAAGTTGTCAATTCCCCTCAATTTCGACTCTTGAATAAGGATAATATCAGATCCCCACTCAGAAGTAAACATACTTCATCTTGAACAATATCAAACTTTCTAAATTTTGATCTTGCTAACCTTTCTTTCTATCAGAGGGATGTTTACCAAGTGTCTTCAAGAGAAGGCAGAGAAGCAATTGCTTTATAATCATGAAAAATATCTACAATCCATTTCACGTTTACGAATCCATTTAGCATGGAAATGTGAGATGAAAAGAGAGTTGTCCATGGCTAACTCAGTCTCTAAAAGTTAGTGGCATCAAGAAGGAAAACATGATAAAACCTGAGCTGCTAAATTTGTTGCAAACATTTCCTTGGTCAACCTTTGACATGTGGAACACCAACTGCATAGGTAGAAATACAAGCTGCCAACTACCCAGTGGTTAACACAAGATTTGTATTATGAGCTACTCCCAAATATTGTAAAGCCTTGAAACAAAGTTCGAAAAATTGGGCAGCCCGATTTGTCTGATGATTTGTAGACAGGACAACAAAAATACGAGAATGATAAATGGACAATTTGGGTATCATCTTTGCATTCTTAAGAATTCGAAGACATGCCAAAATAACATTGTAATTTAAATCAGTGTTTCAAATTTTGCGAAATTTTGGTTTCGACACTCCATCGAAACCGAAATCGAAATCTCGATATGGACCCTTCCTTCACAAATCTAGCCGAAATTGGCGAAATTTCGACGAAATTTCGAAATTGTTTCATTTTTTCGCCACCTCGAAACGAAATCGAGATTTAAACCGTGATTTAAATCGCATCCCCTGTAACTTCTCCTCCCATTTTACCTCACCCTAGCTTTACAATCAAAACGTAAAAGGTCATACTTGAAATGACTGCTTCGAAGTCGAGTCTTCACTGCCTCATTTCTTTTACTCTCGGGCTAGTTCTCCTAGTTGAGATGGGTTGGCATCTAATCCTATTTGCTTATCTGGTCTTTCATGATTTACCCATTTTTCAACCTATATTCCTTCCATATGGTACTTTATCACGAATACGATAGACACCCTATAAAAATCACAAAGCATCGCTGCCTTATAACTGCACTTGGCCTACGAAACCATGCATCGAGTACAACATATAGAAACATAAAAATATTGCAATAGCTTTAAATGTATAACCATGACGATAACATTTGAATATATCATACTACAAAATATAGTAGATTGCATGTAGTTAGAACCCATTCTCATTCGTTTTGATATAGTAAAGGATGAGGTATGATTTGTTGTGTATAATCAATCATGCATGCACCAACACGCAGATAGATATAGCTAGTGAAGGTTAACACAACAACAAAAAAGCCTTCTCCCACATTAAGTAGGGTCTGCTATAGTGAAGGTTGAATGTAGTCATATTAAAGTTATTCCAGAGACAGGATCACCCTCGATGTTATTATTGCACAGAGTACTCACAGTATAGTTCATGGAAATCCAATTAGTCATTTTTATAATCAGGAGTTTTGGTACTGCATCTTTTCACTATTGTATTCACATTCATGCATTTCCTAATTAAACCAATTAGGAACCAACGGGATATTCAAACACTTGTTTAAAAAAATAACTTCGATTACATCCATGGACAAGGACTGACAGACATATAAATAGAAAGATGGGAGATCCAAGATGCTTGCATGTAGATAAATACTTCCATATAGGGACATAGACCGTGGTGGATCATAACACTGTAGAAACATGGGTGTTTAGAATTTGAATATGATTACAAACAACGAGCCAATCTAAGCCAGTATTTGTATTTGCCCAGACAAAGGTTTCATTCAGCATTGGTTATCCTTTGGGCCAGATTTTTGTCTTCTTAAATAAGTGCCAGATTTTTATCTTCTTAGATATCTATACACCACGTCGTCTATAATTCAGATTGGAAAATAGTTCCGATATTGTTGACGCATAGGCTATTTTGTATCTCTTTGTTATTTTATTTTCTTGTTATTCTCTTTATGTAATTTACCCATAGGCTACTCTCCTATATAAGAGAGCCTAGGGCTATGGAATAGAACATCTCATTCACGTTTCCCAACATGGTATCAGAGCGACGGTCCTAGACCGGAGTTCTTGAAACCCTAACCCTAAACCCCACCCGCCGGCCCTCTTCTTCTCCCTCTCTCTCTCTCTCTCTCGATCGGCGCGCCATCCAACGCCGTCGCCTCTGCTGTGCGTGCTTGTGCGCATCACCAGCGCTTCCCTGGCGCGCTGCAGCCCTCACGATCTGCAGCCCTAGCGCCTGTGCGCTACATCCCTTGCATCTGCGCGCGGTCCTTGGCGCCTGTGCGCTACAGCCTTAGCGCCTGCGCCCTTCCTGTGTGCATCTGTGCACTGGTGCGCTAGAACCGTGCGCATCTGTGCGCACTGGTGCGTGTTGAAGTAACGCACTGTGCGCACTTTTCGCCCCAGTTGCACACGCGGGTAGCGGCTTCTTGTTGCCCTTGCGTGTGACCTTTGTGCTCGCGTATCCAGACCATATCCAGACCGTAGCGCGCACATAATCATGGGGGTAGTTGCTTGACGTCTACACAAGCAACTAATCCCGTCTATGTCATTGTAGACAAAGATTATCTTCTCTTAGTCACTCCAGTCTTCCATCTCCAGTATGTCAGAAAGCAAGGCAGATACCCCATCTATGGGCGCATTTCGTGGTCCAGCGCCCATCGTCAAGATGGATGGTACGAACTATGAACTGTGGGCAATGCAGTTCATGAGTATGATGAAGTCCACGAGCAAGAAGCATATTCTCACAGAGCCCGAGCCTGCAGAGAAGACTGGAGTTCATGCCTCATGGGAGGCAGATGACGCATATGCCAAGGTGTGGCTATCTGGCACATTGGCTATTGAAATCGCCAATGACATTCTACATCAACCCACAGCCAAAGACATGTGGGATATCCTCGCAGCGACCTATTCTCAGGCAAAGAATGAGACGAAGATCCTGCAACTACAACATGATATATTCACGATAAAGCAGAATGGTCGTCCGTTACATTCTCTCTATACATCTTTGAGAGGAATGTTTGAGAAGCTTTATAGCTTCATGCCTCTTACCGCCACACCAGAGCAGCAGAAAACATACAGGAATGCAACGATGGTGGGTGTGTTTCTCGCTGCACTTGATCCAGAGTATGAGGCCGCACGTTCACAGATCTTGGCGGACTCGACTATTCCTCCCATGGAGGAGGCTTTTCACAGATTGAGTAGGATAACTGTACCTTCAGCAGCTGCTAGTCAGAATCCCTCAGCCATGGCGGCCAACAGGGGCCGTGGTTCTCATTACCAGGGCCGTGGACGTACTCCCCGTGGAAGGGGTGGTCGCACTAGGCCTACATGCTCATATTGTCACCGCATCGGACATACTGAGGACACATGCTACTCAAAGCATGGATTTCCTGCATCTGCACGAGTCGCTGAGCAGATAGAGCCTCCTTCTGCTGCTTCACTGGATCAGCGTTTTGATGATCTGGTTGCCCGCCTCAGGGGCATTATCCCACCATCTGGCCCAGCACCGATGACAGAGAGTCATACTGATGTTGCTGCTTCTGCTTCTGCGTCTGCCTCTACGAGTACTTCAGGTAGTACACTTGCACTTCATAGTAGTAGATCGGATACATTACCATGGATCATGGACTCAGGCGCTACACATCATCTATGTGGCGACCAGAGTCTACTTTCAGGATATACTCAGATCCCTCCAGGACGGACAGTAGTGATTGCCAATGGCACACATTCCCCCATCACGGGTCAGGGGGAGATTAGATTGACATCCTCTATGCAGCTCAAGAATGTTTTACATGCACCGCATTTTTCTATGAATCTTTTGTCAATCAGTCAGATTACGAAGGATCTCCAATGTCGAGCTATTTTTGATCCATCTTCTTTGATTTTTCAGGACATCCGTACGGGCAACGTGATTGGTCATGGCTATGAGCAAGGAGGCCTCTATCGTCTGAACCAGACCCCATTTGCCGGAATCACATCTTCTCCCGCTGGACAAGTATCTTCTCTCCTGTGGCATCTGCGTTTTGGTCATCTACCGCTTCAGAAGTTGCGTCTTGTCTTACCTTATAGTTTTTCTCACACACCTATCCAGTGTGAGGCGTGTCAGTTGGGAAAACATCACAGGTCATCATTTCCCAGTAGTCAAGGTCGGAGTAGTAACTCCAAATTTGAGTTGTTTCATGTTGATGTCTGGGGTCCAAGTCGTGTTCCCGATCATCAGGGGCACAGGTTTTATATTGTTTTTGTGGATGATTTCTCAAGAGCATCATGGGTTTTTCTAATGAAAAATAAGTCTGAAGCTGGAAATATTATTATTCAATTTCTAAATGAGATTCAGAATGTTTTTTCCACAACTGTCAAAATTATGAGAAGTGACAATGCCTTAGAGTTATGCACCAATAATCTAGCCAACTACTACTCCTCTAAAGGAATTGTTCACCAAACATCCTGTGCCCATACGTCTCAACAAAATGGGGTTGCAGAAAGAAAACACCGTCACCTACTTGATGTCACAAGGTCACTTCTCATTCAAAGTCATGTTCCGTATTCATACTGGGTGATGCAGTCCTTACTGCATGTTATCTTATAAATCGTATGCCATCGTCTGTCTTGAATGAACAGATTCCTTTCTCACTGATTTATCCTGACAAGGATTTGTTCACTCTTACACCTCGTGTGTTTGGGTCAGTCGCGTTTGTCCATCAGTTGTCGCCCGGTTCTGACAAGCTCTCTCCTAGAGCTGTCAAGTGTGTCTTTGTGGGGTACTCCAGAACTCAAAAGGGGTACAAGTGTTTTGACCCTGTGCGTCGGCGGTATATGATCAGTGCAGATGTTACATTCTTTGAATCCATCATGTATTTCTCAGATTCTGGGAAGATGCAGCCGCCACCTATATCCCCTGACATTGTATTCATGGCACCACCAACATCACAACCGCCACCAACATCTGAACCACCACCACCACCGCCACCGCCATCAATAGTACCTCCGTTACCATTCCATTACACCCGGAGGCTGAATCAAGCTCATGGTCCTGACCAGTCAACTAGCTCGCCTATGGTATGTAATGAGAATATTAATGTTGATGGATCTGACGACATTTCTCAGCAGGGTGCATTACAGGAGCATGGTGATACCACAGAGGACCTAGATATTCCAATCGCTCTACGGAAGCCGAAGAGAAGCTGTGTCCAGTATCCAGTATCAGCAGTGGTGTCGTTTGAGAGGCTATCTGGACCATTCAGGACGTTTGCATTGGCACTTTCAGCTACAGCCATTCCACGGAACCATCATGATGCTATGCAGGATGCTAGATGGCGACTAGCAATGGAAGAGGAGATGGAGGCACTTCAGTCTAGAGGAACCTGGAGTTTGGTTCCTATACCTCCAGATGTTAGCCCGGTGAGTTGCAAATGGGTGTTTACAGTTAAGCACAATGCAGATGGTTCCATTGACAGGTACAAGGCACGCCTTGTTGCTCGGGGCTTCACGCAGACATATGGGGTAGATTACCTAGACACCTTCTCCCCTGTGGCGCGTCATTCTACTTTACGGATCCTGCTATCTGTTGCGGTTGCTAAAGACTGGCCACTCTATCAACTGGACGTAAAGAATGCATTTTGTATGGAGACTTGCAGGAGGAAGTCTATATGCAACAGCCACCTGGTTTTGCTGTTGAGGGGGAGTGTTCCAAGGTTTGCAGATTGCATAAGGCCATCTATGGTCTTAAGCAGAGCCCCAGAGCATGGTTTCAGAAGCTTTCAGACCTCTTTGAGAAACAAGGATATAAACGCTCCAATGCTGATCATTCCTTGTTCGTGCAGAAGACGGCGAGAGGTATCATTGTAATCATGGTTTATGTTGATGATATCTTGATTACAGGTGATGATGACCAAGGCATTAAGCAAGCAAAGGAAAGGCTGGGGACCGAGTTTGTCACCAAGGACTTGGGAGTCCTTAGATATTTCCTGGGGCTGGAATTTGCTAGAAATCCATATGGATTAGTCATGACACAGAGGAAGTATGTCACAGATCTACTGAGTGAGACATGTATGCTAGGGTGTCGACCTGCTACGACACCAATGGACCCTAGCATGAAGCTGTATGATGATGACACAGAAGAGGTGGATCAGAGAAGGTACAGAGAACTAGTGGGCAAATTACTGTATGTCACTATCACTAGACCTGATATACAGTTTGCAGTGAGTCGTGTGAGCCAGTTCATGGAGCAACCACGCCAGGTCCATATGGATGCCATACACATGATTCTGAGATATCTAAAATCATCTCCAGGTGCAGGCTTGATATTTAAGAAAGGAAAGGAGATTTCTGTTACAGGATGTGCGGATGCAGACTATGCAGGATGCCCCAAGGACAGGAAGTCAACATCAAGGTTTGCAGTCTATGTTGGAGATGCTCTAGTTTCGTGGAAGAGCAAGAAGCAGACAGTAGTAGCTAGATCCAGTGCTGAATCAGAATATAGGGCTATGGCCCAGGCGAGCACAGAAATGATGTGGGTAAAATCCTTACTTGCAGACCTATGTATTGACATACCTCTTCCTATGAGGTTGGAATGTGACAATCAGGCCGCCTTGTTCATTGCAAATAACCCAGCTTTTCATGAGAGGACCAAGCATATTGAGGACGACTGTCACTACATACGTGACATGATTCAGAAGGGGTTCATTGCTACATCTCACGTCACATCAGAGAATCAGACTGCTGATATTTTCACCAAGGCATTATTTAAAGGCCCATTCCAAAAGTGTGCGTCCAAGCTGAGCATGATTGATATCTATGCTCCATCTTGAGGGGGAGTGTTGACGCATAGGCTATTTTGTATCTCTTTGTTATTTTATTTTCTTGTTATTCTCTTTATGTAATTTACCCATAGGCTACTCTCCTATATAAGAGAGCCTAGGGCTATGGAATAGAACATCTCATTCACGTTTCCCAACAGATATTTTTCAAGCATACAAGAAAATTAATACCTGATGAAGCGACTGGGCTCAAAACCGGGAACATTAGGAGGGCCATAAGGATCAAACCGAACACCAGGTGGGACACCACTGTTCTAACAAAAAATAACATGATTAAAATCCGAAGAACCTCAAATGCAGGGTTTGCAGCAATAATAATAGTGAACTGTCCACTACTTACGGAATCCCGCCAAGATTTCCAGGGGAGTGAAAATCTCCACCCATACCACCAAACCAACGAGGATCATTGGGACCTGCATTTTTAGGAAAATATTACTAAATATAGTTGGAGAAGAATAAGCGTTTTATTTAGAGGGGGAAGTTAGCATACCTATAAGCATGCTTCCGTCACCAGCAAATCTTCCCCTAAATAGATCCACAGTAAAGCATTAAGGTTCAATTGGCTTATGAGATAAATAAATGAGAATCCTATTAAAGAATGATAAGTTCTTTGGAAAAGTACAGCTCTTGTAAAGTTCAAGAATTTTTAGAAGATTTGACAAATAGGACTCATGAGAGAACAGTGCAGGAGAACATAATTGGTAGAACTGCTTCCAGATCTCTTCTAAACTTCGATCTCATGCAATCACTTCCAAAATGCCCGAGTTATGCAGGGAGATAGAATCATTCAGGAAACTTATAGGTCAACATTATTCCTCTCAATACAAGCAACGAGGCAACTCTTTGGCAATTTCGTGGATGTTGTTTCTCGAGTCTAAAAAATCCTCCATGTGAGAATCTATTCAAAGCGTGTTGCAAAGCAGACATTGAATGTTCTCTGATGCCACAATCTTGGTTTTTCATGCTAGTAAGAAGTTAATAACTAAGAGATTATAACTTTTTAACCATCAAATCTTCTATGAAGCGATCCACACAAATAATAAACCAAAGAAGCAATCCAGCAAGAGACAAATTATGTGAAAACCCCATCCAATGTGAACGATAAAATCCACGGGAAGAGAGAGGGGAGATGATCATAACCCTAATTGAAGTGCCTATCCAAAAACTCTTGTAGAAACATCTGTCAGACTCAGAATCCACCTAAAATGAGGCAGCGTGATGCCCACCAATTACATACGTGGCATGCACCAACCAGTTTACAACTTCATCCGGATTTAATCAGACACCGTTCGTCTTTAAAGTTGCAAACATCCATTTGTTATTCCTTAATTGGAGCCAATGCACTATATAAACACGATTCATTTCATGGCACATCAACAAATCTCCACTTTAACTTGAACTCCTTCTAGATTCACTAGAATCTCCCCTCTCTGCCATATTCAAGCTTTCTCATGGTTTGAGCCATCTAAACATGTCCATGCAAGTAGTAAACTTAGCTAAAGTCAGACTTGGCCATCATATCTGCAAAATCCTCAACCGTGGATCTTCTTCACCAAAGCTCGACCTCGAGCAATAACATCCAAGGTTTTAAAAACTGAAAGACAGAAAAAGCGATTTTCTTGAGATCGAAGCGTAAGCATCATTGTTCACCCAAAATTAAGCAATCAACCAAAGTACAAGGAAAAAAAATATTATAACACACATTTCTATACATTTAGAGCAAATGACGTCGAAGAGGAAAAATAACAAATCTTACTGCTAGTAATAAGAAAAATTAATGACCATAGAAGTACAGTGGCGAGATGCCTTGAATCATGATCTGCCCATTTAGTCGGCTACAATTGTTGTGTGTGTGTGTGTGTGGGGTGTATGTGGGGGGTGGGGGTGCGGCAACGCCCCGAAACAAAATTAAGTTAACAAGATGGATTACATTCGTGTCAACCATACGACCACAATGCAGCGATGGGTATCAGCCGCTTTACCATAGATATGAATTGGCTAGCCACCAAAAATCTCAAGGAGCTCATATAGGAAGAAAGGTCCACCCAATGGATGTCTACAACCTGCCAAACCTCGTGCTTATAATGGCATGAGTAAAAAAGATGGTCCATTCATTCCCCTTAGCACAAAAGAGCAAATGCAGGTGTCCCCTGTGACAAAGATGGATCAATGAACCTTGGTCAGTATCTTCTCAAGTATCTGAATCCAAAGAAAAATTATGATCTTCAAAGGAATCCTCAAGGTCCAGATCAACTTGCAATAGCAAGCCCCCCCCCCTCCCAATCACCCAACACTGGATGCAACTGAGTAGCCAAGTTGTTGATAACCGAGAAGATCCCTTTTACAAAAAGGGACAAGTGATAATTGTAGAGATAGTTATTATTATTATGTTATGTACCTCTTCGTTATTTCTTTATCTTCTATGGACTACTTTGTACTTTACCCTTAAGGTCTCTCCCTATATAAGAGAGCCTAGGGTTTCTCTGAATGATCAATCTGTGTTTTTCTCCCAACATGGTATCAGAGCCACCCTAGGGCTCTCTCTCCAACCGTCGCCCTCTCCCCACCCGCCGCCCTCTCCTCGCGCGCCACCGTACCCCCGCGCCGTCGGCTCGTCCCCCTCTTGCTCCCCGGCGGTTCCCACTCGCTAGGCGGCACACCAGACTCGCCACCAACCTACCCCCGTCGCCAACCAACCCCCAGCGGACCCCACCAGCCCCGCCGCCGATCCTCAGGCGGCACCCTTGCCACGCCGCCACCACCCGGGCGGCACCCCAGTCCAGCCGCCAGCCCTATAGGCGGCCCCCAGTCCCGCCGCTAGACCTTTAGGCGGCCCTCAACTCCACCGTACCCTAGCCGCACCTCGTCTCTTCCATCGGATATATGGATTTGAGTGCGTAACGTCTACATACGCACTCGAATCCAATGCAGTTTGTGTAGACATATATTATTTTGTCTACAAACCCTAGTTCTTCTCCAGCGGCAGTATGTCAGAATCGAAGGTTGATATGCCCTCCACAGGCGCATTCAAAGGTCCTGCGCCAATAGTAAAGATGGATGGGTCGAATTATGAGCTCTGGGCAATGCAGTCCATGAGCCTCATGAAGTCGAATGGTAAGAAGCACATTCTTACCGAGGATGAGCCCGCAGAGAAGACATGGATCTATGCCTCATGAGAGGCTGATGACTCCTACACAAAGGTCTGGTTGTCTGGTACATTGAAGATGGAGATTGCCAATGATGTCCTCCATCAGCCCACTGCCAAGGCGATGTGGGATATTCTAGCCGTTACATATTCGCAGGTGCGAAATGAGACCAAGATGTTACAGCTTCAACATGACATATTCACGATGAAGCAGAGTGGCAAACCTCTTCACTCCTTATACACATCCCTGAGAGGGATGTTTGAGAAGTTATACAGTACTATCCCACTCACAGCGACTCCTGAACAACAGAAGACATTTCGGAATGCCACCATGGTGGGTGTCCTACTTGCGGCTCTTGATCCTGAATATGACGCCGCCCGGTCTCAGATCTTAGCCGATGTTGTTATTCCTCCAGTAGAGGATGTTTACAGGAGACTCAGTCGCATTACAGTTTCTTCCAGTTCCTCTACTCCACCCCCATCGACGATGGCAGTCTCGCGTGGGAGAGGTGGCCTGTCTACTGGTCGTGGTCGTGGACGTGGACCCCAGGGAAGGGGTGGTCGCTTTAGTCAGCCATGTTCCTATTGTCACCGCACAGGACACTCGGAGGAGACATGCTATTCTAAGCATGGTTTCCCAGCATCGGCACGTGTTGCAGAGCACTCTCAGTCCACGTTTACATCTACTGCAGATAATCGTTTTGAGGAACTTGTGGCACGTCTCCGAGATATTATGCCACAATCATCTGGTGATTCGTCTGGTGGACCTTCAGATGTTGCTGCTACAGCCTCCGCCAGTTCTTCTGCTGCTGCTAGTATCTCAGGTAGATCTACTGCTTTTACACCGTCTCATGATATCTCTGATTGGGTTATAGATTCGAGAGCCACACATCATCTCTGCCGAGATAAAGACAGACTAGAGTCCTACAGGGACATTCTTCACGGCCGCTCAGTGCAGATCGCAGATGGTACGCATTCCCCTCTTGTTGGACAGAAGGAGGTCTTTCTATCCTCTACTATGCATCTACAGAATGTCCTTCATGCTCCTGAGTTCTCGATGAATCTATTATCTATTAGTCAGATTACGAAGGATTTGCATTGTCGTGCTATATTTGACCCGTCTTCTCTTATTTTTCAGGACATACTAACGGGCAGGGTGATTGGTTGTGGATCTGAGCAGAATGGTCTATATGGGCTGGTTCGGAATTCCTATGCTGGCGTCTCCTCTCATTCTGTCGGACCAGTTTCTCCGTACATTTGGCATCTATGTTTTGGTCACCTTCCGCTCCAGAAAATGCGCCATCTTCTGCCCTAGATCTCTCCTAGTTCGTCCTTTCACTGTGAAGCATGTCAGTTGGGAAAGCATCATCGGTCAAGCTTTCCTAGTCGTCAGAGTCGGAGCAGTAGCTCCCCATTCGAGTTGTTTCATATAGATATATGGGGTCCGAGTCGTGTACCCGATCATCAGGGGCACAGATTTTATCTTGTGGTAGTGGATGATTTCTCTCGTGTACCCTGGGTCTTTCTTTTGAAAAATAAATCTGAAGCAGGAGATGTGATTAAGAATTTAATTAATGAAGTGCACAATGTTTTCTCTACTTCAGTCAAATATGTTCGTACGGATAATGCCCTAGAATTCTGCACACGGTCACTTTCTCAATTTCTTTCATCAAAGGGCATTATTCACCAAACCACTTGTGCGTATACATCTCAGCAGAATGGTGTGGCGGAAAGAAAGCATCGCCATCTCTTGGATATTACTCGAACCCTGTTGATTCAGAGTTGTGCTCCTATTTCTTTCTGGGGGGATGTTGTTCTTACCGCATGTTATCTGGTCAATCGAATGCCATCCTTTGTTCTTGGTGAGAAGATACCTATTTCTCTCATTTTTTTCCTGGCAAGGATTTATTCTCACTGACTCCATGTGTCTTTGGTATTGTGGCATTTATTCATCTTCTGTCTCCCGGACTTGACAAGCTCTCTCCGAGAGCGGTCAAGTGTGTCTTTGTTGGTTATTCCAGGACTCAGAAGGGCTACCGGTGTTATGATCCTATAAATAAGTACTTCGTGAGTGCTGATGTCACTTTCTTTGAGTCTGTTATGTATTTTTCTCCTACAGATGACAGACTGGTATCATCCACTACCAATGATGATGTCTATGTTCCTCCACCGCCTAATTGGAGTTCACCTGAGTCTCCTCATGTTCCTGCATCCACGTCAGCTCCACCACCACCACCTCCTCCTCCACCTCTTCCACGACCTCCCATTTCACCTCTACCAAAATTCTATAAGCGTCGGTCAGGTCCTGCGCAGGCTACACGTCAGCCACCCATCACGCCTCAGGTATGTTCAGATGGCATAGCTACTGACGGGTCAGATTTGATACATGTGCAAGATTCTTCAGTGCAGGAGGACACTAGACCATCCAGTGCAGCACAGGATGACCTTGATATTCCGATTGCTATTAGGAAGCAGAAGCGGATGTGTACCTCTTATCCATTTGCTTCACAGGTTTCGTTTCACCGTCTCACTGGTGACTTTCAGAGATTTGCTTCAGCCTTGTCTTCCGTGGATATCCCACGGACCTACTAGGAGGCTTTGAAAAGTGATTGCTGGAGATTAGCTATGGAAGATGAGATGCGTGCATTGCAGTCTCGTGGCACATGGCATTTGGTTCCTGCTCCTCCTGACGCATCTATTGTGAGCTGTAAGTGGGTCTTCACAGTTAAATATCATGCAGACGGTAGTCTGGACCGTTACAAAGCATGTTTGGTCGCACGTGGTTTTACACAGACCTATGGCGTAGACTACATGGATACTTTCTCTCCAGTGGCTAGACATTCTACCTTCGCATTCTCTTATCTGTGGTTGTGGTTCGTGAATGGAGTATATCTCAACTAGATGTCACGAATGCATTCTTGTATGGGTATCTACAGGAGGAAGTCTACATGCAGCAGCCACCTGGGTTTACTGCTGAGGGGGAGAAGCATATGGTCTGTAGAATTCACAAGGCAATTTATGCCCTCAAACAGAGTCCAAGAGCATGGTTTCAGAAGCTCTCCAACCTTATTGAGCAACAGGGATTCAAGAGGTCGAATGCAGGCCACTCGTTGTTTGTCCAGAAGTCATCGGCAGGTACGGTTGTTATCATGGTCTATGTTGACGATATTCTAGTTACAGGAGATGATGTTCAGGGCATAGAAAGGGCGAAGGCATTCCTAGGACGTCAGTTTGTTACGAAGGATCTTGGAACCCTAAGATATTTTCTGGGGTTGGAATTTGCAAGGAATGCACAGGGCTTGGTGATGACCCAACGGAAGTACATTACAGACTTCTTGATTGAGACATGCATGCATGGATGCAAACCATCAAGTATTCCCATGGACCCTAACATGAAGTTGTATGATGGTGATACTACTGAAGTGGATAAAAGGAGATATAGAGAAATGGTGGGTAAGCTCCTTTATATTACCATAACTCGTCCGGATATTGCATTTGCAGCAAACATGGTGAGTCAATTTGTGGAGCAGCCAAGACAAGTTCATATGGATGCTATATACATGATACCGAGGTATCTGAAGTCTTCTCCAGGTTCAGGGTTGCTGTTCAGGAAGGGTACATATTTATCTATCTCAGCGTGTGCAGACGACGATTATGCAGGTTGCCCTAAGGATCAAAAATCAACCTCAGGATTAGCAGTTTTTGTTGGAGGCTCTCTGGTTTCTTGGAAAAGCAAGAAACAAACGGTTGTAGCAAGGTCCAGTGCAGAATCCGAATATAGGGTCATGGCTCAAGCCAGCATGGAAATGATGTGGGTTCGATCCGTACTAGAAGATCTACATGTAGTTGTGCCTCTACCCATGAAGCTTCAGTGTGACAATCAGGCAGCCTTGTTCATTGCCAACAATCCAGCTTTTCATGAAAGAACCAAGCATATTGAAGTTGACTGCCATTACACTAGAGACTTGATCCAGAGAGGATTGATATCTACTACGCATGTGAGCTCAGGAGATCAGACTGCGGATGTATTCACCAAGCCGTTGCTCAGAGGACCTTTTCAAAGATGTTCATCCAAGCTGAGCATGATAGACATCTATGCTCCACCTTGAGAGGGAGTGTAGAGATAGTTATTATTATTATGTTATGTACCTCTTCGTTATTTCTTTATCTTCTATGGTTTACTTTGTACTTTACCCTTAAGGTCTCTCCCTATTTATCAATCTGTGTTTTTCTCCCAACAATAATGAATTGAAGGGAAAACAATAGACTGAGCATGGATATCATAAACATCTCTAATTAGGAGACAACGCCAGATCACCATCAACCCACAGTCTGGCCAACCACTTAATTAAGAGTGACTTCTTCATCTCCTCCAAGCAAAGGGCCTCGAGGCCTCCAATCTTGGGGTAGCATGACTATGGCACAGTTCACCGGATGCATACCCCGTGAAAGCCCATTGGATGAGCTCTAAAGAAACCCTTCCATGTAGGCCTCCATGCGATGACAGGTTCCAAGTAAAAGAGTTCTGGTGGAGATAAAGAAAATGGAAATTGCGGTCAAGATTGCCTTCAAGAGAACAAATCTCTTCCATGTTGAAATGCAGGATGCCTTCTAACCAGCCAACTTTTGCTTTAATCCATCAATAATCAAGAGTCAATCTACTAGTCTCAAACTCAATCTATCACACATCAAAGGGAGGCCCAAGTAACCAATGGGAAGGGATCCCTATGAGGTGCTCATGATCTTAGCACCATGGAAGGCCGTATCCCGATATGTCGGTATCGACAGGTCACCGATATATCGTCGATATGGTCGATATCAGTATCGACAGGCCATTTTATTCACAATCTCGGTTCGATGTCGACGATATGGCATCGATATATCGTATCGATATGGTACTTGTTGGGAAAAATGAAAGAGATGTTTATTCCATAAGCCCTAGGCTCTCTTATATAGGAGAGTAGCCTATGGGTAAATTACATAAAGCATACAGCTGAAAATAAAAATAACAGATAGACACACAAACAACTAATATAGGCGTTAACACTCCCCCTCAAGATGGAGCATAGATATCAATCATGCTCAGCTTGGACGCACACTTCTGGGATGGGCCTCGTAGTAATGCCTTGGTGAATATATCGGCAGTTTGATTCTCTGAGGTGACATGCGATGTAGCAATGAACCCCTTCTGAATCATGTCACGTATGAAGTGACAGTCAACCTCAATATGCTTGGTCCGCTCATGGAAAGCTGGATTGTTTGCAATGAACAAGGCTGCCTGATTATCACATTCTAAGTTCATAGGAAGTGGTACATCTAGACATAGATCTGTAAGTACAGACTTCACCCACATCATCTCTGTGCTAGCCTGGGCCATAGCCCTATATTCGGATTCAGCACTAGATCTGGCCACCACCGTTTGTTTCTTGCTCCTCCATGAGATTAGAGAGTCTCCAACATAGACTGCAAACCCCGAGGTGGACTTCCTGTCCTTGGACAACCTGCATAGTCTGCATCCGCAGGACTTTTTTTAAAAATAATTATTAGAATAATATTAATTAATAAAACAATCATCAAGTTAAAAAAATTAAAAATATAGCCATCAATCGGCAGGAAGTAATGCCCAAATCGGCACCTCAGGTGCCGATTTGGAGACATAAGGGATGCAAGTGCAAAATACCCAATGTGTTTGCCCAAATCGGCACCTCAAGTGCCGATTTGGGCATCCTCATTGGGTATTTTACATTTCCATCATTTGGGTAATTTATGTTTCATCCATTGTTTGTTATTAATAGTTTTTTTTCAACTAACCTTTTTTGTTATCAAAAGTACAACATTTATCATAAAATATAATTACATTTGAATGGCAAATGTATATCCTTTCTATTCTAAAATTGTTCTTTTCAAAATATTACCTTCATTATATTATATATTTGGATCCTTTTCCTTCATCATATTATATATTTAAGATGCATGGGACCCTTATTCGTTGGCATCTAATTCATTAATCATCAAACCACCTATATGTATTATATAATGAACGATAATTAAGAATACATGTTTCTTTTGCAATGAGTTAGATACTATATATTCATTAATTATCAAACAACCCGTTGTAATCATTTTTTTGTGATTTTGATTCGAAAATCTAACCTTATAGATTGAATCTTAGATTAATGCTCTACATATTCTTCAATTTTCGTTCAAATCAGAGGTCGTTTGCTATTCCATCTTGATGTTTGAAAATTCGGGTAATATTTTGAAAAGAACAATTTTAGAATATAAAGGATACACATTTGCCATTCAAATGTAATTATATTTTATGGTAAATGTTGTACTTTTGATAACAAAAAATGTTTGTTGAAAAAAGCTATTAATAACAAACAATGGATGAAACATAAATTACCCAAATGATGGAAATGTAAAATACCCAATGAGGATGCCCAAATCGGCACTTGAGGTGCCGATTTGGGCAAACACATTGGGTATTTTACACTTGCATCCCTTATGTCTCCAAATCGGCACCTGAGGTGCCGATTTGGGCATTACTTCCCAAATCGGCACCTCAGGTGCCGATTGATGACTATATTTTTAAATTTTTTAACTTGATGGTTGTTTAATTAATTAATATTATTCTAATAATTATTTTAAAAAAAAGTCCGCATCCGCACATGCTGAGATAGAAATCCCCTTTCCCTTCTTGAATAGCAAACCTGCACCTGGAGATGATTTGAGGTATCTAAGTATCATATGTATGGCATCCATATGAACCTGACGTGGTTGCTCCATGAACTGGCTCACACGATTCACTGCAAAGGATATATCGGGCCTAGTGATCATGACATACAACAGTTTGCCTACCAGTTCTCTGTATCTTCTCCTGTCCACCTCCTCTGTGTCATCATCATAGAGCTTCATGCTGGGGTCCATTGGTGTCGTAGCAGGCAGACACCCAAGCATACCTGTTTCACTCAACAGGTCCGTAACATATTTCCTCTGCGACATTACTAATCCATACGAATTTCTAGCAAATTCCAGCCCCAGAAAATATCTAAGGACTCCAAGATCCTTAGTGACAAATTCGCTCCCCAGCTTCTCTTTCGCCTGCTTTATGCTTTGCTCATCATCTCCTGTAATCAAGATGTCATCTACGTAAACCATAATTGCAATAATACCTCTTGAAGTCTTCTGTACAAACAAGGAATGATCAGCATTTGAGCGTTTGTATCCATGTTTTTCAAAGAGGTCTGAGAGCTTCTGAAACCATGCTCTGGGGCTCTGCTTAAGGCCATAGATAGCCTTATGAAGTCTGCACACCTTGGAACACTCCCCCTCAACAGCAAAACTGGGTGGTTGTTGCATATAGACTTCCTCCTGCAGGTCTCCATATAAGAACGCGTTCTTCACATCCAACTGATATAGCGGCCACTCTCGATTGACTGCGACTGACAGTAAGATCCGGAGAGTGGAATGACGGGCTACTGGCGAGAATGTATCAAGGTAATCCACCCCGTATGTATGTGTAAAACCACGTGCAACAAGGCGGGCCTTGTATCTGTCAATGCTGCCATCTGCATTTTGCTTCACCGTAAATACCTACTTGCAGCTCACCGGGGTCACATCTGGAGGTATAGGAACTAGACTCCAAGTTCCCCTAGATAGAAGTGCCGCCATTTCCTCCTCCATTGCTAGACGCCATCTACTATCCTGCAGAGCATCTTGATAATTCCGTGGAATATCAACAGCTGACAAGGCCACCACAAAGTTCCTGAAATCCCCAGATAGTCGCTCAAATGACACAGAAGCTGCCAATGGATATGTAACGCAGCTCCTCTTCGATTTGCGTATAGCAATAGGAACATCTAAATCAGATGTGTCCTCATCTGGCCCCTGCAACATATCCTGCTCAGAAATATCATTAGATCCATCAAGAGAAGTATCTTCAGTCATACCATAGGCGAGCTAGGAGATGAGCCATGACATGACCATGAGCTGGAGGAGGCCTGCGGGTATAATGGAACGGTAGTGGTGAAACGGGGATCGTTGGTGGTGGTGGTGGTGGTGATGGTGGTGACGGTGCTGGAGGTGGTGGTGTCATGTATATAGTGTCGGTAGTCAGTGGAGGTAGCTGCTGATCACCTGAAGATGAAAAATACATTACGGATTCAAAAAATGTAACATCTGCACTGACCATATACCGCCTACGCAAAGGATCAAAACACTTGTACCCCTTTTGAGTTCTGGAGTACCCAACAAACACACACTTGACAGCCCTAGGAGAGAGCTTGTCAATACCGGTAGATAACTGGTGGACAAAGGCAACTGAACCAAACACACAGGGAGTAAGGGAAAACAGATCCTTCCCAGGATAGATAATGGAAAAAGGAATCTGTTCATCCAAGACAGAGGATGGCATACAGTTAATTAGGTAACATGCAGTGAGAACCGTGTCACCCCAGTCAGAATAAGGAACATGACTCTGTAGAAGAAGTGATCTTGTGACATCTAGCAGGAGGCGATGTTTCCTTTCAGCAATCCCATTTTGTTGAGAGGTGTAAGCACAGGATGTTTGATGTATATTCCCTTTTGAGGAGTAGTAGTTGGCTAGGACATGAGTGCACAGTTCTAAGGCATTATCACTTCTTACAAACTTCACAGATGTGGAGAAAATATTTTGAATTTCATTCAGAAAATGGATAATAATATCGTCTACTTCAGATTTATTTTTCATCAAAAATACCCATGACACACGAGAGAAGTCATCCACAATAACTATATAAAATCTGTGTCCCTGATGATCAGGTACACGACTCGGACCCCAAATATCAATATGAAATAACTCAAACTTGGAGGTACTACTCCGACCTGGACGACTGGGAAAGGTAGACCTGTGATGCTTTCCCAACTGACAAGCCTCACATTGGATAGATGTGTGAGGAAGACCTTGGGGTAACACACGACGCAACTTCTGAAGCGGTAGATGCCCAAAGCGCAGATGCCACAGTAAAGGAGATACAGGTCCAGTGGGAAGGGATGAGGTTCCAACGAATGGAGTCTGATTTAGGCGGTAGAGGCCTCCTTGCTCATAGCCACGACCAATCACGTTGCCCGTATGGATGTCCTGAAAAATAAGAGAAGATGGATCAAAAATTGCCCGACATTGTAAATCCTTCGTAATCTGACTGATTGACAACAAATTCATTGAAAAGTCAGGTGCATGTAGCACATTCTTGAGCTGCATAGAAGATGTCAGTCTAATCTTCCCCTGACCAGTGATGGGAGAATGTGTACCATTGGCAATGACCACTGTTCGGCCTGGAGGAATCTAAGAATATCCTGTAAGTAAACTCTGATCGCCACATAGATGATGTGTAGCGCCCGAATCCATAATCCACGGTAATGTATCTGATCTACTACTGGTAAGTGCAAGTATGCTACCTGAAGCACTGGTAGACGCAGAAGCAGAAGCAGCAGCATCAGATTGACTCTCAGTAGTAGGTGTTGGGCCAAATGGGGGAATAATGCCCCTTAGATGGGCAACTAGATCATCGAACCGCTGATCCAAAGTAGCAGCAGACATAGTTTTAAAAGGCGACGCCTCGAGGCACAAAGGCGTACGCCTCAAGGCAAGGCGGGCCTAAAACGCCCCGAGGCGCACGCCTCAGGTATAGTCTTAGGGGCGTACGCCTCAGCCTCGCCTGAGGCGCTCGAGGCGTGCGGCGCTCGAGGCGAGGCGGAGGCGTAAGCCTCGAGTCATGAGGCTTTTTTTATATTTTTTTGTTACACATAACCCTATTTTTTTAGCATTATATTTTTATTTTTGTATTTTTGTTTCCATGTTAAACCTTGCATATTTCTATATATATATATATAGCTCCATGCAAAGAGAAGAGATAGCTTGAAACAAGCGAAGTTACTTGATCTTGTATACATCATATTCAATTTATCATACATCTACACATACTAGTTCTATTACACGTATTTTTGTTTGAATTGTAATAGAATTTTATATTAGTTGCAAGTTTGCAACTTGATGTTGTTGTTTGGTTGTATAAGTTGTGAACTTAGAATAGCTATCACATATATGATATATGAAGTAATGTTGAAAAATAAACACGTGAAGACTGAAGTAAAATAATTACTACATTTTATTGTGAGTAGCTGAATACAAATAATACCATTAGTAAAAAAAATCACCGGGGGCGCTGCCCCCACACCTCCGCAGGGGGGAGCACACCTGCTCCCCCCTAGACCCCCCCACAGGCTCGCTGACCGGGCAGCGAGACCCCCGTCTTGTTGGGGTATGATATGGTAGGAGGGGATGCATATGACAGTTCTGCAACTACGTCCAACAAGACAATTGATTGGGATTCAAGGCATATTAATACTTTTATTGTATAGACTTTATTATTAAGTATAGACTTTAGTTTAATACTCATATAGAGTCATTGAAGTTGGAATTGGAACTTGATATTCTATATATTAGTGGCTTAGTATTAGTTTTTTTGAACTTCAATGCCTTCATCGCTTATGTATTGTATCTTTTACTAGTTTTAAATTATTCCTGAATGTGTTTTTGGCAAAATGTAATAGTATTATATATTTTTTAAATGTATTTTGCTTTAATTTTAATTTTTTTACAAAAAATTGAGGCTTACGCCTCGACCGCCTCGAGGCTTACGCCTCGCCTCAATTTCAGAGAAAATGCCTCGGACCGCCTCGTGCTTTTTTAAACCTTGGCAGCAGATGCAGGCTCTATCTGCTCAGCGACTCGTGCAGATGCAGGAAATCCATGCTTCGAGTAGCATGTGTCTTCATTGTGTCCAACGCGATGACAGTAAGTACATGTTGGCCGAGTGTGGCCTCCTCCTCTGCCACGAGGCCCACGTCCACGGGTCTGATGATGAAATCCGCGACCACTGTTGGCAGCCATGGCTGAAGTATTCTGATTCGTGGCCGTGGAAGGAACGGTGATCCGGCTCGGTCTATGGAAGGCTTCCTCCATGGGAGGAATAGTAGAGTTGGCCAAGATCTGGGATCGTGCCGCCTCATACTCTGGATCAAGTGCAGCAAGGAACACACCCACCATAGTCGCATTCGGATATGTCTTCTGCTGTTCTGGCGTGGCTGTCAGAGGCATGAAGCTGTAGACAAGGTTTGAAAAAACGAAAGACGGAACGAGGCGTTTTCCCTGGAAGCGAGGCGTAGCCTCGAGGCGGTCGAGGCGTAAGCCTCGGTTTGTCTAGAAAAATAATTATAAAATATATAATAAATATATTTATTGATGAAATAATATAATCTGACAAACATATAGTATATAATAATGTAATATATGATGATATTATTAAGATAAGAACACTAAAAAAAGATATGTTAATGCCATAAACCTTTCTACTAAATTTCTACCCAATCAATGTAATAATTGGCTGTAACTATCACTAACTTTTTTTATCAAAAAGGGATTGGCTATAGTTACTACTAAATATATCCAAGTTGTTGATACGAATCATACGATTTGAATCCTAATCGTATGTTCTACTGAACCAAATGAAGAACAGTATGATGTTCCCCCTGTGCCACCATGCCCTACCAGCACGGGGGCAGCGCCCCCGTCCAAAATTTTTTTCTTATATGTGTATTCAAATTCGTATACGCTTTCTTATATGTTCAAAGATGTAATAGTAAGAGTTTATTGAAATAATTGGACATGTTAATGTTAAATATGAATATGAAAGAGGTTAAATTTAAGCATATGAATATGAAAGAGGTCAAATTTAAGCATTCATCTTGCATAAATATATACTCAACAACAAAACCTTTATAAACATATGAAAATACGAATAGGACAATTTTTTTCTTTAAAAAAATACTTGAAAAAACCCCCGACGCCTCACCTTGCGCCTCGCCCCGCCTCAACGCCTCGCCTCGCCTCGACCGCCTCAGGCATCAGAGGCGCACGCCTCTGCCAGGGGGTCTGAGGCGGTCGCCTCAAGGCGATTTCTCAACGCCCCGTTTCGCCTCGAGCGCCTTTGCGCCTCGAGGCGCGTTTTTTTAAACCATGGCTGTAGAGCTTCTCGAACATCCCTCTTAGGGATGTGTAGAGTGAATGTAGAGGGCGACCATTCTGTTTTATAGTGAATATGTCATGCTATAGTTGCAGAATCTTTGTCTCGTTCTTCGCCTGCGAATATGTTGCCGCCAGAATGTCCCACATATCCTTGGGCGTGGGTTGATGTAGAATGTCATTGGCAATCTCAATTGCCAACGTACCAGATAGCCAAACTTTGGCGTATGCGTTATCGGCCTCCCAAGAGGCATTGGCTCCAGTCTTCTCAGCAGGCTCTGGTTCGGTAAGAATATGCTTCTTACCTGTTGATTTCATCATGCTCATGAACTGCATCGCCCACAGTTCATAGTTTGTGCCGTCCATTTTGACGATGGGCGTCGGACCACGGAAGGCGCCAATGGATGGGATATCCGCCTTGCTTTCTGACATACTGGAAACTGAAGACTGGAGCGATTGACTGAAGATAAGATTTGTCTACAATGACATAGACGGGTTTAGTTGCTTGTGTAGACCTCAAACAACTAAACTCATGCAGGTGACGGTGTGCTCTTTAGGGCTTCGCACACGCTTAGGGCTCCTTGATGCCCTCTGACCTCACAGAAACGTGCACCGTGAGGTTACGCACAGGCGCACAGCCGCGCGTGAAGTAGCGCGCACAGGCGCAGACGAGCGTGCAGCCGCGCGTGAATGAGCGCGCACAGGCGCGTGAAGGAGCGCGCACAGGCACAGACCTACGTGCACAGGCGCGTAAAGGCGCGCACACAAGCGCGTGAAGGAGCGCGCACAGGCGCAGACCTACGCGCACAGGCGCATGAAGGCGCACAGGCAGACGCGCAGGAGCGTGGGCACCGGCGGAGGCGCAGCAACGGAGCAGAAGCGCTGACAGCGTCGGCGATGAGAGAGAGGGGCTCGCGGGTGGGGTGGGGTAGGGTTAGGGTTTCGAGAACTCCGGTCTAGGACCGTCGCTCTGATACCATGTTGGGAAAAATGAAAGAGATGTTTATTCCATAAGCTCTAGGCTCTCTTATATAGGAGAGTAGCCTATGGGTAAATTACATAAAGCATACAACTGAAAATAAAAATAACAAAGAGACACACAGACAACAAATATAGGCGTTAACAGTATCGATATCGATATGTCCTTCCACACTTAGCACACTTGTCAATATCAGACTCTGGAGCCCAAAAGGTATGCATATGGACATTTGGCCTTGTTAACTACTAGACTCGACAGCTCCCCAAAGATGTCCAAAGTTACATTCATGCCTCCGACCTCCATACTCCCCCTACTCCTTCGATGAAAAGAAATGATATCATCGGCATACTGGAGAAGGTGGGTGGAGATATCACCTTGTACATAGCCCGAGGTTCCCTCCCTTAGTACCATCTGCCATGTCATAATAGCAAGAACAACTGATGCAATAATGAAGAGCAAAGGTGCCAAAGAATATCCCTACTGAACCCCACGTTATGATTGAATGAAACCCCCCGACGCACCCTATGATTGGAACAGAGAGGGAGGTTGTAACCGCACATCTATTTTTCAGGATATCCATAAAATAAATATGGAAAGCCTTGCTTAGCCAAGGCTATCTAGAGGAAGCGATAATCAACACAATCAAATGCCTTGAAGAAATTGACCGACTAGAGAAGGCCCTTCGCCCCTTTGTGTTTCCAAACGCCGCCATCTCAAATGACATCACAATATTATCCATCATCGACCGATCAAGAATGAATGCAGTCTGCACTGGAAAACCAAATCATCCATAATCAAACACGGACGATTAGTCAAGACCTTAGCAATAATAAGGAAAACAATGTTGGATAACCCAATAGGGCGAAAATCCCCAATCCTCCAAATCCCTCCTTTGATAAAAGGAATAAATGTGCTCTTTTCATCAGATCGAAACCATGGTTGCCGGTAGAAAATTCCATCATCACCTGCGCTAGTGACATCCTACAACTCTTTATAAAAGGACCAGGAAAGCGTGAGGGATCAGCACCAAACCCGCATTCAGTTCCCAAACTATCGCTTGGATCTACTCTATGTGGAACTATTGTGTGGCCTCATTATGTTGGGTTGTGGTGAGAGAAGAGGCCCATAATCCCCATCAGCGCCAACAACGATTTTGCCAATAGAGGGTCACGCAACAGAAATACTCCACCATTGCCCAGCCCACCTCTCAATCATCTTAAACGTAATTACTCACGATTGAGATACCTGGATGAAGTTACAGTCATCAATCACAGGCTATTGCATGAAAGAATTAAGTGTTGATGTCTTCTACCTTGACCTAGCATTGGCGCCATTCGACCTCCTGCTTTGTATCTTCCTCATGTACTCGAGCTCAGACTAAAGGAGCTTACAGATATCCTCCTTATGGTCAACGCGGTCAAGTCCCCCCTGAGCCTCGCTGCAACACGTCCCACAATTCTCACACTTCTTTCTTACAACTGTAAAGTTTTTTCCATAACACCTCCAATTTACAGAAGGTTCTCACCGTGACAAAGCCTTCACCATGAAAAGGATGTCCAAAAGTCGGTATTCATCTCCATGAATCCCTCCACATGGAGTCAAGCCTTCTTAAATCAGAAGAAAGAGTGTTGAAAAGATCCCTCTGGAGGACCAAGGAATTTGGGTGTGGTATGATCAAGAGCATGGCAACAATGAAACATATGCTAGAGGAAAAGTAGCCTGGAGTTCCACTGAGCCAAGCTAGCAATCCAAACACGATATGGATCTCGAGCTTTACCAAGTAAAGTGACAGTCTAAAGCAATAATCACCGCTAGTTAGAGGTTGTTTAATACTTTCATGAACTCGGAAGATCCCAAGTCCTGGCCATTGTGCATGTGAGGTATATTCGTAGAAAACTAGGTAATGTGATTATTGCGACCAATCAACCACCCCTCCGTAGGTACAACAGTTTGCCAACTAGGCTTATATGTCGGGTAGTATCCTCAAACTCATGATCAATAGATCCAACATATTTTCACAACTTTGTTGGCATGCTAGATGATTTGCATCTAATTAAGCCAATCTCCACAAGAATGTCAAGGCAATGCTTCCGTTGTGATAGATATAGTCTCTTTGCAGTACATATCACCTCAATGCCCAGGAAGTATTTAAAAGTTGTCCAAGGTCCTTGATGACAAACACCTTCTGGAGGAAGGTCTTGGTCTCTAGAATGCATGCGTTAGCATCACTGATAGTCGCATGTCTTCAACATAAACGATCGGTATTACGATGCCAAAAGTCTTCCATCTGACGAACACGGAGAAATCAAACACCATACAATGGAAGCCAAGTGAACTGATCTTAAAAATAAGCATGTCAAACCAAGCTCGAGGGCTCTGCTTTAGGCCATAAATGGCATTATGGAGTCAGCATATATGCTCCCCCTTAACGGAGTAACTCAATGGTTGCATCATGCATGCCTCCTCGAAATCACCATAGATAAGTATTCTTCACATCGAGCAGAAATATGGACCAATTCCTATTGGCAACAATATAGAGAATAGTGTGATTGATCCCATTCTAGCCATCAAAGCGAATGTCTTGAAGTAGTCCATGCCATAGGTCTGCGTAAAGCCCTTTGCCACAAGTTTGGCCTTCAATCTGTTAATGGAGACATCAGGGGACTGTTTGGTCATAAAGATCCATCTGTATGCAATTGGCTTGATGCCAAGACATGGTACAAGATCCCACGTCCCCCTCGAAGTAAGTGTGTATATATCCTCATATATGGCCATTTTCAACCATGGTCCAGAAGTGCACTGTGTGATAATGAGGAGTAGTAACATGCACAAGAGCATATGTAAATTGTCTATCACAATTGGATGAAGTATCTGTGGAAGATGGATGTAGAGTACATTATCTTTTTGTCCTCTGCAGTGCTATATGTGACCACCTACTGTACGGACCGGACAAGATCCCAAAATGTCACAATGGATTAAAGAAAAAAGGTGATGATGGACGTTGCTTATGTCTAGCTTATAGGAGGTCTGAACCGCAAATGTCATAGGAAAGGCTCAACATAAACTAAAACAACACCAACAAAAGTAGAATCAATGGGTATATTAAAATAGTATAGGATGTTCTTCTCATATCCTTCGCTAAAAATCTGCATCATCCGGATATCTTGAAAATAGAAATAAAACTTGTCAAAAAATCACTCGATGGTTCAACTCAGCACATAGCTTATAAATAGATAATAAGCTTAAAGGAAAGTCAAGATCATAGTAAACTCCGAAAAGCCTGAGTTCGGAGAACTCCATATTCCCAACGATTGTACCAAGAGAATGAGCATCGTTGGCTAGTCGAATCGACTTTACAGTGGAAGAGGTTTGAGAGATGATCAACAAACTACCTTCTCCTGTCAAGTGAGTAGATGCACAAGAATCAATAATCCGTGTAGGTATCATGGCAGAAGCAACCAGATGCACAGAATTAGTCTTAATGGGAGTAGAGTTCTGTAGAAGTTGCATCAGGCAGGAGAAATCCGTGGCAGAGAGTTAGACTATAAATCCACTGGAGTTCTAATCAGAATGAGTCTCCACCCCACATGCATCATAGCTAGATGAAGATGCAACATTTGCCTAATGTGGGAAACCAAACTTTGTCCAGCATCGTTCAAAAGAATGGTTCCAAACTTCCATCATTGGCAATGAATACACTAAAGATAGTCAGAATCATGACCAAGACCATGAACAAAATCATGATCACAAATAAAATCACATTACCGTCCCCCACGAAAGTTGTGTCGGTCGTCCCTTTCAAAGGAGGTGAGGAAGGCAGAGTTCTCAGTAGGATGTAGAGAAGAGGTATAATCAGTAGAAGTCTCAAGTTCAAGAAGATAACCAAAGATGACCTTGATGGACGGTAGGGTATCGGATGTAAGGAACTGGTCATTTACATTCTAATAGCGAGGATGTTGAGATAGTTGTTCTTAGTTGTACTTTATTCATATTTCTTATTTCTCAATCTACTTTATGTAATTTTCTCATAGGACCTTTCTCTTATATAAGAGAGCTCTAGGGTCAACAATGAAATCAATTTTATTTTCCCTTTCCACATGATATCAAAGAGACGGTCCTAGACCCGAGCTTCTGCCCTAGCCAAACATCCCCACCAAAACCCAAGAGGATGTGCCCCTTGCTCGTTTTGGTAGCAACAGTAGCAGCAGAAGGCCGCCCACTTCCGTTCGGTGACAGCCACAACAGCCAAAGGTCGATGCCACTGTTATCCCTCGTGTCGAGCAATAGCGGTAGGCTATTGCCGCCATCGCTGGGGTGCTGAACAACAGCAATGACAACCGCCTAGCGCCGTCATCGCCACCAAGAAGGGAGTTTTCCTTCCTCGCGTGTGGTCTTGGTTCTTGTGGTGACCTAGAGGTCCTTTTCGACGTTCGTTGAGGTCCGAAAATCTCTTCCAAAAGGCGATTTGAGTCACCGTTCATTCTGATTTTGGGTTTTTAGGGTGTGGTTTGATCATCTAAAACCACCCTAGATACCCAGAGAAGCCTCTAATGGATGGAAGAGGTTGTGGTATGAGTCTACACCCACAACCATCTTGTACGCATGTGCAGTCATGGTAGCAGTCGTCATCATGTCAGACAACAGGGTCGACTCCAAAGTCAGCGTTCCATCTTTGGGTGCCTTCAAAGGTCCAACACCCATTATCAAGATGGATAGGACTAATTATGAACTATGGGTTATGCAATTCATGAGCCTAATGCAGTAGAACGGCAAGAAGCACATTCTCATGCAGGATGAGCCAAGTGACAAGACTAGGGTTAATGCCTCGCGGAAGACAGATGACGCATATGCATGTGCCTGGCTATTTGGGATGGTGTTCGTGGAGATAGCCAATGATATTCTATGTCAGCACACAACAAAGATGAAGTGGGGCATTCTAGCTGCTACCTATTCGCATGCAAAGAATGAGTCAAAGATATTGCAACTTCAGCATGATATCTTCACATCTAAACAAAACAAACGTCCTCTTCATACCCTTTACACTTCTCTCAAGGGTACGTTTGAGAAGCTTTATTGTTTCATACCCTTGATTGCTTTCGTCCTACTAACATAAACATTTTCATCTTCGGAAATCTAGTATAGATTGGGTTCTCACTTCAACGACTGACTCAAAATGCAAGCCCCCACTGCAAGGACTTTCGTATCTTCTCGGGCCCCACTTCTCTTTCTTTACATGACCCTCATCTTTGTCTTGTCTTGCACGTCAAGCCCCCTAAGTTGGGTCTCCTTTCAACTGGTCAGATGAGGCTTCTTTATAGTCATTCTTTCTCGAGAAGAACTAGGACAGAACCAACTAATAACTAAGCATTGATATTTTCTTACTTTCTAATTATATAGGTGAGAATATATAAGAAAGATACATCACTATATATTATATAGGAAAGACTCAAGTTATATACACTCATCAGATCGATCAAGCATTGAATACAAGGTAATTTCTCTATTATCGGGAACTTTCTACTATTTGAGTCGAGGCCCTGAGACCGGTCTGATGATGAAGCGAAGACGAATCTCTTCCCTCGAAAAGACAAAGAAAACTAGGAATGGAGGGAATGAAAGAGTGGATTCTTCCCCAGAACAACTCAAGGCTTACAGAGATTCGATGATGACCGGAGTCTTTCTAGAAGCTCTTGATCCCGAATATGATGCAACTCGATCACAAATCCTTACTGATGATGCTATACCTCCAATGGAGGAGGCATATCGCAAATTGAGTAGGCTCTCTATAGTATTTGTTGGTGCTTCTCAACAGTCTCTGACCACCTCGGCTGTGGCTGCATCTCGTGGTAGAGGGAGTTCTACACAGTACCGTGGGCGTCGTACCTATGGCAGAGGAGGGGGTAATCGACCCTATCAACCATGCACTTACTGGCACATGCTAAGTCATTATGAGGAATATATACTACTCCAAGCATGGCTTTCCTACTCCAAATCGTATTGCAGAGCAGCCTCTGCCACTTGGTGTTAGGCACCGCATCGGATTAGATGTTCGATAAGCTTGTGGCACGATTGAGAAACTATTTATTCTTGCACCTAGGTCGTCTACTACTCCTTCAGCATCTTCATAGGTAGTTGTGCCGGCATCTTCGACCACATCAGGTACTGCATATGCTTTTATTAGTTGTTGCAGAGTAGATTTATCAGACTGGATTACGGACTCAGGAGCTTCACACCATCTATGTGGTGATAGAGGACAGTTTAGTACTTACAGATCGATTCAGCCAGACAGATTTGTAGTCTTAGCATATGTGACTCACTCTCCTATTACTAGACAGAGGGAGGTACATTTGACTTCGGGAATGCGTCTAGAGAATGTTCTTTATTCTCCTGATTTTTCTATGACTTTATTATCTATTAGTCAAATCACCAAGACATACATTGTTGTGCCATATTTGATCCATCTTCCCTTGTGTTTAAGGACATTCTTACGGGCAGGGTGATTGGATCTGGTCGTGAGCAAGGAGGTCGCTATAGACCGGTCCAGTCCCCATATGTTGGTGCTTCATTGCTTCACTGGACTAGTCTCCTTATATGTGGTACCTTCAATTTGGTCATCTTCCTTTGCAAAAGCCGTATCATGTCGTTCCTCAGATTTCTCCCCGCTCTACCTTCTAGTGCGAGGTCTGCCAGCTTGGGAATTACCATCGATCTACTTTTCAAAGTCATCAGGATTGTACTAGTCATAGTATTTTTTAGTTAATCTAGTCCAAGTCGTGTCCCAGACCATCAGGGACACATAATTTATCTTGGTGTCGTTGGCAATTTCTCCCTATTATTTTAGGTATTTCTACTTAAAAACAAGTCTGATGTGGGCTCTGTTATTTAATCCTTTATTAATGATTCTGCAAAGTCAAGTATATTCGTTCTGACAATGCATCATAGTTTTGTAGCTTATAACTTCCACAGTTTTTCAGAACCCTTGGTATTGTTCATCGGACTTCTACATCCCACTAATATGGGGTAGTATAACGCAAATATCGCCACCTTTTGGATGTCACCAGAACCCTCTTAATTCAGAATTGTGCTCCTCATTCCTATAAGGGAAATGTGTCTCTAATTACTTGCTACCTGGTAAATCGCATGCCCTCGTCTGTGTTGGGAGAAAATATTTCGTGGAAGGATATTTTCTCCCTCACATGTGTGTTTAGCATGGCCTCAAATTTCAACGAAATTCGGTCGAATTTCTGTCGAATATCGATACCAGTCGAAATCGAAATTCGACCGAAATGACTGAAATGACCGAAATATAGGGGTCCTAGTACAAAAAATGACCGAAATGACCGAAATTCCGGTCGAAATTCCACCGAAATTCCACTGAAATTCTATTTTGGTCGATACTGAAATGGTGACCGAAACCGACATTTAGGGCCTTGGTGTTTAGGTCAGTTACCTTTGTTCATTATATATCTCCTGGCCATGACAAGCTCTCTCTTAGAGCTGTCAAGTATGTTTTGTGGGGTATTTCAAGACTCAAAAGGGATACCGTTGTTTTGATTCTGTTCGACTGAAGTATCATGTTAGTATGGATGCCACTTTCTTTGAGTCTATTATATTTTTCTCTCCTATAGCTGATAAGTTGATTCCTTCAGAGTTTGGAGAAGAGGTATACATGCCTCTATCTCCGGTTTTGTCGACCACACCTTTGACTCCTACACCTCTTCACCACCATCCTCACCACCACCTCCACCTCTACCACCTCCACTTACAACCTCCATCTTTTTGCTACGGATTTACACGCGCCGACCTCGTGCTCATGAGCATCGTCCATCATCTAACACACCCCAAGTATGTTCCGAGCACTTGATTTCTACTAATGGCACTGGTGATTTGCATTTACAATAGGACGAGGCATGTAGCTATAGATGTTCCTGTCTCGATTACTAAGGAGGTTGGGAACCTTGTCGTGTCCATTGCTTTACAGTTTACGGAAGTAAAGTCGTACATGTGCTACGTACCCTCTTGCTTTCCATGTTTCTCTTGCACGTCACTCAGAGGAGTTTCAGGGTTTGTTGTTGGACTATGTCGTGGATATACCGCGGATGTACCGGGAGGCATTGCATATTAGTCAGTGGCATCTTGCTATGGAGAAAGAGATGGTTGCATTATAGTCTCGTGGCACGTGGAGTATTGTTCATGCTCCACCTGGTGTATCTGTTGTGGGAAATAAGTAGGTGTTTACGGTAAAACATCGTGTAGATGGTACTGTGGATATGTACAAGGCCATATTGTGTTTTCGTTCAGAGATACCAAAGAGGTATTGTAGCTATTTTGATTTATGTAGATGACATCATTGTTACTGGGGATTAGGGGTGTAAAAAAAATTCTCAAGTTCGATATTTGCCCAGGTTCCACTCACTAAAAGTTCAATTCAAATTCAGTTCGAAAATAAATTAACCGAACCTAAACACAAGGTTATGCTCGATTAAATATACTAACCGAACCTAAAAATCATATGTTCGCACATGTTCGATTCGTTAAAAGCTCGATAAACACACACGCACATATTGACAAATCCTTATCCGCATAAGTGAACCTTATTTTGTGATAAGCGGATTTTGTCCCAGGATAAGTGAAATTTGTCTGGAGATAAGTAAATATTTACGAGATAAGTAGGTTTTATCTTGGTATAAACTATTCCAAATTAAATAGTCTCATCATGGTTACACCATCATCTATGTGTCTAGTACTTTTCCCTTCTTTATCCTCAAATCAACATAACAAGTATAAACCTTACTTATTACATATCCCCACATTCTTCCTTATCCTCGTTTGAGGGAGATAAAAATAAATAAATATATTATAATTAGAGGTTGATAAGAGATGATATAGAGAGCATGTGGAGAAACTTTTATATGTCACCATTACTACGCTTAATATATCCTTCGTAGTGAGCAGAGTTAGTCAGTTTATGGAGCAGCCTAGGCAGGCACATATCGATGTTGTATACAAGATTTTGAGATATCTGAAGACTTCTCCAAGTGCAGGACTCTTGTTTAGCAGAGATACAACCATTACATTTACAACATGTGCCGATACGATGTCCCAAAGATAAGAAGTCTACCTCAGGCTTCGCTTTTTTTTAGGAAGTTCACTTGTCTCATGGAAGAGTAAGAAATAGACGGTTGTTGCTAGATCTAATGCTAAATCAGAATATAGAGCCATGGCACAAAGTAGTACAAAGATGATGTAGGTCAGATCTATCCTGACTTACCAGATTATTGAGGTGCCACTTCCCATGCACCTCCAATGCGACAACCAGGCCACCATGTTCATAGCCAATAATCCAGCCTTCCATGAACAAACCAAGCACATCAAGGTAGACTGTCACTACACTCGAGATATGATTCAGAAGGGATTTATCTCCACTTGTCATGTTACTTCAGGAGATCAGACTATAGATATGTTCACCAAAGCACTTTCTAGAGGCCCATTTCATCGTTGTTGTTCCAAGATAAGCACGATAGACATATATGCTCTAGCTTGAGGGGGGTGTTGAGATAATTGTTCTTGTTGGAGTATTTGGTTATGCGTCTATTATATGAGAGATGGGTCTCCAGGATCCATTTACCCATCCAGAGTTTAGTCCTACATCTACCAATTTGGAGATGTGGAGACTCAGTGTGGGCTATATATAGACCCCCATACCCATTTTATCCAGAGGAGAAAATCAATAGACTATCAACCCTCTGAGGCATTCTCCCATGATTTCATCCCGCTCCTTAAGGAGTAGGGTTCCACGTTAAATCCCGCCTTATTCATATTTCTCTCTTTATCTGATACGCTTCCGCATTCCTATTTTCTAACATGGTATCAGAGCTATGTTATTTCCAAACATGGTATCAGAGCCGGTTCAATTCTCGAGGAATGATTCTTGAATTTTTTTTATTGTTCGAGATTCGATTTTTTAATATTTGTGTTCTTGAAGATCATTATTCTGTTCAAGTTTTGTAAGTTCTAGGGTTTCTATTGAAACCCTAATTTCTGGAGTTCTGTTCATGATCATGCTTAATCAAAATTCTTCCGAGCACTTATTCACGGTTCTGAAGATTCGGTGTTGCAAGAACAGACTTCTAGGTCGCAGACTTCTGAAGATCATTATTCTGTTCAACTTATATGCGTTCTAGGGTTTCTTATTGAAACCCTAATCCTTTATTATCAACCAAGCCGTAGCGACGACAGACTTCTAGGTCGCAGACTTCCAGGCATTGATTGCACCACCATTCAAGTTCCAGATTCAGATCACCGCAGCCTCCAGATCGACTCCAGGCATACTCACGAACCCTAGTGCTCCGACGACGAACCTGGCAAACGAAGAAGGCAGCGCCCTTCCTTCTTCTTCGCGTCAGACAAAGGGTTCTCAAACAGGAAACCTAATGGCGACATCATCCAGATCGGCATTCCCCCTACCCATCCAGGCTATCCACGTGTGCAGGCGGTGCCCTGAGCAAGGCCTCCCCCCACCCCTCCCCACTTGGCTCCCCGTGGTGGAGCTCATCCACAAGCAGCTCTGGAGGCGTCCTCCTCCATCAGGGCAAGCAACCCCAGAGATTTAGATTCATCGGATCTCGCGCAGGCGGCGCGAGATCGTGTTCCAGGCTGCGATTCTCCAGTTGCAAACTCAAGTAGAGCTCCAGGCGGAGCTCGACATCCCCAGGCGGCGCAGGTCCAGCACAACTCCTACATGAGAGCCCCTTTGATCTCGCCTCTACGCGCGAGCATCGCGCGATCACATGCTTCCAGGAGAAACCATTCAGATTTCACGAACCATCTCCTCCGCGCGCATCTCCTATCTCGTCGCAAGATCTCCTTTGGCAGCAACAACAGCCTCTCCTCTATCTTGCAGAGGCGGCGGTAAATCCCCAGTTCACGCAGCCCATCGTTGCCCCCGCAATGCCTTCTCCTTCGGATCGCAAAGGCCTCTGGAGCACCGTCTCTTCTCTAGGCGGCTCCAGGTGGCATGCTGCTGCATGTGGCGGTGCGGACCCTTGTGGTCGATCTCGGGTTCCTGCGTTGGGGAACCCTAAGTAGGGGAGAAGAGGGCCCAGAGGGCCAATGTGTTAAAAATAATTTGGTTGTTTGTTGGGCCCAGGTGGGCCGAAAGCTATTAAAAAAACTTTAAAAAAAGAAAGAGAAGAAAGCCATGGAAAAAAAACAAAACGACTTAAAAAATTTTCAAAAGAAGGAAAATTTTGTGAGAAGAAAAGCCAAAAAAATATGATATGGATATTTTAAAAAGTCAACGGCTATTAAAAAAATAGAGAGAATAGCTGAGAAAAAAAGTATTGAGAGCAAAAAAAATGACGGCTTATTTGGTTTCTTGTTTTCTCCCCATTCTTCATGTCCTCTCCCAACTTTGTTGATGTCATTTTCCGATAAGTATGGGAGAAAGGGAGAGTATTGTGTAGAGTCACATGTCTTGTTTTATATTCATATGTCAGATTCTCCAGACCGATCAGATGTTCAGACTCTACAGTTGATATTCAACCTCGACGATTGGTTCCGAGTCTTCAGTTTCAGACACTCACTTGTATGCGATCTTTTCGATGTGCACATGTTTGCCATCATTTTTCAATGGTCCCCATCATTCTTGTTTTGTCGGTCATAATTTTCATGTGAGCCATAGGGACTCCAGAGTAGAGTACCATTCCCTATGCCATGTTGGCTAGGGTTTTCATGTGGTATCATAGAGACTCCAGAGTAGAGTATCATTCTCTGTGCCAGATGAGAGAGACCCAGTTCTCCGACGATGAGACTTTCAGACTCCATTCTCCAGCGACCGTGGACTCAGACGAGGATTGCACTCCACGGCCCTTTCAATTCGGCCCTTTTCAGAGATGGAGCGGTTGTCCACATTATTGTGGCGGGCTAGAGTACTCCGACAAGGAGACTCATTTCAGTTGCAGTGACTCTGACAGACGTAGTACAGAGCACATGCTCTCCGACGAGGAGATTCAGTTGACTCACGCTTCATCTTGTTCGTCCTCCTCACCTGCACGGCATGAGAAGCAATGTCCTCGACAACAGCCAACAGTTGTGCGCGTTGAGTTGATATTGTCTATAGTGTCTTATAGTGTGAGTTGAGTTTTCTTTCTGTTTGTTCAAGCTGAGCATTGCATGCTCCATCTTGAGGGAGTGTTGGTGCATTTGGTTATGCGTCTATTATATGAGAGATGGGTAAATGGATCTCTACAGGATCCATTTATCCATCCAGAGTTTAGTCCCACATCTACCAATTTGGAGATGTGGAGACTCAGTGGGGCTATATATAGACCCCCATACCCATTGTATCCAGAGGAGAAAATCAATGGACTATCAGCTCTATGAGGCATTCTCCCGTGGTTTTATCAAACTCCTTAAGGAGTAGGGTTCCACCTTAAATCCCGTCTTGTTCATATTTCTTTCTCTTTATCTGATACGCTCCTGCATTCCTATTTTCTAACATGGTATCAGATATATGTTATTTCCTAGTAGTTCTTATTTGTACTTTATTCATATATTTATTTCTCAATCTACTTTATGTAATTTTCCCATAGGGCTTTTCTCCTATATAAGAGATCCCTAGGGTCACAATGAAATCAATTATATTTTCCCTTTCCACAGAGAATGTAGGCCGCCAAGAAATCTGCAGACCTTCTACTATGATCTCTCTATCACCTGTTTGGGACAATAGGTCGACTGAAAGATGGCAAGCTCCTTGCAGAGATCGGAGAGGTGACAATAGTACTTCACAAGAGTGGATTCATCCTGAGAAGCAGACCAAAACCACATATAGATGTCGGCAAGACGGGACTTGGTAGTTTGCTGAGAGTAAGCATGTGTCAATTCATCCAATGAGTCCTCTGTGGTGTCCTTGTATGGAGGATTTGATATAATGTGGGACTCAAAACAGTTAGTCATCCATGTCATGACATGATAGTTGTCTCCAAGACATGACTTTATCAATCTCTTTTAGAAGTTCCTTTGTAGGAATAGAAATCTTCCTCTAACTACCGATGAACACTATAAAGGTCCGAGACCAGAGCGCGTAGTTATCTAAGAACTTAAGTTTAATCGAAATCTCTTTTACCATCATAGAAGATGCAGTATACATGTATTTGTTCTTGGAAGGAATCGCGGTCGTCGCGATCTTAGAAATTAATGAAAAAGTTGGTAAGTTTCTTCAATCGCACATAGAGTGAGTTTATCGGCTAGAAGTGATCTTCACATTTCCGCAACGGTAGAGAATAACTTGGCAAGAAGTGGCATTGTCAACACCCCCAACCCCTGGTATCTACTCACACATCGGTATCCTGCATACAACCCCGATGATATGATGTTCTGGAAATGTCTTGTATAGGACCCTAAAGCCCAGGCAACGGCCTGAATCAGGCAAAAATGCCCTGGCGATGGGCCCGCAAATCTGTTAGTGGCGTAGATCGATTAAGAATAACAGAGATAGGATATCGGTGTTGATGGTTGCCACCTAAGGAAGCATTGCAACACAGGAGACTGCCACACAGGCCCTGATGGTGGTGGAATTTCCACACAGGGCCTGGTGGTAGTGGAGGCCCTCCGGGAAAGGTGTTGGGCATCACTCAAGATGAGAAGGAGAGGTACCGGTGAAAAATCTAGGACTTCTTAGAGGAATAGGGTAGATTAATACAATCTCCGATCTAAGATCATTCTTTGATACCATGTGGAAGAAATTGTGAATGAATGGAATAATTTATTCACGAGGGACAAGGTTTCCCATATATTGTGAAACCCTAAAGCCCTATTGGAGATAATTACATAAAAGACCCCGTAAGGTTATAGAACTCAATAAAATAAAATAAAAAAGAAAGATAACTAAAAATAACTTCAAGACCAAACTTCGATTAACGAAATTCAAGAACAAAAAATGCAATCCAAACTTCAATATTACATAACAATCGATATAAAATCAAAATGTGGATCAATCCAAAATCGATTTGCTTCGATACCATATAACATAAAAGATAAAAAAATGCGGAATCAAGAACAATAAAAAACTTGGATTTACGTGGAACCCTCCTCCCATACGAGTAGGTTGAAACCACGAGCACGAACAACTAAGAGCTGTGCTTTTCTATTACGTTTCTCTTAATGAATAGGGGTATATGAAGCTTGATATATAACCCCACCAACTCAACCAAATCCCACCATTCACTCATGTAGGACTAAACAATTGCCACTCAGAGTTGTTCAATTACACAATTTTCTCAACAATATGTATGTCATGAATCAGTCTTGTTTGTATATCATGTGAAGCATGCATCATGATTCCATAATTCAGTCATCTCTCAATTTGCATGTATTAGTAAACAAAAAATTGGGATCTACATCCTCAATCTCGATGCAGCCATCTTCAACAGATTCTAAAATGTCCTTATTGTTTTTGTCATGTTTTTTCCTTGTCTAGCATTGCTCCAAGTTGTATCCGAACTTGTAGAAAGTCCAACTCTTCTATTATGTCATCCCTTTTCATCTTTTGATAACTATGCCTTTAATCTGAGATGTTTGTTTGCAAATCCATCAATTCCTTCAAGAATACGAGCGACTTAACGTCATTCATGGTGATTTTATCACTATCAAGAATCAACAATATGTGGAAGTGCTTGTAAGCAACAAGGCTTAACCCTTGTCCTTCATTTCGACTTTTATATTTTTCAAATTCATAAAACTATACTGAAAGTGACAACATCGGATTTGACTGTTGTACATTTGTCTACTTTCAAGATTGTTGGAGTATTTGGTTATGTGTCACTTATATGGGAGATGGGTAAATGGATCACTCCAAGATCCATTTACCACATCCAAGTTTTTAGTCCAGCATCTACCAGTTGTGAGATATGGAGACTCAGTGAGGGCTATATAAGAAGCCCCTCACCCCATGTATCCAGTGAGAAAGTGCAATGCATACATCAGCCCTTTGAGGTGTTCTCCCGTGGTTTCATCCCGCTCCATAGGGAGTAGGGTTCCACGTAAAATCCCTGAGTTCATATTTTATTTTCTATAGTTTACGCTTTGTTTATCATTCCGCTTCCCACTTCTTATTTTCTAACACGATATCAGAGTGGGTTGATTCTCGAGGATTTTTATGTTTGTTCTTTATTCGAGATTCAATTTTTTGTTCTTGAAGATGTACTTTTGAAGATTATCATCATATATGATTCAAGTTGAATTTTAGGGTTTCTTTTTGAAACCCTAATCCTTCAACCTAGTTATGTTCCATGCTCTCCAGTTCCAGACTGTCGCCTCCAGGCACCTTGCGCATCTTCAGGCCGGTAGTGGCGCCGCATCTTCATCCTCTCTCCAATTGGCGATGCCTCCTTCCAGCCCTTGCGGAACCCCCGAGTGGCGCGATTGTGCCCAAGCGGCGCCGAAGAGATAACCTCCAGATGGTTTGCAGCAATATCCAGTACACCACTGGAAAAAAAATTGCGCGTGCAGGCGATGCACATTCATTCACTGCCTCCCTCCTCCAGTAGCTTCAGGCGGCGGCGTCGGTATACCCTCACGACAGAGCCCACTGTCGCAGGAGAGCCTTCGATCTCGAGACCTCCAGCGATGATTCTCCCATCCAGGCGGCGACGACAGCGCCAACCTCTTTTCGCACCATCGTCCTAGCTCCATAGCTCACGCCCTAGCTCCATAGCTCACACTCCAGAGTAGAGATCCCATTCCCTATGCCATGTTGGCTTGGGTTTTCATGTGGTTTCATATGGACTCCAGAGTAGAGTACCATTCTCTGAGCCAGATGAGAGAGACCAAGTTCTCCGACGAGGAGACTTTCAGACTCCATTCTTCAGTGTTCGTGAACTCCAGTACGAGATCTTCCCGAGGTTCCTATGAGAGAGAACCCACTTTGAGGTCCCGACGAGAGAGACACATCTTCAGAGATCTGCGTATGGATAATTAGTGACGCTCTTTTCGGCCCTTTTCAGAGATGAAGCAGTCATCCACATGTTGTGTCGGGCCGGAGTACTCCACTGGGGAGACTCATTTTCAGTTGCAATGACTCTGACAGGCGCAGTACAAAGCGCATGCTCTCCGACGAGGAGATTCAGTTGACTCATACTCCAGCCCGTTTGTCCTCCTCACATGCACGGCATGAGAAGCAACATCCTTGACAACGACCGACAGTTGTGCGCGTTGAGTTGATATGTGAGCTGAGATTTCTTTATGTTTGTCCACGTTGAACATTGCATGCTCCATCTTGAGGAGGAGTGTTGGAGTATTTGGTTATGCATCACTTATGTGGGAGATAGATAAATGGATCACTCCAGGATCCATTTACCACATCCAAGTCTTTAGTCCCGCATCTACCAGTTGTGAGATGTGGAGACTCGGTGAGCACTATATAAGAAGCCCCTCACCCCATGTATCCAGTGAGACACTACAATGCATATATCAGTCGTATGAGGCGTTCTCCCGTGGTTTCATCCGCTCCTTAGGGAGTAGGTTCCATGTAAAATCCTTGAGTTCATGTTTTATCTTTCTATAGTTTATGCTATGTTTATCATTTCGCTTCCCCATTCCTATTTTCTAACAAAGATCAATCGACGCCTCAGATTCAACCAATTCGTGAGGGCCTCTTGGAACTTTGAGGAACCAATCCACACAAAGTACAAAGCAATTCACCATACGATAGATTTGACATGGAAAATCCTTCGAGCTTGGGAGGGAGATATCACAAAAAGAGAGGAGGGATATTTTATTTCTTAGAAGAAAATTTCAATAATCCAATGGAGCAGATATAACTCTAATTAGGGCGTCCATCACAAAACTTGTAGGGATGTGAACTCATAGTAATCAGCCTAAAATAAGGGATGTGAGACTCGTCATTTACACCTACCTATTTTAGGTATGTGCGCCAGGTAAAAAGTTTCCAACGTCGTCCTAACTTAACAAGATAAGAAAGCAATCAGGGAATTATATCGGGCCACAAATATAGTTTTTTATTAATCGTAGTGGATGTACATTATAATCGGATTATATTTGAACTCATAGTCAACATCATCCATCATAAACAAACAAAATAAGAAAATGAACAAAAGCAAACCTTTCCGGGAAAACTCCAGCTCCAATCGCATTCTCCATCATAAATAAACTAGTGAACAAAATGAATATAAGCAAACCTTTCAGGAAAAACTCCAGCTCCAATCCCTGGATAAATGTCGCTAAATCGTGATGGTGGAACATGAGGATATACAAGTCTACAAGTCAAAAAAATCAATGAGTTTTAATTTTCTTAATAACTTTTGATTGCATTACAATTATTTCACAAAAATGAAATCATTAACATCAGCTCATAATGCCAGGACAAAACAATAAACTGGTAAATGGGAAAAATATTTCAACTTCAAATTTTTCATAATTATCTTTAAGCAAATGTAAAATGGGTGGAAGATACTTATAACTGAACTGTAATTCAGATTAGCTATTTAGTTAGGCAACCCTGAACAGACCAAAAGAAATGAATTGACTGATACCATTTCACCACTAATAAACTCTCCAAAGCCGTAGCGCAAAATCACTACTAAGTTTTAAAGGCCTAAGTCCGTTTGCAATGGAAGGATAGACTGATATATTAATAATGAACCCTAGCACCCTATATATAGAAGTCTAGGGTTAGGGAGATTACATAGGGATAGGAAAATACATAACCATCGGAGGTGTCACAAGATAAAGGAATACACAATCCAGTAGGCCAGCATTAGTTCAAGACGTTCATCAATTTTTGTAAAGAGAAGCCAAAAAAATGACGCATCTAGGCTGTTTAAAATGTTACCCAGAGGGATACACTTGTGGCTCAATGGGCACGCCAACTGCAGGCTCGTCCACTCTTTGTGCCTCATTTTCAGGCCTGTTCCATGAAAATCATTTTCAAATACATCATCTAGTAGGAGGACAAGATGATAAATAACATTCATTTTTTTTTGGAATTTAATTCAGGAGAAATAAGCTAAACAAAAGCAACAGCCTCAAATGGTCTCTAGCAACACCGCAGAGTTTTCCAAAATGACTGAGGAAACATGCAAGAGAACAGCTGATTTTTTCTTCTTTTAATAAAGCATCAGAGAATTTTCTTTATAAAAAAAACACAGTGTTTTATAATAAGCCTAGTTAAATATGTGAGAATCAAGATACGAGCAGAAAAAAGTATGGTCCTAACATAAGAAGCTACTCGAAAGTTAGAAACATTCTCTGAGTTAGAAATATCCTCTGAAAAGTAGTTACTAAATATTTAGTTTTGCAGATAAACTTCCACATATCATTACTGCTTATTTGCAATTGGATGCCCATCAGGAAGGCATGATAATATTTCGAAAATGCTATTTAAATGGTCTCTTGCAACCTCATGGAATTTTCCAAATGACTGAGTACACATGCAAGAACTGCATACCTTTTCTTCTTTTGATAAAGCAACAGAGAATTTTCTTCATAAAAAAGAAACCACAGGATTCTATAATAAGCCTAGTTAAATATGTGAGAATCAAGCTACAAGCTGAAAAAGTATGGTCCTAACATAAGAAGATACTTGAAAGTTAGTAACATTCTCTGAAAAGTAGTTTAAATATTTAGCTTTGCATATAAACTTCCAAATATCATTACTGTCTACTTGCAATAGGATGCCCATCAGGAAATCATAGTTATATTTCGAAAATTCTAATTAAATAAAAAATACATAATTCAAGTAATTACCTTCCAGATGCAGATGAACTGGAGATGTTCACTTTTGACAGATGTGGTTCTATTTTATCTAAAATCCCTGACTTCAAACTGTCCACAAGGCTTCCAAGATTCTTATACATCTCTCTGTAATTACCACCACTCAAAGAATCCACGACAAAATCCTTCTCTAAATACAGACAAATAAGAAACAAGAATATTTTATCAATCTACAAAGTAGGCAAATGTTAAATTAAGAAACTTTCATAGGTATCCACAAAATAGTAAAAATTTTGAAAAGGGAAGTACACAGTGTAATAACAAAAAAGGACGCAAAGAGATGCAGATGATTCATATTCATTCAGCCACATCTTTAAGAAAGAAGGTAGATAGCAATTTTATATATTGATATATAAATTTGAGTCATTTACCAAAAGAATTGTCTCTCTTAATAATAACTCCTACATCAACATTAAATTTCTCTTAACATACATAAAAAGCAAATAAAAATAAGAATGGAATGATTGCGAGAAGAATGAAAGAGAACAAAATGGTTTTAAGAGACATGAAAGAGACAACTGAGATGATCGCACTTAAAGATATCTCTTACAAACTAACCTGGTGTGGATTTAATTATTAGTTTTTTTACATCTGACTGGGATGTTTGATGCTTGCACTTTTCACCATCTTGTGCTAGACCATCTCTAGCCAAAAGGTTATTTCAACCTTGAAATCGTACTGGTAGAGAAAACGTAGGTAATCTATGCATTTGTAGAATAGTGGTGTCTAATGATCATTTTCCCACAATTCAGGTGTCCTTTTGCTTATTACTCCACGATTTCCTAATACAAGTCCAAGCATGGTACAAGTTAGAGGCTAAGAAGGCCTCAGCTTGGTGGATGATCTGGAAGGAAAGGTGTAGGAGAATTTGTCAGGAACAGGAAAAAGATCCTCATTGTTAATCTACTAACATAAATAAGTTCCTTACTCATCAATGCGGCTAGTTTATCAATAGCGCTTTCTTCCATCTGCTCCTCTTCTATCATGATCTAGAGGCTTAAATGTTTGGTGTTTCTGTAGGAATTTCTACTCCCAGCACTTTCCCAGATTCACAGGATTTTGACGGGAACTTCAAGATGTAATCAGGCATCTGGTTGACAAAGAGCCCTCTATTGTCCCTCCCGGTGGTTTTTGTGTTGACAAGCTGTAATGGATGAACCAGCCGGTGGCTTTGTGGTCTCGTGATGCTGGCAGTAGCCTTTCTCGTGGTACTTTTTGAAAAAAAATTTGTTTTTCGATGGTTGGAGTAATGGCCCAACGGCAACCTATCTGGTCTGTAATATGTCAGGACTGGTGTGGAGGTTCTGATCCTGAACTCTGAGGGTGTTGGTTTTTTTTTTGCTTCTTGTTGTTTGAGTTCGTTGTGATGAATGAAGGTTGAATCTTTCTATAAAAATACCAAGTTAGATCTGTGTGGATGCAATGAACCAACATAATCAACCCCAATTAACATAGGCAGGCTTGATTTTGATTTCAATTTCCAGGTTATATAGTTCATACCAATATTATGGAACAGATAAATAGTATTAATAGGCTACTGATTGAATCAAATTAGATCAATATTATCAGCCACACAGAAGTTTGGTTAAGGTAGGCTGCAACAAAGAAAAAAATCTGGCGAGAATTTATTCACTGTCTCTTCTCACCATCAAGGAGAGAGTGTAAGGAAAAGGACCAGGAGAAAACAAGAAGTTGGGATGCTGTTAGTTTTGCTGCATGCAGATTCTTTTTATTAGAGAGTAACAGACCGAGGTAGGTACTGATGTTATGGTACAGATTAATACTAATTGAATCCAATTAGGTCAATCTCTTTAATTATGGCACCACACCACAGCATCTCTTCTCATCATCAAGGAGTGCAAGGAAAGGAAACAGAGGAAACAATAGTGTGGGAGACTGTTAATTCCATGGTATACAGATTCATTCAAGTATGCAATATTTGGACCAGCTAATGGGGACTATCTATTAAAATGGCAAGTATTTGGTCACCAATGAGTTAGTCGGGTGACTATTTCAAAAAGTAATATTTTTATTTGTTTTTCTATTAATTTCCAGATTTTATAAAAGTAAATTAAAAATAAGATGAACAATCTTTGCTTGAAATTCAATTTCAGAAGATATGTATTGAAAAAATATTCAAATTAATAAAAGAAATAGTGGTTAATTGTGGGAAAAGGCTTTGTTGTAATGAAAAAAATAGTGGTACTTCAGTGTGCCTACCACTCAAAAGACCAGGGTTCAAATTCCTCCTTGTAGGGGTTGTGTTAGGTAGCCGACAACCTGAGTAAAAAATAGTCGGATCTTTCACCATTGATTTGAGCAAGAATCCATGTAGCCGCCCTACTTAAAGTGGGAGAAGGCTTCGCCATTTTTTTAATAAAAGAAATATATAACATTTACAAAACGGGATGTTTTGAACGAGTCATGATAACACCATGTGTCAATAACATTCCTGACTAAACACCAAATTAAGACTTTCCGACTTTGGATTCATTCACTATTGCTTATTCTTATAGTTTAGGCATGTTGAGAGATGTATATAGGTAAATGAATCTTGGGTGTGGATTCATTTAGCTCGTTAACCTATGAATATTGTACCCACTCAACATTTGATAATTAAATGGAATAGAAGAGAAAGTACACACATGAGTGTGCTAGGGCATTCCCTCACGTGGTCATTCCCTTTCGTAGAGAAGGGTTTTCTATGTAAACCCTTGGGTTTGATGTGTGCTTGCTTGATTTGTTGTATTTTCATCTACCGCGGAGAAAATCCGATCAAAGATGGGAGTTTTTCGTGGATGCTCTTTGCGATCTCTTCTATTGAGAGTTTCCACAAACTACTCTGTTTCGAGAATTCCGTCCTTACATTGAAGTCTCCGGTACAAATTGTTGATCTCAAGAGTTTCATAGTGGAACTTGCTCCAAGCCCTCTTACGCATAAGATTTCTTTAGTCGGTGCCACCGTGATTGATCAAAAGGTCCCTCTGATCGATCATCTCCCATCAACATTGGGATCAATCATTCATCCTAAGTCATTTATCACTTTTCCTCAGTGAATCTCTCGAGATGATTTTTGATTGACCACTTTTATCAATTAGCGTTTAGTATTGTGTCTACATTGCTCGATTAAAACTTTTACATGCACTTGGGGGGGAGGGGGATGGTGCCTTGCAAAAATTAAACTCAATTTAAATTAACCTAGAAACAATCACCAACCACAAGCAATCACATAAAATAGGAATTTAAACAAGTTCACCCTACGGTTTAGAATGTATAATGGATCATTTTTTACTAAAAAAATAATGAGTCCTTTTATAGGTGTTAGTACACTCTAAGAATATTACAGAATATATGGATACCTGAAATAGAAACCCTAAACTGATGCAAAATTTATGTTGGCATTCAATAGGTGTACTAATGCATGAATAGAGTGTATCGATGCTTGTAGCTCAAGGATCAATAAGTGTACATGTGCAGAAAAAGTGAAATAATGCACTTGATAAAAATTCTAGAAATAACAACTTGAGCGGTGACAAATTCAAAGTGTGTGCCACGATTGCAAAAGTTTGTAATCAGGATTCAATTGGAAGGATCACTAACTAAGGATTAATCACTAGTCAAGTGACTAATCCTATTTAATTGATTTTGTATTTTTTATATTTTAAATATTAAAAACCAAATTTTATACATGTATTCTTATATATTTACATAAATTTGAACATTCTCATTAGACTGCCATAATGAACTAAAAGTAACAATTGAAATTCAACCAAACATCAATCATCTTACTTTTAATTTGCTTTTTTCAAAAATCTATTAGATCGAACAAGTCGGCAAACTAACCCTATTCAAATTAAGTAAACCCCCTCCAACGAATCTACTAGTCATGCCAACTTTTGCAATCTTGGTATGTAGAGGAAGGTTTTCAAAAACTAGCCTTGATGTGGTGAAGCAAACATCTCGGGGCCTTTTTGAGCCAAAAGAGCCTCGAGTCTATAACTTTAGTCAACTAAAGTAAGGTGTAAGCCTTAATTGGTCGAATCAGTTTCAAGGTAGTAAGGCAAAACTAAGGAGCAAATCACGTTTGATCAAGGTAAAACTGAGGCACTAACTCATTTGGATTTGAAAAGAAAAACTTACTTAAATGAGAAACTATACATTCTTACCTAATCGGAACATACTTAATAAAATCTAGAATATATAAACCTTCCTAATTGGAAAAACCATCACTCAATATGTAGTTCTCAAGTAAATTGATGTTGTTCTTTAACTTGAAGGTTTTTTCATTTTAGGACGGCATTTTCTAAAGGATGCTTAAAATGATCAGTATGGCTTAAATATGAACAAAGTATACTGCCTACAAGTTCAAAAGAACCTCATCTTTTGCTTTCTACATATTGTCAACACATTGCTTCGTTCAAATGATGGCCATGTTACAAATCAATCAATTGTTCCGTCTAAAGAACATCTTTGCTTTACTTGTATCCAACTTGATATATAGTTTTCGCAGATCTTTTAAATAGTTCTTCAACATCGTTTTCCAAGTGGAACCTAACATCCAGCTACTTTTTATTCGTATTATCAATGTAAAGTATGAAACTCAGTATTCTTTTTTTATTTATTTAAGAATCATGAAAGGATCAAAGAGAAACAGACTATTAAAGAATTTATAGATTAACGATTTTAAAATGGGATTAATTGTAGTTGTATAAGTATAAGTTGTTAGCTTTGTCTTCCCTCTCCAACACTAAGGCTTACATATCAACTGCCATGGGGCTTATGTCTCGCCTCATGTAGAGGAAACTGCCTCGATTCACTTTATGTTTTTTTACGAAAATGTGTACAATATGTGCATGTATACAAGGCATGCCGACACATGAATCATGTGTACCGTGTATAAAAATAGCAATCAAAAAAATTTGTGTTCCAAAGTTCAACTATTTTGGTGTATTGGGTCATGTACAATTAGAATATAAATAAAGCTCACCGAATTGCTTTAGGTGTATTGGTGCATGGGTGAAGTACAATGATGCATCCGGTGCAAATAGTGATAAAATGCGTTTATTTGTAGATTTTGACACTTTTTTGAGTATGAAGAGGGTGAGATCCCGAGGTGGGACTGACCATAAAATTGCACTAAATAATAAAAACGTAAAGGTCATACATAAGTACATGCCGGTAATGAGGGCCTTATAGTGAGCAAGTGCATTCTCATGATAAAAACGTTCACCATGAAACATATGCTCGTTCTTTGAATGCCAAATAGCCGTAGCATAACAAAAGCCGAAGAAGCGTCCTCCTGCGAGTTTCCAAAAAGATGTGTCGTTGCTTATCTTTAGCCACTGTATATTAAAGCCCACCCAAACCGAAGATGAGGTTATGCAATTAAAGAATAAATGTTACAACTCTTTCTGTTCTTCACAACATCTGTCACCAGATCTCAAGTATGTAGGAATCATAGGATTTTGTCCCTTCGCACCTTGGTATGCAAATGATCACGCCTGACTAGCCAAAGAAAGACGTTGATCCTTTGCGGTATTTTGCAGCTCCAAATAATTATGCAATCACGTGTGAAGTCATCTTGATCTAATAGAGCTCCAAAAAGACGTGTCGTTGCCAGTCTTGAGCCATTGTATATTATCCCACACCCAAACCAAAGATGAGGTTCCACAATTAAAGAAGAAATATTCCAAGACTTCACGCACTTCAGCGCATCCATCACACGCCAAATCTCCTATATGTAGGCTTCCATCCCTTTGCACATTGGTAAGCAAACGACCATGCTATAGGAAGACGCATACAGTAGCTGCGCTATATCATAGCGCATACATTATATGCGATATCTCCATGCTATACACAAAAAAAATTGGTGGCTTATTTGAAGAATTTTTTTTCTAGCCACATTACTAAGGAATTTGCTTCAAACTTTGATCCTTTGTGGGATTTTACAGCTCCAAATAATTCTGCAATCACATGTGAAGTCATCCTGGATTTTGTAAAAGTATATGAAATTATTTGTTCTCTACCCTGAAACATCTGCATTGGAAGTGGGAGTCCACGAGCCCTACGTCTAAACTTGGTGCACACTGATGTTAGGGTCATGTGAAAGTGCAAAAAGGTGTGGGTAACACACTCTCAACACTCCCAACCCCATCAATCGTCTAACCAGAAGAGAAATAACTCCTCGTTGGCAAGGATTGGCCGAAGTACTTCATCCATGCCATGCTCGATCTTACAAATGCCTTCCCATAAAGGGGATAGTACACACACACATTATTCTCCTGGAGTGGCTCATCAATACCATAAATGATCCTTATCAGTTATCATGCGTCACATGATGTCATCAGATCTGCCCTGCTACCGCAGCACCCACTTAGCAAGTAGAGCCTTATTCATGTAGTCATTTTTCAGCACCCACCCCAAATCCTATGTCCTTCTTAGGTCTTGTAAATGTTTGCCAATTCATAAGATGAATTCCCCCCAACTCCCATGTCTTCGTCTGGCCAGAAAAAACTTCTCATCGACATTTCAATCTTAATCGCATGCACATAAAACTATCTATTATATCAATCTTTAATCATCAAGGTAGGATTCTATCCCTTCGCACCTTGGAGGCAGAAAATATTGAACATTTGAAGGCTTTCTACATATAAAACTATCTACTTTATTATAAATTGACTCAATAAATAAAATGTGCGCCTGCCTTTGAAGTAGCTTTTTATTAGTTTTGAACCAGACGGTTCCACTGCTTTCTTGTGAGTACATTGACATCCACAATTACCGGATATCTAAAATTTCCCAGATATAATTCGATAACGACAGATACAATCAATGTGGTGCCGATATTGCTTAATATAACCTATTTTTAAATTTTTAGTCTATTTGTTTGGGCCCTCATTTTGAATGGGGGGCTTCGCCGCCTTTTGTCAATGGAGATCGAACAATTCTCAAGTTGATCAAGGAATATATGCATACATATATGTTACAATGCCCAATAGCTTGTTTGTTTGATATCTGTTGAAGCAAATAAGTTAATTGTTATTCCATAGAACCCTAGGCTCTCTTATATAGAGAGAACCCATGGGTAAATTACATAGAGGTCCAAGAGAAAAATAGAAAATACGAAACGGTACATGATAACATAACATAAACCTCTACACTCCCCCTCAAGATGGAGCATAGATGTCAATCATGCTCAGCTTGGAAGAACATCTCTGAAAAGGTCCTCTGAGCAATGGCTTGATAAATATATCAGCAATCTGATCCTCTAAACTAACATGTGAAGTAGAAATCAAGCCCTTCTGGATCATATCTCTAGTGTAGTGACAGTCTGCTTCGATATGCTTTGTTCTTTCGTGAAGGCTGGATTGTTGGCAATAAACAAAACTGCTTGATTGTCACACTGAAGCTGCATGGGTAAAGGAACATTTACATGTAAGTCTTCTAATACGGCTCGAACCCACATCATCTCCGTGCTTGCTTGTGTCATGACCCTATATTCGGATTTAGCACAAGATCTTGCCACAACAATTTGTTTCTTTCTTTTCCAAGAAATCAGAGAGCTCCCCACAAAAACGGCAAAGCCTGAAGTAGACTTACGATCCTTGGGGTACCTTGCATAATCTGCGTCTGCACAAGATGAAATAGATAAATCTGTGTTCTTTCTAAACACCAACCCTGAGCCTGGAGAAGACTTTAGGTATCTCAGTATCATGTATATGGCTTCCATATGAACTTGTCTTGGCTGCTCCATAAATTGATTCATCCGACTTACTGCAAAAGCAATATCGGTCGAGTTATAGTGATATAAAGAAGCTCACCCACCATCTCTCTGTATCTTCTTTTGTCCACTTCTTAAGTATCATTGTCACACAGTTTCATACTTGGGTCCATAGGAGTGCTCGATGGTCTACAACCAACCATTCTTGTTTCAACCAGAAAGTCTGTAATGTATTTCCTTTGGGACATCACCAGACCCTGTGCATTTCTTGTAAACTCCAACCCCATAAAATATCTTAGGGTACCAAGATCCTTCGTGACAAACTGACGGCCCAAGAATGTAACGTCACCTGCAGGGGAGAAGTACATAACGGGTTCAAAAAATGTAACGTCAGCACTCACAAAATATTTCTTATTAATGGGGTCATAACAACGATAGCCCTTCTGAGTCCGAGAGTAACCGACGAAGACATATTTGACAGCTCTAGGAGAGAGTTTGCCAAGTCCAGGTGACAAGTGGTAAACAAAGGCAACAGTACCAAAGACGCGAGGAGTAAGTGAAAATAATTCCTTATCAAGAAAGATAATGGAGATAGGAATTTTCTCACCAAGAACTGAAGAAGGCATGCGATTGACTAGGTAGCAAGCTGTAAGGACAGCATCTCCCCAGAAGGTGATAGGCGTACAACTCTGGATTAGCAGGGTTCGAGTGATATCAAGAAGGTGACGATGTTTTCTCTTTACCACGTCATTCTGTTGAGATGTGTAAGCACAGGTGGTTTGGTGAATTATGCCTTTGGACGAAAGAAAGTGGGAGAGAGAACGAGTGCAGAATTCCAATGCATTATTCGTTCGTACATATTTGACAGTAGAAGAAAACACATTCTGCACTTCACTGATAAGTTTTTTAATAACATCCCCTGCTTCAGATTTACTCTTTAAAAAGAAAACCCAAGATACACGAGAAAAATCATCAACGACAACCAGATAGAACATGTGTCCCTGATGATCAGGTACACGGCTCGGACCCCAAATATCAATATGAAACAACTCAAACGGGGAGCTACTGCTCCAACTCTGACGACTAGGGAAGCTAGAACGATGATGTTTCCCCAACTGACAAGCTTCACAACGAAACGACGAATTCGGAGAAATCTGAGGCAACAGATGACGCATTTTCTGGAGCGTAAGATGACCAAAGCGAAGATGCCATGTGTACGGAGAGACTGATCCGGCTGAATGGAAGGAGATGCCAACATATGAATTCCAGACCAGACGATAGAGACTATTCTTCTCAGAGCCACAGCTAATCACCCTGCCCGTTAGTATGTCCTGAAAAATGAAAGATGATGGGTCAAATATAGCGTGACAATGCAAATCCTTCGTAATCTAACTAATTGATAATAAATTCATGGAAAACCCAGGAGCATGTAGAACATTCTATAAATGCATAGAAGGTGATAATGAGATCTTCCCCTATCCAACAATAGGGGAATGAGTCCCATCAGCTATATGAGCACTGAGCGTCCAGGAGGAATGTCATGTAGGACTCAAGTCTATCTCTGTCACGGCAGTGGTGATGGGTGGCTCCAAAATCCATAATCCAATCTGAGAGATCATGGTAAGATGTAAAGGCAGTAGCACTACCTGAGGTACCGGCAGCGGCTGAAGTACTGGCTGATGCTGAAGCTGCAACATCTGAGGATCCACTTGGAGACTCCACGGATGATTGAGGCATAATATCCCGAAGACGCGCAACAAGCTCTTCGAACCGGTGATCTGTAGTGGATGTCGACTGAGATGTAACATGCTCGGTTACACGTGCCGAGGCTGGAAACCCGTGCTTAGAATAGCATGAGTCCTCTGAGTGACCTGTGCGATGAAAAAAAGAGCACGGCTAGCGAAAACGACCTCCCCAGCCACGAGGTCCACATTCACGAAAGGAAGACGGACCACCTCTCCCTCGTGATACCGCCATCGCCGAAGGGGGTGGAGTAGATGTGCTGGAAGAAATAGAGATACGACTGAGCCTCCGGTACACTTCCTCCATAGGAGGAATAGTAGCATCGGCAAGTATCTGAGAGCGGGTTGCCTCGTACTCAAGATCAAGTGCTGCAAGTAATACTCCCACCATGGTAGCATTACGAAAGATCTTTTGTTGCTCTGGAATGGCCGTGAGCGGAATGGTGCTATATAGTTTCTCAAACATCCCTCGCAGGGACGTGTACAAAGAGTGAAGCGGCCGCCCATTCTGCTTCATTGTGAAAATATCATGCTATAACTGTAGCATCTTGGTCTCGTTTCGTACTTGTGAATATGTAATAGTCAGAATATCCCATATCGACTTGGCGGTGGGCTGATGGAGGCCATCATTGGCAATCTCCATCGACAGTGTTCCTGATATCCAAACCTTGGCATAAGAATCATCAGCCTCCCAGGAGGCATAGATCCAAGTCTTCTATGCCAGCTCATCCTCGGTAAGTATATGCTTCTTACCGTTCGACTTCATGAGACTCATGAACTGCATCGCCCAGAGTTCATAGTTTGTCCCATCCATCTTGACTATCGGCGCTGGTCCCTTGAACGCGCCTATGGAGGGCATATCAACTTTACTTTCTGACATCTTGAAGGAGACGAAAACTGGAGATCGTAGACAAGAACTCGGTGTCTATAAAGACTTCATAGGATTTGAGTGCATATGTAGACGTTTATGCACTCAAATCCATGACTTTCGGGGCTAGTGGATCCAGGAGTGGGCTTGCAGGGCCTGTGGGGCCGGCGGGAGGCCTGCGGGGCCGGTGGGGCCACCGCTAGGGGCTGGCGGCAGGTGGTAGGGATGCTGCGGGGGGGCTGGGGGCAGGGGGTGCCGCCGCTGGGGGCTGGCGGGGGCGCTGCTGGGGGTTGGGGGCACCGGCGGAGGGCTGGCAGCAGGTGGAGGGGTCGCCGAGAGGAGGAGGGGGGCGGGATTAGGGTTAGGGTTAGGGATTTGGCTCTGATACCATGTTGAAGCAAATGAGTTAATTGTTATTCCATAGAGCCCTAAGCTCTCTTATATAGAGAGAACCCATGAGTAAATTACATAGAGGTCCAAGAGAAAAATAGAAAATACGAAACAGTACATGATAACATAACATAAACTCTACAATATCTAATATGCTTTGCATTTGTTTATATATAACATGTGATATGATGTAAAGTAAATATGCTAAATACAACTCTGTGATGTTCCCTAAGTTATTGTTTGAATTTCATCATGTCCTTTGTAATAACTCTCAGCTGACAGCAGTTAGCTGTCAACAGACACCATTGATAGCAACGATATGTGCGATATAATGTATAGTGATGTGTAAAATACATCTCATTCTTGCATATAAATGTGTACTTGTATGTTATTTATTTTTTAAGAACTAGGATGATCTTAATTTTTGAAAAATTGAATTTAGTGATCCATTTTCAAGATTTCCACCGATATCATCGATATATCCCTGATATAACATTTTTCGAATGGACCGGTATGATATCAATATCGATATTTCGAACTTCGGTAACGAGTAATGCAATTAAGATTACCACTTTGTGATTTCCTTGAATATTAGTATCAAGGGAAAACCTTTATCTTGAATCAGTGTTCATATCAAAACTAAATTTCAACAAAGTTATTTATAATGAAAAAATATTAGTAGTATTCATCAAGATAAAAAATTACAAGTTTATATTTAAAAATCTGAATTCATTGTCTCCCTAAGGACATGCATATGAAGTACTAAATAAGAACAAACAATATCAATAAAATAAATACCAACAAATATAAGGAATAGACTTGAAACTTATAAAGTTACATTAACTTGAAACCAGTGTTGCAGAAGACGGTATTCGGTATTCAGTCGGAGGGGTCACTGAATAGAGAATAATCGGTATTCGGGCGACTATTCGGAATTATTTGGTTTTGTATTTTTTAATATAAAAATTATTTATAACACATATATTCTTATATTTTTATACATATATGGTCATTATTTAACATGAATCTAAGATAAAAGTACCAATCAATATAATAGACATATAGAATTTAACATTTGTGGCGATACCGTGGTAAAATGTAACCCATAAATATTGAAAATTGAAAATAAAAAAATAAAAATATGAAGAGTCAACCTCCAGTCAGCCTCATAGTCGGGCCAATCGACCGAATAGTCGGCCGACTATTCGGTCGGGGCGACTATTACCCGACTGGAGGTCTGTTCAGTCGGGTACCCCACCGCACCGCATAGTCGGACCGATTATTCGGGATAGTCGGCCGACTATTGCAACACTGCTTGAAACAAATTGATTCTTCTGCTTTAGCATAAGCAAAAAGAGCATTAAAGTCGAAATAAAGAAAATGCAAAAATAGAAATCACGATACATTATCTCAAGTAGCCAAACATGCATATCTTAGTTGTTGTTGTTGTTTCCCTAAGCAAGGATTAGCCTCCATTTCGACTCGGTGTGAAAAATGCATTTCTATACTAGTGACTTAGCAGAGGAAATTTACATGCAATTACCACTATGGGTTTACTACTAAGCGGGGTTTACTACTAATCGGGAGTTTCAGAAGGTGGGTTGACCTCAGAAAGTTGTTTACGGTCTTAACCGAAGTCTGAGATCATGATTTGAGAAGCCCTCATAGGTTATCCAAGAAGAATGCTTCACTTGTCCCAATGTTGATCATCCTCTCTTTTTGTCTCAAACTACATATTGTATAGTGGCTATTCTTGTTTATCTTGATGACATCGTACACACAAACGATGATCTACAAAGGATCAAAAGGACTAAGCTCCATCTAGGATAGTAGTTTGTTATCAAGGAGTTGGGACAATTATAATACTTCCTCAACCTGGAGTTTGCCATAAGTGACAGAGGACTTGCGATGAATCAGAGAAGGCTTCAATTCAAAGTCCTTGAGGAGGTTGGTATGACAAACCATAGGACTATTGCTATACCTATAACTACCAATCTAAAGTTAAATGAAGATGATACATAGGAAATAAATGCTCAAAGATGCAGAAAGCTTGTTGAAAAGCTTCTCTATATGGTTGTTACTAAGTCTGACATTTCATTTGTCGTAATCATCAGTTTATGACTTGGCCTATAAAAGCTCATATGGATGTTGTTATGATAATCATCAGAGATCTAAAGACTTCACCCAGGAATAATATATTTTTCAGGAGAGGAAGTGCACTTATTCTCTCAAGATATGATGGTGTTGACTATGCAAGGTGTTTCGTTTATATAAAAGGAGTTCCTATCTATAGCATGTGATACTCTTTTTTTAATGTTGAAATATGGATCATGGCCTACATAGCTCCCTTAACTAAGAATAAGTAGGATATGATCCCATATTTACTTCATAGTTCATACGTTTGTCAATCCGAATATATATACTTGATTACACTTTCTCATTATGAACATAACGAGAATGGTGAAAAGTAAATATTGCGAGTAAATTTGATTATATGTACCAGTTGATTTCCTTGATTATTGTAATATACATGTTTTCACAAGATTTTACATGTATGAAAAGTCCATGAATTGTTTTTACATAATTATATAAAAACATCTTTTGAGTATGTAACTCTTAGCGGTGAAAAACATTATATAAATACACTCGTATATAGCATTCGTTGAGTTACTCTCTTCCGTACAACCTTCGAGCATGTACTACCTTATAACTACGTAATAGTCTTACTGGACACCTTTACTCATAGTTTACAATTTATGGCCTAGGTAAACAGGTCCTGCAAGAACTATCTATAGTTGATTACTTGGGTCAGTGTGCTGCCTATACGACAGCCATGATGCATAGTTTGTATCTTTCTTTTTTTAAAGAAAAAAGGGTTGCCACCGTATAGGTGAGTGCCCATTAGTTTGTATCTTTCTTAAATGATGTAAATAACCTATCTCTTGGCCTTGAATTGCATGTAAATATCTTTTTACATGAAAGTGATGAAACTCTTTACCTTTATGCATATATATGTGTGTCACAAATGCTTGTTTGTGTGCAATGGATTGTAAAAATGGCAATATAGCAGGTATTCCAATCTATCATCGTTGAATGGCTAAATGAATCTTGGGATGGAATCTTACGTTCCTAGTATGGACTCTCGGGTAACAGGGTCGGATCTAAAAATCCACCTCTAGTTTTTTTTGTGCTTCTTGGTGATTCCTCGGTCATTTCAAAAAGTAAGATGCAACTTTTTTATTCAAATTCAATAATGAATCAGAATACAATGCTATCGCTCAAGGCACTACAAAAATGATGTGGATCAAGTATGTAATAACATATATATTCATAGAAATTCCTCTACCTATGATGTTATGGGATGTCAATCAAGCAACCTTATTCAAAGCAAGCAACACTACTTTCATGATAGAATCAAGTATATTAAAGTTTACTGTGTCACTATAACAGAGATATGATAGAAAAGCATCATCTCTACTACTATTGTTTATCAAAACGGGCAATAGACATATTGCCAAAGCATTCTCCAGAGAACCACAGTAAAAAATCCCTTCGGAGGCATCTTTCCCATTCATTTTACTTGTGATGTCTATAACGTTAACCTTAGTTTCTCCCTATATAAGGAGGGCCAGGATACCCTCCTTATATATATATAGATATATATATAGAGAGAGAGAGGGGAGTGATCCTATGAGATGGGATTTTGTGAGATGGTGAGATGGGAGATTCTGTACCACTAGTTTCTGTCTTCTCTCTCCTGGCTTTCTCTTTTCTGGTTGAAATTAGTGGTCCAGAATATCTCATCTCACCATCTCACCAAAATCCCATCTCATAGGATCGGCCCTCTCTCTCTCTCTCTCTCTCTATATATATATATATATATATATGGGTTATATGAGGCTGCCCCCGTCCCATTTTTCCACAATTTTTTTATTTTTTTTGAAAAATATCACCATGTATATTCATCTATATATCCCTTCAATATGTCATTCAAATTTCATCAGAACGGAGACTCATATGCCCTCCATATAAAACAGGTCGATTACAACAATGTTTAGACCGTTGAAATTACCTGTTCTAGATGGAGGGCATAGGAGTCTCCATTTCTGATGAAATTTGAATGGCATATTGGAGAGATATATAGATGAATATACATTGTGATATTTTTCAAAAAAATAAAAAATTTACAGAAAAATGAGGCAGGGACATCCATAGTGGTTGCCCCCAGGTTGCAGTCCCATTTTTCCCTATATATATGGAAAAGTGAGTATACTCTCACCCTTTTTTCCTCATATTTTTTAATTTTTTTGAAATGAAACCTATATGTGTGTGTGCGCGTATATAAATATATATGGATAAGTGAGTATGCTCCCTGGGAGCATGTAACTTACATGCTCCCACCCTTTTTTCCCTGTATTTTTTTATTTTTTTGAAATGAAACCTAGTGTAATTTAGATCATGATATATCACCATGGTGTCACTCAAAATTAGCCTTAATTCGAGACTTCTATCCCCTTCAAGACTGACACTTGGTCTCAGACCCTCCAGATGGAAGTGTTAGGAACGTCTATTTTACACGAAATTTGAAACACGTATTTCACTTATTATTCTAAGTAAATCCCCCAAGTTTCATTTAAAAAAATAAAAAAATTATGAAAAAAAGGTGTGAGCATACTCACTTAACCCATATATATATAGGTTAAATGGAGTTTCCCCTAAGGGGAGCTAACTTAGCTCCCACCGTCCTATTTTTCCCAAAAATTTCTTCCGTGATATTCATCATTGTATCCCTATATTGTGTCATTCAAATTTTGTACGAAACAGAGACTTCTACGGCCTCCATCCAGATAGGATCGATTTCAATAATTCTGCGACCGTTAAAAATAACGATCGTAGAAGTCTATGTTTAGATGGAGGCCGTAAAAGTTTCAGTTTCACATGAAATTTGAATAGTATGATATAGGGATATATTGATGAATATTCATGGAAGAAATTTTTCAAAAAATTTAAAAAATGAGAAAAATGGGGGTGGGGGAGCTAAGTTATCTCCCCCTAAGGCTTAGTTTGGTTGCAGGGTTGGGCAGGGTTGGGTTGGGCTGGGTTGGGCTGGGTTGGGCTGGGTGAATAGTAATCTGTGAGGAGGAAGTACCCTTGTGAATAGTAACCAGGGTTGGGCCAACCCTGCCCAACCCTGCAACCAAACAGGCCCTAAGAGACAACCCCATCTTTCCATATATATATATATGAGGAAAGGGATTCTACTCCATGGAGTAGGTAACTTACCGACTCCATTTTCATTTTTCCCCATCTTTTTTATTTTTTTTTTGAAAAATGCTTCCATGGATTTTCATAATTATATCCCTCTAATATGTCATTCGAATTTCATCAGAAACAGATGCTCCTATACCCTCCATCCAAGATACGTAATTTTAACAGTCTTATATTTGTTGTAATTTACCTGTTCTGGATGAAGGGCATAGGAGTCTCTGTTTCTGACAAAATTTGAATGACATATTAGTGGAATATAGTTATGAAAATCCAATGTAATCTTTTAAAAAAAATAAAAAAAGTAGGAAAAAATGAAAATGGAGTAGGTAAGTTACATGCTCCATGGAGCAGGATCCCTTTCCTCTCTCTCTCTCTCTCTCCATATATATACATACATATATATATTCTCTCTTTCTGCCATCCGATTTCTTACCCTTCATGTGACATGTCAAGCTCCTTCCATTGTCCCAGGTACTTTCACGCTAAGCCCCACATGACCAACGTGTTTTTCATTCTTCCTACCTTCACTCATTTTCCAAACTCCCATTCTTCCCCTCTAAAAGTCCGGTCTATGTCATTTTGTAGCCCTTCCTATGACATAAACAATGTATATTATCTGTTGAGATAGTTACTATTTTTAGTATATTCCTTTATGTAATTTTCTGTTTTCTGTTTCATCCTTTTGTAATTTGCCCAATGGTTCTTCTCCTATATAAGGGAACCCTTGGGCCTTTCATAATGCATCTCAGTATGTCCCTTTAATATGGTATCGGAGCGACGGTCCTAGACCGGAGTTACCGTATCCAAACCTATCCCTATCCCTATTATACACAACACCTGCCCCCCCGTGCCCCCCCCTCCCGCCCCGCCCCCTGGCCCCCGTGCCGCACCCAGGCCCCCGTGCCCACTCCGCCGCCCCAGGCCCCCGTGCCCACTCCGCCACCCCAGGCCCAGGCCTCGCTCCCTTGCGCGCAACGTGCATCCTGCGCCCTTGCGCTCCAGGCCTCGCGCTCCTACGCCCTTGCCCCAGGCCTCGCGCCCTTGTGTGCAGTGTGCGCTCCTGCGCCCTTGCGCGTCCGGCGCCGTGCCCAGTGCTCCTGTCCTTGCCGTCACGGATCCTGTCCTGTGATGTGCCTTTGCGTGTGCCCAACGTCCAGTGCCCAGCGCCCCGCATGTGCCCTTGTGCCAGCAAGTGTCTGTGAACGGCTTGTGTCCTTGCACCTCTGTGCCCAGTCAAGCCCGTAAGCGCCTTGTGCAGCAGGATCCTTGCGCGTCCATTCGCTTGCGCGCCGTGCAATCAGGACATCCCTTGCCCTGACCCTGATCCTATTAGCAGATAGGTATGTGATTTGATTTGCATCATCAGAGATGCGAAGTTTTGTCAACCAAAGAGGATTAGCAAGGATGGTTGTATGAGTATACACGTGCAACCAATCCTTCGTATGATTCTATAGATTCGTTTATATTGGTCTACTTCCCAGTCGAGTTCCGTTATTCGGCTATCTTACAAAATATCAGACAACAAGGGTGACATCTTCTCGTCCGGAGTCTTCAAGGATCCGGCTCCCATCGCTAAGATGGATGGGACCAACTATGAGTTACGGTCCATGCAGTTTCTCACACTCATGCAGTGCAACAACAAGGAGCATATCCTAACAGATCCAGAGCCAGCGGACAAGACCGGGACGAATGCTTCTTGAAAGCAAGATGACGCATACGCGCGTGTTTGGCTTTGTAGGACTCCTACTACAGAGATAGCCAATGATATTCTAACTCAACCAACTGCGAAGGCAATGTAGGACACTTTGGCATCTACCTATGCCCAGGCGAAGAATGAGGCCAAGATTCTTCAACTACAGTTTGATATCTACAACATCAAGCAGAATGGTCGCCCCCTTGCATGTTTACTACTCTTCACTACGTGGCATGTTTGAAAAGCTTCATAGCTACATGCCCATTACGTCATCTATTGAACAACAGAAGACATATAAGAACTCCACGATGGTTGGAGTTTTCACGGTTGGACTTGATGCAGAATATGATGCTGCACGTGCTCATCTTCTTACTGGAGCAACCATTCCTCCTATAGAGGAGGCCTATAGCCGTCTCAGCCGACTCATCATCCCTTCGACAACCACGTCTTCGCACTCCTCAGCGATGGCCGCTTCTCGTAGTCGAGGTAGGGCGATCCAGTCTAGAGGTTGCACACCTCGAGGAAGAGGCGGTGGACGCCAACGTGGTCCCTGCACCTATTGCCGCAAGCCTGGACATACAGAGGATACATGCTATCAGAAGCATGGTATCATGTTTCTGGTCGAGCAGCAAAGCAGATTGTGTCTTCGGAGACTTCAACTCTCCAAGCCTATCCTCGCCTGGATGATATTGTCTCTCGTATTCGAGAGATCATGACTCCTAGTGCTGACACCACCATAGATACTGCTGCAGCAGCCAGAGCCTCTTCGAGCTCCTCAGGTAACATCTATGTCTTTACTGGTAGTACGGATGCAGACATGACAGAATGGATTGTGGACTCTGGTGCGTCTCACCACTTATGTGGAGACAGAACGCAACTAAAGTCCTACAGGGCTATACCACCTGGCAGATGGGTCGTCATTACTAATGGCGACCACTTACCCGTTACAAGACAGGAGAAGGTGCAGTTGACACCGTCCATGCGCCTGAAGAATGTTTTATGTGTTCCTGCCTTTCAGATGAATTTACTTTCTATTAGTCAGATCATTAAGGATCTGCATTGTCGTGCCATCTTTGACCCTCCATCTCTTGTGTTTCAGGACATACTCACGGGCAGGATGATTGGAAGTGGTCGTGAGCAGCAGGGACTTTACAGACTAGTCCAACCTCCTCATGCTAGTGTTTCTATTATACCTATTGGATCGGTCTCTCCTTATTTGTGGCACCTTAGGATTGGACATCTTCCTCTGCAGAAGTTATATCATGTTCTCCCTCAGATTTCTACGAGACCCTCCTTCCAGTGTGAAGCATGTCAACTTGGGAAGCATCACCGTTCATCTTTTCCATCCCGTCAGAGTCGGAGCAGTTCTCAGCTATTTGGGCTCCTTCATTTAGACATTTGGGGTCCTAGTCGTGTTCCTGATCTCCAAGGACACCATTTTTATCCAAGGTTCAGGAAAGCGGTATGCGTATGCGTTCAAACAGGTCACTGAATAGCGCTTAAGCGGTATGCGGGAGCATATGCGGGGTATATGCGGTTCTACGCGGTTTCCTAATTTTTTATTTAAAAATAAATAAATATATACAAAAGTGACTACAACAGAACTAAATTTACGTATAATTGTGGTCCAATAGAAGATCTAAGAAAAATAACTTTCATATAGAATTCAAAACAATCTCTATCAATGAAATATCAATACCTTAATAGAACGATTAACACACAAAATAATTGACAACAATCAACAAAATAAAAAGTTAGCGCACAAAATGCCTCTATTGTTGAATATGATGTCATTTATCTCTATCGTTATATTTATAACTGATCCTCCATTAAAAGTACCAAACTTTACATATAATATATTGCATTCATAATAACTATTAGTTGACTAAATTAGTTTGCTAAATTATTAGTATATTATTCTTTATCTTCCTTGTGTGTTTACTCCAATCTCGCAAGTACAACTACTTTGATGATGGATTTAAATGGTCATGGAATGCTTGGTTGGCATACATGCTAACGCAAGAAAAAACATGGCATAAATAACACAATATAAATGTGGCACAAATTTAAAAAAAATAATATATATATATACGGCCGCACGGGCCGCATATGCGGCCCGCATAAGCGCACAAGGCGCATAATGCGGGGCTTCAGGAAAGCAGTGCGTTGAGGGCACCGCATACGCATATGCGGCCGCATATCGCTTTCGTGAACACTGTTTTTATCTTGTAGCGGTCGATGATTTTTCTAGACTTTACTGGGTCTTCTTATTGAAGAATAAGTCTGAGGTTGTATCCACTATCAAGTATTTTATTAATGAAATAAAAAATATTTTTTTCTGCCAATGTCAAGTATATTCGTTCTGACAATGCCTTGAAATTTTGCACCTTACATCTTTCTGAGTTCCTTAGATCCCATGGCATTGTTCATCAGACCTCATGTGTCTACACTTCCCAATAGAACAGTGTTGCCGAGCGCAAACACCGTCACTTACTTGATGTAACCAGAACATTTTTGATACAGAGCTGTGCTCCTCATTCAAACTGAGGTGATGTTGTCCTTACTTCTTGCTATCTGGTAAACCGTATGCCCTCGTCCGTGTTATGAGAGAAGATTCCTTACTCGATTGCGTTTCCCGAGAAGGATCTCTTCTCTCTTACACCTCGTGTGTTTGGATATGTTGCCTTTGTTTATGATGTCTCTCCAGGGCGTGACAAGCTCTCTCCTAGAGCTGTCAAGTGTGTGTTTGTCGGCTACTCTCGTACCTAAAAGGGGTATCGCTGCTTTGATCCACTAAGCCAAAAATATTTTGTTAGTGCTGACGTCACTTTCTTTGAGTCGGTCATGTATTTTTCTTCTACAGGTGACAGACTTACTCCATCTGACTCTAATGATGAGATATACATGCCACCACCTCTTACAGTTGGTTCCTCACCTTCACCTACTCCTCCTCCACCACCTCCACCACCTCCCCCACCTCTGTTGGTTCAGTTCTTACCTCGTGGTGTTCCTCGCAGATCTCGCTCTGTCTGTCATGCTCACAAGCCTTGCTCATCATTCAGCACGCCTCAGGTATGTAATGAGCATATTATTTCTACTTATGGCACTACTGAATTAACTATACAACAGGAGGAGCAGGTACCCTCTCAAGAGGGAAATATACAGGCCAAGGACTTGGCAGATGATCTTGAAGTACCAATTGCTCTGCGAAAGCAGAAACGGACGTGTGCTACTTACCCTCTTGCAGCCCAAATTTCATTGAGCAGGTTGTCAGAGGACTTCAGAAGATTTACGTTAGCACTATCAGTCGTGCAGATACCAAAGACGTATCAGGACGCTCTCAAAGATAGTCAGTGGAGGTTAACCATGGAGGAGGAGATGGTTGCGCTACAGGCACGTGGTACGTGGATTCTTGTTTCTGCTCCTATCGATACATCAGTCGTGGGATGCAAATGGGCGTTTACTGTGAAACACCGTGCGGATGGCAGTGTGGATCGCTATAAGGCAAGACTTGTAAAACGAGGATTTACCCAGACATATGGGGTGGGCTATCACGATACTTTCTCCCCAGTTGCCAGACATTCTAATCTACGCATTTTCCTTGCTTTGTTGTGACACGAGATTGGTCTCTTTATCAACTTGATGTGAAGAATGCATTTCTCTATGGTGACCTACAGGAGGAGGTCTACATGCAGCAGCCACCTGGGTTTGTTGCTGAGGGGGAGTGTCATAAGGTTTGCAGGTTACACAAGGCTATCTATGGTCTCAAGCAAAGTCCAAGAGCATGGTTCCAAAAGCTCTCGGACTTGATAGAGCAGCAGGAGTTTGTAAGATCAACTGCTGATCACTCCTTGTTCATACAGAAGACCCAGAGAGGTATTACAGTTATTCTTGTTTATGTTGATGACATTATTATTAAAGGAGATGACGACCAGGGTATTCAGGATGCCAAGGACTTCCTACGTCAATAGTTCGTGACCAAGGACCTTGGACATTTACGTTACTTCCTCGGAATAGAGTTTGCCAGGAATCAACGAGGTCTTGTAATGACCCAGAGAAAGTATGTTATCGATCTTCTTTCAGAGACTGGCATGGCGGACTGTAGACCTGCCACTACTCCGCTTGACCCAAGCATGAAGTTCTATGATGATGATACTGAGGAGGTCGACAAGAGAAGATACAGAGAGTTGGTTGGCAAGCTATTATATGTAACTATTACCACACCCGACATAGCATTTGCAGTGAGCAAAGTGAGTCAGTTTATGGAGCAGCCCAGACAGTGACGTATGGATGCAGTCCATATGATTCTGAGATACTTGAAGACTTCACCTGGTACTGGACTTCTTTTCAGCAGAGGCACATCTCTCTCAGTGGCAGTATACGCAGATGCAGACTATGTTGGGTGTCCAAAGGATAGAAAGTCTACGACTGGATTTGCTGTGTTCATAGGAAATTCTCTGGTTTCATAGAAGAGTAAGAAGCAGACTGTGGTTGCTAGATCAAGTGCTGAATCGGAATACAGGACCATGGCACAGGCTAGTACAGAGATGATGTGGGTCAGATCCGTTCTTACTGACTTATCAGAGGTGTTGTTCCAAGCTAAGTCTCATTGATATCTACGCTCCAGCTTGAGGGGAAGTGTTAAGATAGTTACTATTTTTAGTATGTTCCTTTATGTAATTTTCTATTTTCTGTTTCATCCTTTTGTAATTTGCCCGATGATTCTTCTCCTATATAAGGAAACCCTTGGGCCTCTCATAATGCATCTCAGTATGTCCCTTTAACATTATCTATACGGGGAGCAGGATTTCATTAGACTGCAAAGTTGAGCAACGATACACAGGCCACCCAATACGTGTGGACTTTGAAATACGCATATATTATCTAGATATCCCCATTAGACTACCAAACTCTCTATACTTCCATTCAATGGGGAAATGGTGTGCCCATTTGGAAGGATATATTAAACAAAATGTCTAACACATCCAGAAAAATGTTACTGGGTCGATGGATGTTTAAAAAAACAAAAGTTTGAGGACACATCTATGAGATATACTTTTGGAACCTACGTAATTTCTTTCAAGAATATAAACACCAACATACACAACATTATCTATCAGAAAATTTTGAAATATAACTACAAAAAATGCTATCGACTTTATTTGAGAATCCGAAAAACAAGAAAAACCACGTTACTTTAGTTGCAGATTGAAGGGCTCCTTGCCCTCAGACCCAAGCTTCAGCGCATCAACAGCAAGAACATCCTCCACGGCGACGCACTTCACGATGACCTTGCACTTACCTCCCTTGTCCGCCTTCACGTACACGAACCCGTAGCTGTCCTCGAATTCATTCCACCCTTCAATCCCCACCTCCTCCTCCCCTGTCCATAACAACACCGGAGACAGCGCAAAGATTGAAACTTCCGGCTAAAATGGAAAACCCAATTCGACCAAACTCGCAAGAAACGATCAAAATGAGTACCAGTGGCGACTGGGTCGGCGAAGGCGGCAGTTCCGGTAGCGACCAGGGCATAGCCGGAGGCGAGGAATGTGGCGTGGACGGCGAAGGCGACCTTGTCGTGGGCGTTGCGAAAGGAAGGGCGCGACGCCCTGATGATGCCCGTCACGGAAGTCTCCGTCGCCATCTTGACGAGGTTGAGATTTGGAGGAGATAGCGGATACCTTCGCGCGAATGTTCTCGTAGGGGAGAAGCAAAGACGTGTGCTCTGTTGACGTTGAGAAGTCTCGAAGCGGTTCGTCTGAACAAGAGTTAGAGGAGAGTTACCAAGATTTTAAAATACTAACTCTATAGATTTAATTTTAGATTAATGTTCTAATATATCTTTCAAATTTCGTTGTTTTTTGTTATTTCATCTTAATATCAAAGGTCCGATTCTTTTTACATGGAATTTAAGCTGCTTAAATATTAGAGTAAATTACAAGGAGGTCCCCAAACTTTACACGCCATAACAATGTGGTCCCCAAACTCTCAATTGTATCGATTTAGTCCCCAAAGTACTCCATTAATACCAATGTGATCCCTTTTCGGAAGTCCACCGTTAAATATACCTAATAACGTTGACAAAGAATGTGAATGGACCAAAATACCCTTCTTCAGAATCCCTTCTGATTTGCCCTAATCCCAAGAAAGCACTCCCCTTTTGATGCAAATCCCCTTCCTCCTCCTAACACACGAGTAGAACCCATCCATATTCGGTTCTTCTCCTCTCGCCCCCCCATCTCTGGCCCTCCCCTTCCTCTTTTGAAACCAAAAACGAAGCTCCTTCCTCCTCCCCCACACACTCCTCTCCTCCCCTTCCTCTTTTAGTCATCCTAAATGGAACCCCTGCCTCTTGATATCCCCGTATAGCCCCTCCCTCCGCAACAGCTCCTCCCCGATCTAGACAGAACCACGCCATGAAACTGAATCTGTAGTGAATATGAAATATAAACAGAACCATGAACTTAATATTAATTCCAAAATAAAAAATTCACACCATCACTCAAGCAAATGCAAGTTGAATACATATCCACAAAGTATACAGTATCTGGAATCAAATCAATGTAAAGCCCAACTAAACATAGAATCTGCTGGTTCAAAGTGCATTCACACATGTGAGTTGTCTTAATTACAAAAAATATAAGCCTTAACCCAGTAGCTCCAAAAAATGAAAAAGATCCGGTTACAATCAGACATTTAACTTAGACAGTCCCTTCAAAGTAAAATGTGATCGGCTCCACGTAAATCTCACCGAATTTGTTGCTGCAAAAATCCAACCATATCCTGCAATAAGAAGAGCACTGCAATAAGAAGAGTGCCTAGAACTACACTTATAACAAAAAAATCAGGAGATGCAAATGGGTATGAATGGAGGAATGTAACAGGCACCTGCTTTGATGGTGATTCCTCGACGAGAAGCTCGGACCCGACCTTCGAACGTAGGGCTTTCACGGCCCAGATCGGGAAGGAGCTGTTGTAGAGGGAGGGGCTAGATTGGGATATCAAGAGGTGGAGGTTCCATTTCGGGTGATGAAAAGAGGAGGGGGAGGAGAGAAGCGTGTGGGAGGGAGGAGGAAGGGGCTTTGTTTGTGGCTTGAAAAGAGGAAGGGGAGGGCCGAAGACGGGGGGGCGAGGAGAAGCTCCGAATCTAGATGGGTTCTACTCGTGTGTTAGGAGGAGGAAGGGGATTTGCATCGGAAGAGGAGTGCATTGGGATTAGGGGAAATCGGAAGGGATTCTGAAGAAGGGTATTTTGGTATATTCACTTTGTTTGTCAATGTTGTTAGGTGTATTTAACGGTGGCCATCCGGAAAGGGATCACATTGGTACCAATGGAATACTTTGGGGACTAAATCGGTACAATTGAGAGTTTGGGGACCACATTGTTACGACGTGTAAAGTTTGGGGACCTCCTTGTAATTTACTCTAAATATTACATGGATATTTAAACATCAAGATGAAATAGCGAACGACCTCCGATTTAAGCGAAATTTGAAAGATATATATAGCATTAATCTAAAACTCAATCTATAAGGTTGAATTTCAAATCGAAATCACAAAGAAAAAATACAATTACAGCATGTTTGTTGTAACTCTTGTTACAAAAGACAATCTGCTCTAGAGAAGTCTGGTTGTAGTCGTACATGACATTCATGTGTTTCTTCATTTGATGCATTCGGGTTTTTTTACACGGTGTCCTTTCGAGATTCTACAATTACAGTCATAACTTTATATCTTTTTTACAATAGCACGTGTGTGCTTATATTTTTACAAAATTCATAGTTCTGCACGAGTGCTTATTTTACCTTAATGAAGTGGCAAAATTGTAAACTTTGTAAAAATATAAAGACACGAGTATTATGCTAAAAAGGTCGGAGCATAATTGCAATTGCAAAATCTCAAAAGAGCACGTGTAGAAAAACCCCTTCTAAAAAGTCGAATTGCTTATTAACGCCTCCCCTCCCCTTGAATATGTCAATTTTTTATTGCCGAAGAAATCAGACCTTCTCCTACAATTACATTAATCTTAGTCCATCTCTACTTTCCATGTAAATATATGATATTGAAAACGAGTCTGATATTTGATTCCTACAACTACATTAATCTTAGTCCATCTCTACTCACCTGGTAAGTATATGATATTCAAAACGAGTCTGATATTCGATTGTTCTTTTATTTTTTAAAATAATGATGATCATAAAAAGCAAAAACATAGATGGGAGACGGACAGCAAGTTGTGTTGTCAATCTTTTTTAATCAAATTCTAATGTCTTTATGAACCTTTCTTATGAACCTTTCTAAGGTCTTATGATTATGACATCTTTTCATATAGACAGCACCACAAAATTAACGAGAAAATGGTAATTTGTGAGACTTACAATATTTATTTCTTCGGTAGAAGGTTCATGGCAAAATTTATCGCAGTGTAGCCTTTTGAGAAATTGACAATATTTATTGAGATTTTCTTGTTATCACATCACATTGATGATATGTTACTTGTGTAGACAAGTTGGAGAACTTGTGTTAATTAAGATCCACCACTCCCTTATAAATTATTGATGCATTCCCTGTTAAATTAAGTCGTATGAGAAAAAATAACGTCTATTATATAAGGGGAAAATGGGGCTGCCCCATAGGGGAGCTAACTTAGCTCCCCGCCTCATTTTCCTAATTTTTTTATTTTTTTTGAAAATTTTCTCCGTGAATATTCATCACTATATCCCTATATTTTGTCATTCAAATTTCGTGTGAAACAGAGACTCTTACGACCTCCATCTAAACAGTCATTTTTAACGGTCGTAGGATTTTTTAAATCGACTATGTCTGGATAGAGGCCGTATGAGTCTATGTTTCTCACGAAATTTGAACGAAATAATATAGGGATGTAATAATAAATTTACACGATCTTATTTTTCAAAAAAAATAAAAATATATGGGGAAAATGGGACGGGGGAGCTAAGTTAGCTACCCCTGAGGGCAGCCCCATTTTCCTCATTATATAATATCACGTAATCATGAGATTAGAGAATAGAGATGCAAATGGATATGAATATATCCATATCCAACTCGTCTTTGTATTCATTTTATACAGATTTTGAAATATGCATAAGTATCTATTTTAAAATAAATACATATATGGATGTCATTTTAATATCCATATCCATTATCATATATTCATTTTTACATAAAAATACAGTTGTAAATTTTTCTAGTCATACATAACATACCTTTATACATTCTTTCATCATATTTGATATAATTATTGTGGAAATAAATACCTTTGACGTACTTTTATTCACCACATTGTTCCTTATTGCTTGCATTTCTTGCTATCTGAATGAGTCTTTATCTATAACATGCAATAACTGAGGAGAACACACTGACATGGTGTAATTGCAGAAAAGATAGGAGGTATAATTATTATTGGAGAATAACAAAATGGCACACGTGTAAAAATCCCTATAATCATTATAGATGAATATGTTTGAGATAGTTAATTTTTTGGTTGTGCATATCTTAAATATGAGTATAATGACTTTTTAAATGTGTGGTTATGAAAAAAAAGAAGAAATAGATATGTGATGAAAAATTAGCTGAAAGTGTTGCAAATGGTAACATGACATTATAGTAAATTAACCGTGGATGATAACTACAAAATATCTCATTCTATTTCTTCACACAAAAAGATACCAAACACATTAATGGAATGGAAATTTCATTAGTGTTTCATTCCTTTTGCACCAAACAATGTAATAGAAATTTTAATTCTTTGTAAATTATTCTTTACATCATTCCATTCCATTGTAATTGTTCTCGTCGTAACTAAGATATTTGGGATTGATTTAATTAGACGGTATTTATTGGTAATGGATATTTTTTGGAAAGGTAAGTTGATCGGTAAATGCTTTCTCTTAATATTTGGATGTGGAATTGTTGGGAGAAGATTTGATGTGATGCGATTTTATAGGATTAAAGTGATATGTTTTTATTATTTGATATTTGTATTGGATTGATAAGATGTAATGGTATCATACTTTTTGTTGAGAGGAGAGAACCTTTTCTTAAAAGAAGAACGAGAGAATTGATGAAAGATAGAGATAGCATGAGATGGTGTGGTCTGGTCCAGTGGTTTTGCATGAGTGCTTATCTCACTCGCATGCTCGTTTAGTTTGGGTGCAAAGTGGGGGTAATTCGGATTTCCATCCATAACCTTTGGTCGCCTTTGATTGGAGAATAAGCATTGTAATAAGGAGTCAATTATCCGCCTAATGCGGTTTTCAAGAGTACGATTATTCCAACCACATTCTATTATTTCACCTTTTTTCACCCTTATTCGTATCTTTATTCCACTTTACCTAACCTTATTTCACCATATTATTCTTATTTATATTTTTCCACCGGACAAAAAATAGATTCTTATTCTCCTTATTCTGTATCATTATTCCTGCTTATTTCCGAACCGAACACTACCTCAGAGTTTCCATCCAATTGCTATTTTCTACCATGTGGAGCACATCGTTCATCCATCACTCTCTCATGTGAGCAGTTTCTCTCTCTCTCTCTCATTTAACACATCCAATGTCTATTCTCTTTCTTCCATTTAAATAAAAAATTATAGTATGCCATCTTGTGATCTAAAAATAACAACATACTCAACATCTAATCATTTTCTCAAATTTCAATAAAATCACATCAACAAACTCTCTCAACAACAAATCTTACATCCAAACATCAATACAAACAAAAAAGTTACCCACCGCATAACCTTTTTTATGGAAGGATTATCCGCTACAATATAACGCTTCAACTAAATGCCTCATAGGGTACCCGACTAATCAAACACCATTTATCCACCAAGATAATCTATAAGGGTGCATTCGGTTCGAGAATAAGCAGAAATAAGGGTGCGGAATAAGTTGAAATAAGGCATTATTCATGTTCGGTTGGAAGGATATGAATGTAAGGTAGAATAAGGATAGAACTAAGGGTGGAATAAGGTGGAATAAGAATAGATAAAGATGTGCAGGAGGAATAAACGTACGAGGAAGGAGATGAGAGGAGAGGAGAATAGCCCCTTATTCTTGATACTATTCTTCAAACGAACATCCCCTTTCATTCTTATTTAAGATCTAAAGATAAGCAATAACTGAAATTTATCTACCATCTACACACGATTATCCTTCCTTCACTAATACCCCCGTCCAGAAAAGAATCTCTTTGTTTTTATATTAGAAAACAATCAACTTCAGATCATCGATTTGTGAATAGAAACACAACATTTGTTGTTATGAACACCATAGATTTTCATCTTAGATCCAAGTAAGGATTTGATTGTACAATTAATCATGTGGTTCCACACACCATCTTACCTTTTTGATGCCCATCATTATCATACACTACTTATTTTTACCACATTGATATTGAGTTATCTGACGATATAATTTTTTTATCGGTCCGTATATATATTACCACCTAGCATTTAAATTACCATCCTTATAATAAAAAATTCATTAAAGAGCGGTTTATTGCCACGAAACATCCTCCTCCTAGGATCTAAGATGAATGGATTGGATACATGCAAGAGATAGGAATGCTTACATATCTCACTCGCAAGATGAGAGTTATGTGATCCGTTTTTATGATTTAATCGTTTATTTCTATCATAATTTCGATGTTTTAATGATTTTTCGATTTCCATTAGGAGTGTTTGTTTTGAGATCAAAACGACTGAGACGATGAGTTCAATAATATTCAGTTTATGAATACTACATATTTTTTTATCATAAGCATTATTTATTCGAGAAGTATTATTGAAATATGAGAATGTGTTCATAATATAAATTTTTATTCGTTTTGATAAACGATATGTAGTCCTAATTGATTTTTTATCGAAAGTATTTTGATTTCATATAATAAAAATTTACATCACACAGTTGTTACTTTTCACGCGTTTCTTTGAGAATATACTTAGTTACTCATATATTTATTTAATTTACTAACTAGATATTTTATGTTACTATCACTAACACAGTTGTTACTTTTAATGTATTACTTTGAAGATATATTGAGTTACTTATGTATTTACTTAATTTACTTATAAGATATTTTAGGTTAGCTAACAGAATTGTTACTTTTCATGCATTACTTTGAAGATATGTTGAGTTACTGCTTTACACTCATTATTACGGATACAATTTTATTCTACAAGTTATCCAAGTAAATTAAATATTTACTTTTCCTTTGCAACTAGTTATGGTATAGAATTAAAAGTTACTGATTCTTTTCGTAAAATGAATCTACTTACTTTCGAAATAGTGAATTCTTGCTGATATGGATTTCGAAGTTTATCTTTCTGATTTCAATTCAGTAAGTTACTTAAGTAGCTCATCAAATTATATATATTTCGCATTAAGTTGTTGTTATAAATACAATTCTTATCTTTCACGTATATAGTTATTTATTTATTTATTCGTCTTACATAGTTACTGATTCATTTTATAAATGCTACAGACAATATTTTATTTAAGATATGCTAGATGTCCGAGCACTTCTTATGTTTTGTGGATGAAAAAATTTAATGAAGCATTTATGATCATTGTATACTTATTGGTTAAAGAGGTGAGAAAAACATCTTTGACAATAATATTAAGAACAAATCATTCCGTAACTAATAAAGAGGTTATTAACAAATACAATTATCAAGTAAATAATTGATGTGTAACTATAATTTCAGTAACTAATCACGATGAGTCAGTAATATGGACATAAACATTCAGTACTTGTGCGTATAACTTCAGTAATATTCTTACTCAATTTATCTAGTAATTATTCAGAAGTACTAAGTAACTATATCTTCAATAACAATCGTAATGAGTTCAGTAATATGCACATATGTAGTTAGTAATTGTTATATGGACATAAGTAATTTACCTATTCAATAATTGTTGTATGGACATTAGTAAATATAACTTCATTAACAACTACAATGAGTTAGGTAATGTGGACATTTGTAATCAGTAATTGTTGTATTGACATTAGTAACTTTGTACAAATGTTATCAGTAAGAATGATTGAAAGACAAGTAACACCCAACAAATAGCAAGTAGCATATACAAATGTTATCAGTAACTTTGTACAAATAAAAAACATCAATGAAAAGTAACTTTGTATTTATTTCAGTAACGTTTGCAATAGATTAAGTAATTTTGTATAAAAACATACATGAAAAGTAATTTGTATTTATTTCAGTAACTCAACCTGAAGCATAAATAATTTGTTGAGCTACTTAAATAACTAAGGGAATAGATTTGTATCAGTAAGAATGATTGAATGACAAGTAACACCCAACAAATAGCAAGTAACTTATATAAATGTTATTAGTAACACGAACAATCACAACTTAAAACTCCAAAGCATATTTTGATTGTCAACGGGAAGGAAGAGATTCTCAAGGGTTTTTTTGCAAAGGACAATGCAACAACTACTAAATACGTAATTGCGTCTCAAAAAAGAGAATTAAATTACGAGCAACATGCGAAAAGTGATTGTGGTAACTCATTCTTAGCGTTAAAAATGGAAATTAATTTTACTCAGAACCATAAAATCATCATCATACGGATGATCATGCGTGCTTAAAAAATTCAAATGGGCACTGGGCTCACTGTATAAGCCCTATATATATCAATTTTAAGACATAAATATAATCCTAGATTTATTTTTAACTAAATATGACATAATTTAGTACCTTCTATTATCATATTTGATCTAGTTATTATGCATAACTTTGTTTAGTATATTTATATCACGTGTGATATAAGTCCTAACCATGTCCATTTTTAAGAATCATACACAAATTTCATATCCATCAATACAAATATTTGCATATGCACTTGCTATTTCACAATCAAATAAGAATATAATACCACCTATATTTGTATCCGTAAACGTCTATTTGCATCATGATATATTTCCACTCACAACTAGAGATATGGATCCCAAACACTTACGTCTATGTGATTTCCTAAACCATCATCGCTTCTCCATAGGTTGTAATCGTATGTATTATAGTATTGTTGTTGTCTCTATGTAATTAAGGATGCAAATGTATATGGATATATCCGTATTCGATCCGCTATCATATCTATTTTATATAAATTTTGACATCTAAATATGTTTTAAACGTATGAATATTATTTTAATATCCATAAGTATATGTATATGTATATATGTTTTTATGTATAACTACAGTTGTTATGGACTTATTTTTAGCTATATATAACATACTTTTATATATTTTTCACCATGTTTGATATAATTATCATGATATAAGTGTGTTTAGTATATTATATCATGTGTATTCAATCCATCACATGTATATTTAACCTATTTATATAGTATTTTTAATATTGTTTGTATGCGATTAATATTTATTTTACATCCATATCTATTTTTCAATGGTACGATAAAATCGTTTTCATACCCGCTGCATTTGTATTCGTATTTAAAAAAAAGATAAGATATATCTGTACTACTCGCCCATTTGCATCCTGTCATCTTGTCCATCAAACATTTCCTTTCGATTTTTTATAGAATCAATTTTTGTGTAAATGCATTTATATCATCTTTTTTTCCGAGTAAAACCCATAACGAAAAAATGATAAGTCTTACACCACATATACTACTCTCATACATGCTCATACAAGGAAAATTAATATTTGTCTCACCACGAGATAAGACAACTAGATGTTATACTACTTTTTTTCTATGCTCATATTCGAAACGCCGTCATATAATATTATGTAAAAAAACATCGATTATTTTCAAATAAATTTAACCTTGATTTACAATTTTAGACTTTTATTTGTGCATGTAAAAAATGTGGATGGCGTAAGTTTGTTCCTTGAGAGACTTAATTGAATAAAATATAGATATATGCATAAACACTTCATTATTATACATAAATATTTGAACTCTAGATTAACCAGACATATCTGTAACATGTACTAACCGAATTGTAAACTGCATGCTTGTTGGAGTCTAATTAGTTCACTATAATTGAAACATAAAAGTCAAATATTATGATCAGAGATATGTATAATCATATAATCACTACCAACTGACTTATTTTTGAAAGATATCTTTGTTTGTTTGTCTCAATCATACATTTCTCAACTAATATTTCTGTAGTATATTTTCTTTAAGTCATCGTAAGGGCTTGTTGATTTATGGCAAACTCTAATCCCAGAAGTAGCGTAGAGTGACAAGATCCTTGGTGACAACCTATTGACCAAGAAATTCTTTTGCCTTTTTGATCCCATGCACATCATCTCCTGTAACAAGGATATCATCAGCATATACCATAATAATGACAATGCCTATGTGGGTCCTCTGAACAAATAATGAATGATTTGCATTTGATCTCTTGCATCCTGCTTCTCAATCAGGTCCGAGAACTTCTGGAACCAGGTCCTCTACTTACGGCCATAGATTTCCTTGTGAAGTCTGCAAACTTGTTGACACTCCCCACAATAGCAAATCCCGGAGGTTGCTGCATGTAGGCTTCTTCATGGAGATCTCCATACAAAAATGCATTTTTGACATCAAGCTAAAATAAAAGGTCAATCGCGTACCACAACTACAACAAGAAGAACTCGAAGTGTGGTGTGGCGAACAACCGAGAAGAATGTGTCCAGATAGTCCACCTCATAGGTCTGAGCGAACCCACGTGTAATTAATCTGGTCTTGTAACGATTAATACTTCCATCGGCGTGGTGCATGACAGTAATTTTCCACTTGTAACTGACAATAGATGCTCTAGAAGGAGCAGGGACCAAGCTCCGTGTGCCACGCAAACTGTAGCATGACCATCTCCTCTTCCGTGGCAAGACGCCACCTACTATCTCTCAAGGCCTCTTTGTAAGTCTATGGAATATACATATCAAATAGACCAACTGCAAAACTCCCGAAATCTCCTACCAAGTGATCAAAAGAAACATGGGAAGCGAGATGATACGTTGCGCACGTAAGCCTCTACTTCCGAAGCGCAATAGGTACATCCAAGTCCTTGGGAATATCCTCAATTTGTATGTCAACCTCCTGCAAAGGTTTCTGCTTAGACACATCTCCATATCCGTCCGTAGAAATAATGTATTCGGAACAAATCTAAGATGTACTGGATGACTGACAAGGACCATGAGCAAAAGCCGACCTACGAATATAGAAACATGGCAAGGGTGGAACAAGGGTAGTGGGTGGTGGTGGTACAAGAGGAGGTGGTGAAGGTAGTGTAGGTGGAGCAACAGACACAGAGGGAGGTGGCAATTGACTTGTAGGAGGAGGTGGCATGTATGACTCATCATCTGAGTCAAACGAGATCAACCTATCTCTTGTAGGGAAAAATACATCACCGACTCAAAAATGTGACATCAACACCAGCATAATATTTCCTATGCAATGGATCATAGCATCTATATCCCTTCTGCATCCCGGAGTACCCAACAAAAACATAATTGACAACTCTAGGAGAGAGCTTGTCAAGATCAGGAGACAACTAATGTACAAAGACAATTGAGCCAAATACATGATGGGTGAGTGAGAATAAATCCTTATCGACAAAAGCAAGTGAGAAAGAAATTTTCTCACCTAGTACAGGCGAGGGCATGTGATTCACTAAATAACAAATAGTAAGAACCACATCACCCCAGAATGAATATGGAGCACGACTCTGAATGAGAAGGGTTCGAGTAACATCAAGTAAGAGGCGATGCTTACGTTCTGCAACATCATTTTGTTGAGACGTGTAGACACATGAAGTTTGATGAACAATACCACGAGATGAGAAGAGTTGTGGGAGTGCAAGAGTACAAAATTCTAATGTATTGTCAATTCACACAAATTTGACCGTAGAAGAAAAAATATTCTTTACTTCACATTCACATCCTCAGATTTATTCTTTAATATGAACACTCATGACAAACTAGAAAAATCATCTACAACCAGTTGGTAAAATTTGTGTCCCTGGTGATCGGATACACGACTCGGACCCCAAATGTCTACATAAATTAACTATAAAAGGGAGCTACTACTCCGACCCTGACGACTAGGAAAAGCATACTAGTGATGCTTTCCTAATTGACATGTCTCGCACTAGAAAGATGAGCGAGGTGAGATCTGAGGAAGAATGTGACACATCTTATGAAGAGGAAGGTAACCAAAGCACATATGCTACATAAATGGGGAGATTGGTCCTGTAGGATTAGACAATAGGCTAACGTATTGAGTATGAACCAATCGATAGAGGTTGCCCTGCTGATAACCACGACCAATCATCCCACCGGTAAAAATATCTCGAAATACAAGGGAAGATAGATAAAAAATAGTATGACAGTACAATGCCTTCGTAATATGACTAATAAACAATAAATTCATAGAAAAATCAAAAGCATGCAGCACATTCTGTAGACATATCGAAGGCATCAAACTGATCTCCCCTATCCTGCAACTAGAGAATGAGTCCCATCAGGCATCAACTATGACAACTGATCTGCCAGGAGGAACCTGTCTGTGCTCAACAAACTGACTCTCGTCTCCACACATGCGAAGGAACACTCCTGAATCCATAATCCATTCTGTAATATCGGTTTGACAACTAGTAAGAGCATGAATGCTACCTGAGGTACTGGAAAAAGCAGAGGCTGCAACATTTTGAATGGCCTCCCGAAGCTGACGAAGAAGCATGAGAACCGACATAGCGCATAATCTCCCGTAGTCAAGCCACCAAGTCATCAAGACCTGCTCAGCTACACGGGCAGATGTGGGAAAGCTATGCTTGGAGTAGCATATATCCTTTGTGTGTCATGGACGGTGACAATATGTGCACCACTGACGAATATGAACTCCTCTACCATGAGGTCCATGACCACAAAACTAAGAAGAGTCTCCCCTACCACAAGAGGCGACCATCACGGAAGAGGTCTAGTTAGAGACAAATGATGGGACAATGGTCCTGTTGATCTGTGGTAAGCCTCCTCCATGGGAGGAATAGTTGCGTATGCAAGTATCTGTTAGCGAGAAACATCATACTCTAGATCAAGTGCTGCTAGAAATACAACAACAATAGTGGTGTTCATGTATGCCTTATGGTTCTCAGGGGTAGCAACAAGATGCACAAAACTGTGGAGCTTCTCGAACATGCCACGTAGAGACGTGTATAGAAAATGAAGAGGGCATCCATTCTGTTTGACTATGAAAATGTCATGATGTAGTTGGAGGATTTTCGTCTCATTCCTCGTTTGAGAATAGGTGGTCGTGAGGATATCCCGCATCGTCTTGACGGTGGGCTGATGTAAAACGTCATTAGCGATCTCTATCATCGATGTACTAGATAACCAAATACGTGCATAGGCATCGTCTGCCTCCCATGAGGCATTTACCCCAATTTTCTCAGCCAACTCCTCCTCGGTAAGAATACGTTTCATACCTATAGACTGCATGAGTCTCATGAATTGCATGGCCTATAATTCATAATTTGTCACATCCATCTTGACTATCGGTGTTAGACCTCGGAAAGCGCATGTGACGAGAATGCCAACCTTGTTTTCTAACATACTACTAGATTGAGAAAAAACTAGAGTTTGTAGACAAAAAAAAGATTCATCTACATAGACATGCGAGGAAGTGGTTACAAGTGTAGACTTAGGATGCAACCAATCCCATCAACAACCTCTATCACCTACTTAGAAGAAAATGCGACAATAGCTGCTTGAAGAAGAAGGTCCAGCTAGGGCAACAGCCGTGGACGAATAGGCAGAGGCGCAGTCGCTGGAGAGGCGATGGTGGTGGCAGCAATCGCTGGAGACGATGGTCGCGACGACACAACCACTGGAGAGGTGGCGGTGACGCGGGCTTGGTGGTGGGGTTAGGGTTTTGGTGGGGTATGAGATCTCTGGTCTATGACCGGCTGCTCTAATACCATGTTGGGAAAAAAACGATCGAATTGTTTATTTCAAAGAACCCTAAAACTCTCTTATATAGAGGAGAAGCCCATGGAGGTATTACATAAGATAGAAGAAATAAATGTAGAGTATAAAGACATAATAATATCTCTACAAATAAATATTATCCACTTGGTCAGGTGGGTAGGAACTCGGATGTTTTGGATGATATATAGCCACATAACCAATAGATATATCCATTTGCATCAATATTTCTAATCATAATCGCGAATAGGCAACGAATTGACAAAGCATCCAATGCTTTATATGCGAATATCCAAATGGATTGCTGCTCATTTGCCGGAAAATTATCACTCAGTACATATCAAGGAAAGTCAACAAGGAAATGGAAACTTGTTTGGAATGCTGTATGAGAAATCAAACTTAAGTTCTACTAGGTGGTTCTGATAGTGGACTTCAGGGAGATTTCAGTTTTTTTGCTATGGCGGCGATGTATTTGCCCTGGTGGAATGCCTGCTCTAGTTCAAGTTCAGTCGGAACTCTTGAGCCATCACCAGCATAGGTACCGGCTCCATAGGGACTGCCACCTTTCAACTTCTCCATCTCGAACATGCCCGCGCCAAATGTGTAGCCAATGGGGACAAAAATCATGCCATGGTGGACCAGCTGGGTTACTGCAGTCAAACTGCATTAAAATGATTTATGAATTTGTGAGACTATGAGTAAAAAGATTGCTTGTGTAATCACATTTTTCCATGCTAGATATTTGTCATGAAAAGTTTCAGATGCTTACGCTGTGGTCTCTTGACCACCACCTTGGGATCCAGTGCTGTAGAAGATTCCCGCTGGTTTGCCAGCTAACTGCTGGGTCCTCCATAAACCACCAGTGGCATCCAGAAATGCCTTGAATTGAGCTGCCATCATCCCAAATCTTGTTGGGAAACCAAGGATGATCCCATCAGCCTCTGCAAGCTCTTCGGGAGTAATGATAGGTACATCACTCTTTGGAGGGGCACCCATTTTCCCAAGAACATCTTCTGAGAGCGTTTCAGGAACCTGTTCAAAAACAAATGCAATGACAGGTTTGATCCAGACATAAATGCAATACATAACAAGTAAAGACAGGATACACCTATTGCTTTGCATATGAGTTAATTGTAGTCAAACAATTAGGTAATTAATTGTGTTTCTATAGGTATTTTTTCTAGTCCTACCTAGGTGGTGAAGATGTTCCTAAAAACAAGTTGTTACTCTGTAATGTCGTGAGCCTAAACCTGAGCCATTATCAGGAAAAACTGGCATTGATAACTAGTTGGGTTTGGAAACAAATGAACACGTTGGCAACCACTAAAATGCTTAAGCCCTTTATCAACTAACAACTCTACTACTTATCAATTCTTCACATTTTATGAATATTAGATGTGAGACTATATTTAGAGTATTACAACATCCCCCGTTTATATTTCCAACATCTTATTGTGGTCCCATCACTTATTTCGAGTATCAGTGGTGGTCGTATGCTTCTGGTAACATCTTCCTCCTATCTCTTTCTAGAGGTAACTCCGCATATCAAGTAGCCATTTTCCCTATCAAAAGGACTCCAATCTTGTACCATTTGCAACCTGGAGGCCTCAACATGAGCCATTATCGAGAAAAATTAGCCCTGACATTTAGTGGACTCTAGTCACACAGATTTGGGATGTTACAGTATGGTTTAACGGCCATAAAAAGGGAGAAAACATAATATTGGGGGATAACCTTCGATAAGACTATTAGGTCGAGTTAAATGTAAGCCAACCTTTGGTTGTGCAATTTAAAAGGGAAACAAATGAGAAGGGCATGAGAAAATCAGGGGAAGGACAACGGAAGAATGAGTCTATTATTTGTCATTTAGAAAGGGGAAAAGGAAATCTGATGTTTGGTTACATGATTACAACAGAGAAGGTGAGTACTGAGTACAGATTTTTTTTCTTAGTTCCAAATTATAAAAATGAAGTAACATGGCATTTACCAAGAAACTATGCTTTCCTTACCATAGAAGGCTGTATCAGCGATATATCGCCGATATATCGATGATATATCTGTTTCGAAAGGGAATGGATTTCGATATCACCCAGTACATCCTTTTATAGGGATATCGGCGATATATCGTCATATCGGCTCATATCGGTAAAAAATGGTTGGATTCAATACAAAAAATCTCAGATATCGATCGATAGCGCCGATGTTTCACTGATATCTCTATATCTCAATGCTATTATTCATGCAAGATTGATTTCATCATTTCACTACTTATCTAGCTACACCAGTATTAAAACACATATCTAGCTACACCTAGTATTAGAACACACAATGATTTATATATATTTTTGTTTCGGGTCGGGGGCGTCGCCCCCACACCCATGCAAGGGGGGGGGGGGGGGCAACATGGGGCCCCTAGCGCCCCCCCACTCCCCAGGCTTGCTGATCGGGCAACAAGACCCTTGTACTGGTAGGGTATGGTGCGACAAGAGGGTGCATACAATGGTTCTTCAACTTGGGGGTGTCCAATCAATTTTAATTCATCTTCTCCCCCCTCAAGAATATTACTATGAATTATGTCTCTTAAAAAATGCTATATCCTCTATGAGACACAATAGGGCAGGGGGGGCGATTTAGATCTTCCACGCAATTCTCAATTTTAGGTAATCTTTTCTACAATATTACGTTGATTTAAATATTTTTCATTTATCTTTGTGAATAAATAAATCTTTATATCAAAGAAACATTATCTCCTTTAATATTATGTACATTTTTTGAATCAAATGACTCATTTCAATGGCATTCACCACGTCATGTGACTAATATGACCAATATGAGCGAGTGATATAAGGATCATAGATGATCTATAATTACGTGTTATGAATATCTAAGTGTATATTTGCAAGCTATTTCATGTTGTAAGAACTTCAATGAAATCCATTTCCAATATCTATAAGTCTATTCTTCAAAAAAATTACAAGTCAAGAATCAACATTAATATCAATATGTTTGAAATGATCGATATATGCGATATAAGCTTCATAGATGATCGATATATGTGATCTAAGAGTATATTTATAAGTTATTTAGTGATCTGAGAACTTGGATGAACTCCATTTTCAATATATATATATATATAAAGGTCAACAACTAACAGTACCAACGATATATTCGATATGACCGATATGTGCAATATAAGGATCGTCGTCTTCATAAATGATCTATATGTGTCATCTAAGTGTATATTTGTAAGTTATTTAATGTAATAAGAACTTGAATGGAATCCATTTCAAATATCTATATGTCAAGAATAAACATTAACAGCGATATGTTCGATATGACCGATATGTGCGATATATTGGCTATAAATGACCGATATGTGTGACATAAGTGTGTATTTGTAGGTTATTTGTTGTTTTAATATCTTAGAAGATCTTAGTGTTTGAAAAGACAAAAAAAATTGACTTTTTTGAGTCATTTCCAACATTTCCACCGATATCGTCGATATATCAGCAATATATCCTGATATATCCATTTCCAGGCGGACCGAAATGATATCGATATTGATACGGCCTTCCTTGTTCCTTACCTTTCCTTCCACTCCATTCAAGTTGGAAAGGAAGGTAAGTCTCATAAAATATCAACTAGAATATCGCAGATATCCATCCATCCTCTCTCATTTTTTCCCTTCATTTTTTTATACAACAAAAAGTCTTTTTTACACATCTTCCAATCCAGTAGTAGACTCCTTTCCCTCTATTCCTAATTTAAACAAATACAGTCTAAAATAAGTAGTAGTATATATCAATAACCCAACAAGGATTAACATTATATCAAGAAAACTAAAAGAACAAGTAGGATTCATGATTTTATCAATAGAGAAACAAATAAATGAGTTAATTTAGGCGTGCATGTCACACATAGAACAAAAAATCAACAAAGCAAACTTAAGTTTGGAGGAAAGCTATGTCTTTATCAAGTTAAGATGGCCAGACACACACGTACCATGTGTTCTGGCATAACTAACATAGCTGGCAATCAGTTAATTTTGTGTTACTGAGTTGTATCCTTACTACAATTCTGACAACAAATAAATTTTCTGCATCCATGCAGGCCTACAAAAATAGGATGTGCCAATAAAGAGTCCTAGAATGCTCCCTTGTTCAATCTCTCATAATGTTCTTAGGACTTTCTTTATCTCATTCTGTGCTTTCCAAGCGTTTCGCTAGACAACTATAGACAATGATGATGCTTGTCGATTCGTATACAGCTTATAATATGCAGTGTTTTTATATCCACAAATATTAAAGAAAGATATGTTTTCTTCCATTAAAGGTAATTGCCATCTTTCATGTTTGTTTTCTGAATATATTCTGAGCATGTTCAATTGTATGGATGGGAGTGGAAGGTTCCTTCAAAATTTTAACCAACTGCTATTAATATCAATATCGACTTCACAACTAGGAGTAAAACAATGAGCATAACATGAGAAGTGGGAAACTATACGCTCTTTCTGTTTTTTTATATCTAAATTCTTGCATTAAATCACTGTCAAAATTTATGGATCCATCCCTGAGCCCAGACACCAATCTGCATCAGAAACGAACAGGAAATGAACATATATAATACTTAAACAAGATTAAACCTGCCAAAGCTTGGCTTCCACTCCTTCAACTGAGCTGGCCCCCTTTTTAATTTCTTCTGCCAACCTCTCAACATGGCCATACATGGAATAGTACCTACATACAATGTTGTTAACTCTATGTATAGATAAACAGATAACTAACAAAGAATAAATGTCATAAATATCAATATTCTCATTCCTTTGCACTATTTTTTTGCCACAGTTAATTAATCAGAATTCAGATCAACCTATTTCCCTCATAGATCTTAACGTGTGAAAGGACATGCGGAAGTATATAGAAGGCCTCTTGGAAGAATATAACAAAGAACATATAATATATTAAAAGACAGGAATATCACATGACTACCTAATAAACAAACATATCTCTCTGAAAGTTTTATCTCCTAAAGAGATGTGAACCATTAGTCCTCGATTGTAACAAATACGTGCGCTTAGAATAAACAAGAAAATTGGTGATTGTCGGTAGGATGGAATCATACGCTTACATGTGGGGCGTGGATCCTCTGCCATAAGTGGATTGCAGCAAACTCTGCTGCAATCCACGGATGGCAGACACGTGGCCTGAGGGAGATCCAACGGTCCGGATTCCGTCCCACTCCCCTCCTCACCCGTCTCGTCCCTGACTTGTCGCCGCCGCCCTCTTCCAGATAGCGCACGCGACCGGCGTTCGTCGCCTCCGCAACCACCAGCCCGCGAGGCGGTTCCGCACCAACGCCTCCTTCCGCCCGCTCCGCACGGACGCACACGACAGCGCGCCGTCGTCTCCGCTGCATCGACCCCGCCGCATCATCCAGGCCGCCTGCTGCTCGCCGCCGGCACCTCCATCCTCCTCGGCTGCAACCTCCACAGTGCGTGCCTCCGCTCCCACGCGCGAGGAGCTCCTCCGTCTCCGTGTCCAGCGCTCCTCCGCGGCCCTCTGCCACATGTGGGGTGGCGGCGAGAGAGGGTCGGGGGCGAGAGAGGGTCGGGTAGGGGAGGCGGCGATGGTCGGGGGCGAGAGGGTCGGGGAGGCGGCAAGGTCGTGGGCGGGCGAGAAACGGTCGGGGAGGCGGCGAGGTCGGGGGCGAGATGGTCGGGACGAGTAGGAATTCGGGAGAGAGGAGGGGCCTGGGAGTGGATCCTCGGCCGTTGGATCATTGAGCACCACGTGTCTGCCATCCGTGGATTGCAGCAGAGTCTGCTGCAATCCACTTACACTTACGGCAGAGGATCCGCGCCCTTACATGTGAGGTGCATTAAAGAAATAACCACCTTGAAACACGTCATTGTAAAAAAACAACAAAATAACATTCATAAATATAAAAGCATGACTCTCATTTATGGACTATAGCAAACTCGAGTAATACCCAAATGTAGTACAGATGGCTATCAATAACTTTCTTAAAGAAAGAACGAATACGATGCAAAATATTATGAGAATCAAACAAAATTGGTAAAAGTTTTAGATATTGCGTTACAAAGCCTATACCCGAAAATTCCTGAAACCAACAAGATAATAGCTGACTTAGACTCGTAAGCCATGCGGGATTAAACAAAGATTAGATATTTTTTCACCTAATTGCCATTTGCCCCATATCCACCTAAATATGAATGCAAGAAGCAGCTTTTCTCAGCAACCATGTAGCAAAATCGCTACCAAATACATCGCGAACCATCATAAGTATTTCACAGGCCATACATTCGCAGCATCCACAGTCCAGAACACCCGGAAAGGAATGCAGAAGGCGCAGGCAAAAGCAAACAGAGACCCAAGAAAGTCCAGCCCCCCACTTCTCAAGAACAGATTTTGAATCGAATCCATCACAGGAAACCCCGTTTACATACCAACCCACAAACCGGAAAGAACCAAGGTATTCTCAATCCAAACCCAAAATTGCAGTCGCTGGTACATACGCCACGAAAAGGACACACGATAGCAGATGCTTACACAATGTAGACTTTCGTCGCCATTGGAGAGTAGGGATTTGGATGAGTACAAGTGAAGGGGAAAAGAGCTTCGCCAATGGCGAGAGACGATCACCCAAATTACCTCTATATTTATAGACTCACGGCCCTACGGCTTTACTATAATTATATATAATTAAGAGCGTAATGATGGGAATTAAGTAATGTTTAGGATGTCCTAAACGATGCGTGTGATGTCACCATCACCGTCATCCCGTCGTCACTGTTGCCAACTTGTAATCCTCACCGTCTCCTGTTGCATACCTCAATCAGAGCCATTCGATTTCTTACCAAGGAAAAATGGGGGAATATGGAAAGCAATAATTTCCTCTAATTGGCATACACTAGCCTTTTATCATTTCGTGAGAAATAGATTACCATTGAATTGATGCAATTATGAAACAAATGCCTCCAGCTTCCTTTACAAATTACAACTCATTTACATGTTGAGCAAAATCGTGCAATTAAGCTCTCTCTTTTTCCCTCTCCAAACAACAAGCGTTATTTCTTCAACAGCTTTTTTCTTCCAATTATTCACTTTTTACCTTTTCCAATTTTACCAATCTTTCCAATTTGCAATCTAACATAAATGGCAACTCCCCCCCTCCTTCTAATTCTCCGACATCTCCCCATTTCTAAATTCTAAGCCATCCTTTCAAAATAATAATTGCGAAAAAAATATGGATTTGATATTACCGTGAATCCAATTATAGAAAAACTTGCCCACAACCCACTTGCTTGATTCATATTTATTTATTATGGTAAATTACAAAAGAAGACCTTAATATATCAGTTCTTAAGTAACGGTTTCATTTTCAAATATAACAAAAAAATGCTTAAACTTTCAACTTTAAGATTTTAGCATCGGCATAAAAGTATACATCAACATGTAAATGAGATAATGAAATAAGATCATACTTTTCTTTGTTACAACAGAAAATAATGTCCTTGATTAAAAATCGATACAAAGTTGGGCACTTTTTGTAGTTTATCCCCTTTGTATATGTATTTCCAAGTGTATAATCTTAGGTCCACAACTTTCTAGAAAGACCTTTTCCCATACATATAAAGATTAATTGATGCTCCATCAAATTGTTCAAATTTATGTCTTCATTTTCTATATCCGAATCTCAATTACAAGTGTCAATTTTCTTCGATACATGTTTGGTTAGGATGGATGTACTTAGAGATAGCATTGGGCCATGTAGGCCCAAAGCTCAACCTGCATAATCTGACTTGACCCAAGCCCAAAAATATGTTAGGGTCATGCTTGGGCCTGAAATATAAGCTTTTTTTTTCTCGGGTCGGACCAACCCGAATTAAGGCCCACATTGAGGTTCGCTTTGTTTTCTGTACCTTTGGTAAAAGGAAAAAATAGGACTGCCCTTTGCAGGAAGTCAACATGGTTGTCCCGCCTTATTTTTTCAGTATTTTTTTTTATTTTTTTTTAAAATTTCATCATGTATATTCATCTATATATCCCTCCAACATGCCACTTGAATTTTTAGAACATGTAATTTTAATGGTTTAAAGATTACGGCAATCCATTTGTTCTAAATGGAGGACATAAGAGTCTGTTTTATAACGAAATTCAAATGGCATATTGGAGAAATATATAGATCAATACACATTATGAAATTTTTCAAAAAAAATAAAAAAATTTGCGAAAATGGAAACAGGACAGTCCATCAAACCCTTGGTAAAGTGGAGAGGGTAAAATCCAAGAAGGACTTTGACAACTCTTCTATACCGTGTGTTCTTTCTGCAACACATGTATCATATCACAGGAAAGAGCAAATAACATCACAACCAATCTCTCCTTCTATGTTTAATATAGCCATTTTTAATTGTTTGATTCCCTACGATTCTAGAGAAACAGTTAAAGACGCCGACGAAGCACGAAAACTCTTCCTAATCCCTACAAATTACAACCGTCCTGGGAGTATGAACGTCCATTCTTCCAGTGAGGAAAACCTTCATTTGCATTAAAAGGCTACCACTCAAAACAGATAAAGGAAGGAGGGCACGACAAAAGCCGATCCTCTGAGGTACCCATATATTTTTAAGAGTGGAGACATCGAGAATATCTAAAAAAGACACACCTTTGTAGAAGGAGGAGTCGACGAAGCTTCAAGCCTCGTCAAGAGGAAGGAACAAAACAAGTGGAAACAATAAAATGTGGGGGATTAGTTAGAGATCATTTTACATATGGATCGCTCGACCATAGCCCAATCCATAAAAATTGGGTTGTATTTGGGCTAAACCAACGAAAATTAAGCGGGTCTAGACACAACCCAAAGCTTGATTTGTGAAATGGGCTTGGCTGTGGGTCCTATAGAGCTACAAAGATCCGACCCATGCGTCGAATCTTTTGAGTTTTAAAAATGTACACAACAGTGAGAAATTTAATTAGCCGAATTGTTTTGGGTTTTAAAAATAGATAATGGCTTCTAAAATTCCAAAACTAATTTTAATATATACTATATATAATAAGGAAATGTACAAGACATAAAATAATATTGTTGGATTTTACATAATTTTCACTATTTTTAGGATTTTGTGATTTTATATTTTTGTGGTTTTTGGATATATGATAGATTGTATAATGATATATCTAATTATTTTTGGAACCGGTATAAGTGTTTTGATATTTTTTGAGATTTTAATAAGCAAAAAGTAGAAAAATATGTATTCATTTATTTTTAATAAATAGGAAATCACACTAAATGCCTAAACAAAAATCAGGCATGATTAAGCATCATGTTAAGCATTTACGGTAATTTTCCCATAATTTTTAATGCAAAAAAACTATTTAATAAAAATAGAATAAAAGAAATAAAAATGTCAAACTGGTATAGGGACATATTTGCAATTATAATAAACTTCCAATGCATAGAGTAACATGTCTTGAGGATATAGGGGCATGCATGCAATATTTACATGGCCTTACTTGCCGTTGCGAGGTGGAAGGACTATTTTGTTAATACAGGAATGTTCAGGACCTTACTTATAATTTACCCATAAAATATTACTCTAATTTAAATATTTACCTGACAAAAAGTAAAAGATGGAGGAGGGCTCATGCAATTTACCCCTTTAGCGCACGATCTGATGGAGGGGTACACTCTACGCGGTGCACTTAAGATGATCCAACGGTACGTGTAACACTTCGTTCTGATCCAATGGTTGCATCCTTGATCTAATGACACATGGGGCTTTATAAAGAATAAAGAAGAAGGTCGTCTTCCCTGATCTTTACTCATCGATTCCTCCTCGTCCAGGGCATCTTCTCCGCATCTGAAGGACACAAGAGCTTCCTAGGGACCATGTGCATCAGCAAGGGCCTTTGCATGAGTCCAGGTCCCTTTGATGGGGACTTGAAGGGGTTTCAAGCTTGGTGACTTGGAGGGGTTCATTCTCCTTTGATTCCAGCTCCATGCACGTCTCCAGGCTTCAATCCATGCACAAAAAGATTCATGGGATTGAGGAGAACCTCCTCTGCCCAATCTGAAGCTGCAAAGCAAGGAGAAATGTGTCACGATCCCGATTCCCGGACCGTCGGATCCTCCCATATGCGGATCTGGTTACTTAACAATAATTTATTCGGCAATCACAACTACCATTCAGAAATAGACTGCAAATAAAAATACTCAGAAGAAAGTATTTTAACACTTTTCCATTCACAAAATAAAGTTCACATAATACATTGTCCCACTATAACCATTTACATGTACATCGGCTTGAAATGAAAATACACAAAAAGATTACTAACTACCTACAAAATAAAGCTATTGTGGCTGGTTGGATGTCTACTATGTAAGCTAACTAGATTACTAAAGTCCTTACGATGGCTCACCGACACCTGTTGAGTTTTCCATAAATCATGGGATAACATTTAGCAAATGCTAAGTAACGAAGAAGAGAAAAGCAAACAAATTGTGTAATCTTTCAAAAAGATTATCACAAAAAGTTTCATTCTTTCTCATTACTTTAAGTCCTATTCCTTTTTATTCTACGTTAAGGATTAGTCCAGAGGAACCCCACCATTCTTGGACTTCGAAGCCGAGGACACTTCGGGATTGGAGATTGTGTTGATCTGATGAGTTTATGCTCATGTCGCCTCAACAAGTTTTGTCCCTTGGAGATACATATGCATGTATAATTTTGGGTATATGATTTGTATACATATGATTATTCTTTAGCTCTTGTTATCTATAGGATCTACATATACATTAAATGTTTCCTTATAGAATTCATGTGTTCCCTATTGAATCCAAATTTGTATATGTATATTATGCATTAAACTCAAAATACACACACTAAAAAATAATCATCTATAATATCATTCTTATATATCTTATTGATTATATTATCTTTATTTGAAATTTTTGATTTTGCATTTTGTTAGATCAACTTTTTTTATATAATCACATTTTATTATTGTATTTTATAATATTTTGAATTAACATGTTATAAATCGCATAAACCACATATACCTTTGTATACTCCTCCACATATCCGCTTACTTGCTTTAGACTACATGATCGAATGAATACTGCATACCACATTTTTGGACCTTGATTTAAAGTCAATTACTTTTATTTCATTATGATTGTATAGAAAATGTAAAAATCTATGCAAATATATAAGAATATAAACATAAAAAATGATTTATATATTTAAAAATATCGAAATCAATTAATGGTCGACTAAATCTGATTAGTCTCCCGACTGATGATTAATCGTTACTCAGTGACCTCGTCGACTGAGTACCGACTATTGATTTCTATAACCTTGTCTGATACCCGATATAGCATCGATATATCGATGATATATCCCAATATTTTTATCCTTGCTTGCTTCCTATTTTCCATCTTTGTTTTATAGGCGAAAAGATTGCCTATGAGATCTTCTAGAGATGTTGCACTGAAGTCTTCATTCATCTATAGCCATGACCTTGTGTTCCCAATTCAACGACAGAGAGGTGATGATTTTACTTGTGAGTTCTCCAGGTAGGAAGGTTCTCCCTAAGTTTCCAATTGGTTCACGATAATGGTGAACCGGGTATTCATGAATGTTGTCTCCTTTCTGCATTTTGAAGGTCTCGTAATCTAAAATGAGCATTTTAAAGCGAGTTTTGTTTACCTTGGATGTACCTTTGTGGGTAGTTTTCAAACACTTCCAGATCTCAATACCATCTTTAAGTGTGAGAGACGATTGAACTTAGCTTGAGATAAAGGGCAATGAGTTAATAGCCTCCGAGTTGAGTCATCTGGGCTAATTCGGCGATGGTGTAGCGTGTTTTCTTTTCTTCAATGAACTTAAACTCCTTATCATACTTCAGATTGCAAAATCAGGCGACTCAAGGAAGATCATCATCTTGATCTTTCGGCTTATGTAGTTCATCTCATTGAAACAGGGAAGGCGAATCACTGAGTTCCTTTCAATGTGTGACATTGAGATGCTGGTTGTGACAAGTACAATTTTTTGAAGGCGCAGTTCTGCAATGGCCTATTGTGTGTTGCAAGTATTACTGTGTAATACTTGCGCCGGACATGTGGCCACCTCTAATATTATGACTTACTTACGATGGTTGATTACACCACTGCAATATGGTAGACCCGCCTCAACTGCTGATGAGTACTTGGGGCGGGTTTACATTTGCGGCAGTTGTATACTGCAACATGCGTTCTAGAGCCGCTGTTAATATTATTCCGACGCGCATATTCTCGATGATGTTTTGCAGCAGATAACAAACAATTACGACGGAATCTGACCTTCTACTGTAAAAAATTGAGTTATATTGACGGTTTTGAAAAAAATCCGTCACTAAAATTATTCGTTACGAAATGAATTTTCGTACCTAAAATTAGCAACGAATATCATATCTATCGTTATATCATTAGCAACGGTCCACATAACGACGTTTATCCGTTGCTATTTTTCAAAATATCAACTGATTGTCGCTATTTTTTAGCGACGATTAGTTGATATTTTGAAAAATAGCAATGGATAAACGTCGCTATGTGGACCGTTGCTAATGATATAACGACAGATATGATATTCGTTGCTAATTTTGGGTACGAAAATTCATTTCGCAACGAATAAAATCGTCATTATATATTTAACAACGGCTAATTTAGTGATGGATCTTTTCAAAACCGTCACTATAACTCAATTTTGTTGTAGTGTTCACAACTGTCAATATTTTCCGTAGTGACTAAAGTTAAATCTTTATAAAGAATACTGAAAATGAAATCTAATCTGAGATAAATCTTTATAAAGAATACTGAAAATGAAATCTGAAATAAGTACAAAAATGAGAAAGATATTGGACAGTAACAAGAGATCCAATATATTTTAATCAAATAACAAAAGTACAAAAAGATCAATCGACTGACAAAAGAGAATAAAATTTACTGATCAATAAAACAAAGCATTTGTTGTTCATGTCCATTCCAGGAAAAATTTGTTATTACCATGCATGAAGAGGACTTTGTCTTAGTAACAGTGACTGACACTCCCGCTAATATACACATAGGGTCTGTTTGGTTGCTGGATTGAGTTGGAGTACCCCTGTGAATAGTAAACTGTGAGGAGGGTTGGAAGGAAGGGTACACCGGTATACCCCAACCCAATCCTGCAACCAAACGAAGCCATAGGGACAACAAATTGGATGCTCCTTTGATGACATGCCTAAAAACTCCTTTTTATATTTATTAGTAGATAATTCATATTGGCATAATAAAAAAACAATGATTAATCTAAATAATAGGCTAAAAACACAACTAAAGTAATAAAAATAAGGGATATTTACATCCATAACCTTGAGTAATTCCGTAATTACCCCATAAACCATCCATAATCACGAATTACATGAGAAACCTCTAATACTTACTCCGTCTTACATCCATAACCCTCCGTTAGTTTCAACCATTAACTCAACCACATCATTGAGTTAATCTAACCTAACATTGATCAAATGGCTAATATTAAATAAAAAAGAAGAAAGAAAGCCAAGACGGGCCAACGCTGGAGGACGGATGCGTGCGATGGTGGAGGGTTTCGTCGGAAGCTTGCGGTCATGGAAGGGGAGGGGGGGAGCTTCGTCGGGGGATTACATGCGGAGAGGCATTGCCGGTTTGGGGGAGACTTCCCTGGGGAGTTGCAGACAGGGGAGGGGGTGGTCTCGTCTGATTGCAGGGGGGTGTTGCTGGAGGGAAGCACAACGGGGGGGGGGGGGGGGGGGGGGGGGCTGGAGGGTGGCACGATAAGGGAGGGATGCGGGGGGGGGGGGGGGGGGGGGGGGGGGGGGGAGGGGGGGGGACACAGGTGGGCGACGTGGATATGGGAGGGCGGGACAGGTGGGCGACGGGGGGGGGGGGGGGGGGGGGGGGTTGCTGGAGGGCGGCGTGACAAGGGAGGGATGCAGGAGGGCGACAGGGGGAGGGGAGCGCGGGGGGAGGGGGGTTGCTGGAGGGTGGTGCAAGTGGGATATGAGAGGGCGAGGGGGGAGGGGAGGGAGGCACGACGGTGGGGGGGGGGGGGGGAGGGGGGGACACAGGTGGGCGACGAGGGTCGACCGGGGGGGGGGGGTACTGGAGGGCGGCGTAACAAGGGAGGGATGCAGGAGGGCGACGGGGGGAAGGGGGGTTGCCGGAGGGGGGCGCGAGTGGGATACGGGAGGGTCGGGGAGGAGGGGGACAGAGGTGGGCGACAGGGGTCGACGGGGGGGGGGGGGGGGGGGGGGGTTGCTGGAGGGCGGCAAGGCGAGGGGGGATACGGGAGGGCGACACGATGGGAGATGGGGGAGAACGCGGGGGCCTTTGCTGGAGGGCGGCGCGGTGGGCGGGGGCTTCATCACGATGCAGGGGGGAAACGTGGGTGGGGGTTTGCTGGAGTGCTGTGCGGCGAGGTTGAGGGGGCATGGATTCGTCAGGGGATTGCAGATGGAGGATGTGTGGGCGAGGGGAGGAGGAGGTCAACAGAGGAAGCCAACGAGGAGACATGTTTCGGGGTGGCGGTTCCTGATGGGAGGAGAAGGAAGAGGAGGTCGATGTTAGCTGCTTGGAGGAGGAAAGAATATGGGGGCATTTTTTGAGAATGTGATTTTCATCGAGGGGTAAAATTGTCTAAAATGGATGGAATCTGTTAAAGTTAACGGCATAAACGGATGGAAGTTGACGTAGGGTTATGTAATGTAAGGATTAAATATTATTCGGGGTTCTGGGTGTAATTTGTGATTACGCAGAGTTTCTGGGGTAATTACGGAATTACTCAGCATCATGGATGTAAATATCCCAAAATAATATCACCATCCTTAATTGGCACGTCAAACGTCGATCTCGTTGTTCTCCTAACTACTAATTTACACACCTAAAGTCGAAATGATTATGGAATTCACCCTCCTCCTCTTGGATGCGTTCCACCAAAGGATAAAGGATAATGAATAAAGGATATAATAAATAAATCAGGTTTATCTTTTAAAATTATATTTAAGTATCTCAATGGCTTTCAATTTGGAGTGGGAAAAGAGATGTTTAAGTATCTCAATGATTTTCAATTTGGACTTGGTGTATCTGGAGGAGCAGAAGCCATCTTACACAACTCCAACAGATTTTTGAGCAAGCTTCACGGTGACAGATCTCTCTCCATGCTTACAGTTGATTTCTCTAATGCTTTCAACATGATAGATAGATCGTTGATGCTTTGTGAATTTAGAAGGAGATGTCCATCTATTTCTTCATGGGTGGAATTTATATATGCTCAGCCTGCCAGATTATATATTGGAGACAATCATTTATGGTCAACAACCGGAGTGCAGCAAGGTGATCCTTTAGGCCCACTTCTTTTTTTCTCTTGCCTTGCATCCACTTATTCATGAGATACGAGATAATTGTAAGCTCTTTCTCCGTGCTTGGTATCTTGATGATGGGACTATCATCGGAGATACTTTGGAGGTAGCCAAGGTACTGACATTATACAATGCAAGGGTCCAGGGATGGGACTTATGCTGAATATAAAAAATCTATTTTTTGGCTTTCATGTGATGGACAGAAGATCCGTAAAGGTTTGTTTCTCGTGGATATTGGGAGGCCTGCGTTGGGAGTGAAGTTACTTGGAGGTGCAGTGAGTAGGGATAAAGACTTTGTTTAAGATCTGGCTATGAGGAGGGCTACCAAAGATGTTGATTTTAATGCATTTACTCCCTCAATTGGATGATCCACAAAGTAAGCTTCTTTTATTACGATCTTGTATGGGCACTGCTAGGCTCGTGTTTGGCTTAATGACATGCCAACATGCCTACATGGAACGTGCTGCTATGTGGTTTGACAAAGGGCTTCGCAGAGCTATTGAGGATATTGTGATTTGTGGAGGCCCTTTCTTTGGTGACCTTCAATGGCGGGTGACATCATTACCCATCATACTTGGTGGTTTTGGTCTTCATTCAGCTTTTGAGTCTTCCTCGTATGCTTTCGTAGCCTCTAGAGCTCAATCGTGTGTGCTCCAAGACCATATTTTAAGAGACAGCGTGATACATGGTATGGATTCTGACTTTATATATGCTTTGGAGGGCCTACGTACGACACTTCCATCTCTCGACCTTACATGTTTTGCTAACAAGGATACCGTCCCCCTAAATCCTAGAATGCTTTGGCGAGTTCTCTTTTTAGCAAAATTGTTGAAGAAATGGAAATTAAGTTTGTCATGACTGTTAGACAAAAAACAGTTTTTCGTTGCTTACAAGCTAATCATGTTCAAGAATTCCTCCTTGCTGTTCCTATTGAGGGCATGGAGATGCAAATGTCACATATTGAGTATCGTACTATCCTCAAATATCGTCTTATGATTCCTCTTTTTCCATCTGATGAGCCTTACCCAATATGCCACAAATCATGGTTGGACGCTTTTGGGGAACATGCAGTTCATTGTCGTGAACTCCCAGATTTTAAATATAGACATGATTTTGTAAGGGATGTCCTTTATGATGTTCTCATACATGCTGGAGTTGCTTCCAAGAAAGAAGCACCTGTGAATTTTTTGACGGATCCACAAGACGAGAGATCAACACTCAGACCAGCAGATGTTTTGATATTTGGATGGGCTGGAGGGAAGCATGCATGTGTTGATTTGACTGGAGTTTCTCCATTGGTGAGTCCGATAAGGAGTAATTTTATTGCGGGATATGCTGCACAGAAAGCTGCCTCGGCTAAAGTTGATAAGCATGAGAAGGCTTGTATTGACAATCAACATGTATTCATTCCTTTTGATTTTGGCACATTCGGATTCTTGACAACTGAAACAGTAGGGCTCCTCAAAAGAGTCCAAAAAATTATGCATAGCAATGTTATGGTTCCCAGATCTATAGATGGAAGAATTGGATTTGCCATCCAAAAGGGATTGACGGCGCAACTTGTTGCCCGTCTCTTATCAATCTCTATGTAATCTTTCATCTAAAATAACGTATAAATATTCTAGAGATAATATGAATGATGTAATTATGATATTACTACTTGTCATAATCGATTCGGAGATAAAGTCCCCTTATTTCGAGATTAAGAGATGATATCTACACCCACACGAGATGATATCTACGCCCATACAATATCTTAGAATTTAAATGGGATATAGAGTAAAATGCCATATTAAATTCATTGTTTTAATCTCATTCCAGTAATCTAACCGTATAGTTGTCTTGAATGGGTGGGAAAATAATGCAAATACTGATATGGAAAATATTTATCTTAACGGTTATATTTATATCAGTTTCATAAGATAATGACAAGTATAGTCAGATACGAATAAAATAGTAAGATAATATAATGCTAAGCTTCATATATGTTTATGATTCTTGAAACACGTTTACTTTGAATTTAGCTAAAGACATTTCCCTGGGTGGGGTTAGAAGATTTTAATCAAGATGCCAAATCTCAGGTCAATTGTTAATTCACCACAGAAATATCGTCTACTACATGTGTTCATCAAGACCACAACAATATACGATGCCTATCATGTTTATTTTATCGATTCGAAAATATTTATATAATATGAAAAGGTATTTGATATCAGATGATACCACAAGGTATCATACAATTATAACCATTAAGATAATTACATTATGATTCTCATTTTTGAAAGGGTTCGATGAGGCTGCCTCCACCTAATCTTCCGGAGATTTTTTTTAAATACCATCATGTATGTTCATCACTGTATTTCTCTAATATGTCATTCCAATTTCATCAGAATTAGATACCCATATGCGCTCCATCTAGAACAGGTCGATTATATCAACTCTTAAACCGTTAAAAGTACATGTTCTAGATGAAGGACATATGAGTTCCTATTTTTGACGAAATTAAAATATCATAATAGAGAGATATAATGGTGAAAATACAATGTGATATTTTTTTAAAAATAATAAAATTCACCGAAAAATGAACGGTCTGCCCAAGAGAGAGTCCATTTTTCCCTTTTTGAAATGCAACTAATAACAACCCAATGCTGCATTTTGGGTTTTTTATATCATACCCCTATGAGATTATGCAATAACAATTATACCTTGACTTTGTTTGCAGTAACATTTGTACTGTTACATTCTTACAAAATTCATAGTTTCAATGTTTCTTAAAGAATAGAGGGGCCATAAGTGTATCAATGCATAAATGAATACCTTTTTGTAAGTTACCCATTTTCGATACCTTTTTGCAGTTTACCCATTTTCGATTAATTCCATAAAATACTGCACTCTACATGTAGTGTAAATACTAAGAAGGAACCGAAACGGTACTGCAAATATCGATTTATGCCAATTATTTAAATTAATTATCTTTCATGTGGTTAATTCTAATTACGAATTATTCCCTAATTATTATATATAAAAAACATAGCAGACGCAGAAAAATAGTTTGGAATCTCATTCAAACATATGCTGATGGAAAATTGCAGTGGCAGTACTTAATGTACTGGACCCAACGATGCAGTACTTGCATTACTACACCTTGCAGTACAGGGTTCGCAGCTAAAAGCCTAAACGAGGGAGAGGGGCGTACTAACCCAACAGTACACAGAGAGCACTGCTGCTGTCGACATCCTTCCTCAACCCAATTATATAAAACCAGCAACTTCGATTGCATAGACATCATGTCCTGATAACATAGAGATGGCAGCAACAGTGGAAGGGGCATGCAGAGGAGAGAACGAGGACACTCACTTCTCCTCTCCTCCGCCTTCCTCTTCCACCTCTGCTCCCATCACTCGGTCTCTCATATCTTGATATGTTTTCCCACCAAAGTTCGAGCTCTATCGAATTTGGGTCCTCCTTCTACCTTCACAGAGAAGACCTCAGGTATTTGCTATAGTAATATTTTGCTCCTTTGCTTGCAGAAGATGTGACTGGTTTGTCTCGTGACATTTTCTAATAGGGTAACTGAAAATGTACGGTTTTACCTTTGTGGGTAACAGTTAAGATTGAGATGAATATTTATTGTATTTTGGATTAAAGTTTGTTGAATTATTTGTTATATTCCAGAGGAAAGATGGGTTTTTTACAGGAAATGATATGATATTGATTATAAATCAAAGACAGCCTGATATAAGCACCGAGGAATACAATAGAAAGGCCACTGCCCTTCCACAATATTGTCGAGACAAAATGTGGCAAAATTGTGAGCATGAGTCACATTACAACGAGGGAGAAACTTGAGTTGAATATGCTGACTGCGGAGTAAAATCCATAGACAATTCTCAACTCTTCTTAGCATCTTTCCAAAGTTGCAAAAAGCGGTATGCGGTATTCAGTCGGTAGGATCGCTGTTTAAACGGTATGGGGAGTTTAAACGGAAATTAAACGGGTTATGCGGTTTTGTATTTTTAATTAATAAAAAAATATTTACACACACATATATATAATTAATAAGAAACATAAATAAAATTACATTTGCAATCAAGATGTGAGTTATTTTAATTAGAATACAAGGTTAATTAATATTGTAAATAAGTAACCCCTAATTACTAACTTCTTACTTTACTAGTTAATTAACAGTTTTTACATAGTTGACATATCATATGTACTACTTATAGTAGTATAGGAATGTAGGGTAGTAAACTATGATGAGAAGAAAAGTCTCACTTTTGACCATAGTATGAATGGTGTATCAAGATATGAACACCACAATCTATGCTAATGCTAATGTCCTACATAAATCTATATGTGTCTAAAATGTGTTTATAAAAATCCTAAGCCAGATCCATCTCTAGAAAAGGGTTGATGTAAAAAACGGTGTTTAAACGGCCGTTTAACGTCGATTAAGCGGCCTGGCCGCATATGTGCCCGACTGGGCATAGTCGGTGCGGTCCAGGACTGCATACGTGTAAACGGCCGTTTAAAAGGCCGTTTTTTACATCCCTGCATCTTTCAATCGGGTTTTGATTTTTGATCTATACTTATCCACCACTGACATTCAATCGAAGACAGCTTCCAAAATTGGTTGAGATTGCTGAGAGCTTTGCTTCAGCCATAGATTTGTCAATGAGTGCATTGGAGGAGTTAAGTCAAACGATGGCGCCAAAGGAGGATATAACCGAGAGAAGGCTGCATCAACCTCTATAAGTAAGCCAATCTTGGCATTTGTATCTTGGGCAATTAGATATGTGTGATCCTTTGCTTGAGCAATTGCAAGAGAGGAAGATTCTTTCCCTGGATCCAATTTTTATAGGGAAACACGGAGTACCTCTGAAAATTGAGAACTATGCGTGCTGCGCTAAGGAAACTGGAAGGTTCTCCTTCAGTTTGTAGAGTGCCAAGGGATAACAACACTGCTTTGGCAAAGAAACACAGAGCAAAGAGATGTTCCAAATCTTTAGAGTGGTGATTTCACATCTAGCAATGATTTTCAAATGTCGTAACTTTTTGAGCCAAATTGAGCCTAATGGAACGCTTTGATTGATCAATCTCCACATGAACAATTTTGGTTCTGGGAAGATATCTTGAGAGCCTCATACAGGCTTGCAATGAACTCTAAGATCGTTATCAAACAATCTGCCCTGAGAAGCAAGGAGTTGATAGGCCGATTTTGTGGTGAAAATTCATTTAAGATGTGTTCTCCAAATGAGTTCCATCTTTCGCTGCTAGATTAGTTTTTGGTTGGTAATTAGATGTCTAGAATCCGGAGAGAAGAATTTGTTTACTTGAGGTAGTAGCCAGTCCCACCTATAATCTAAAAGACCAGCCACAAAAGTAGGGGTGGAGTGATTGAAGGAGGCGAGTTGAGGAAAATAATATTAATCCTCTTACCAGTTATCACGCTAAATCGGAACCTTTTTCCTGTCCTCAATGATCCAATTGGTATTGTGGAACATTTGCCCCTTTAGATCTAAAAGAGGCCCCTTTTCCAAAGACTTGATGGGACCATAACCCTTCGTCTTGCGCGAAGAACCACCATAGAAGTTTAAGGAGAAAAACTTGATTGGTGAAGAAAGTTGATCTTACCCCAGTGGCACCAAGTTGTTTTGGTAGAGTGATATCCTTCCATACTTCAAGATAATAATGCTTTGTTTCTAGATTGTAGCCCCACCAAAATCTCTTGTTAATTTCTCGATCTCTTTGCAAGTTCTGACCTAGGTTGTGGCCATAAGATGAGTAGGAGTTGCTTTTAGTGCCGAGGTTAGTAGAATTGTCCGGCTTGCTTGAGATGGAGTTCTGCTCTTCCAACCTGCTAGATTAGAAAGAGTTTTTCCAACATCCATATTGTGAAATTTATGGCTCGTTCTTCATTCGATGAATGGACATCCTAAGTAAATATCATCTTGAAGTTTGTTGTGAATGTCAAGGATTTGTTGGATGGAATTGCATGTATTGTCATTGATATGCTTGTTGAATTTTTTTTTTGATTTGCTGAAGCTGACAGTTTTCCCAGAGAAGTAGTTGTATTGCTGAAGTATGTGTTCAATCGTAGTGACCTGCACAGTTGTCTCTTTCCCAAATATTATGGTATCATCACCAAGCATAAGGAGAGTGGTGGGAACCATCTTTTTAGAAACTGTCACATGCAATGACGTTAGCCTCCAAGGAATTGTCTAGTGCTTTTGAGAGGTATTTTGCTGCAAGAATGAAAAGGAATGGAGAGAGATGTAACCTTGGTGAATGCCTCTCAAAGGTGTGAAATAAGTGGTAGCAGAACCATTAATTGGAATAGAGAAGGTATGGGTGTGATGAATTTATTGCCTACAAATAATGTGTATAGTACTCAAGTGTAGAGGTCGAATCACAAAGGAGCAACGAGGATAGGTACAAAAATTGACAATCGGAACGAAAATCAACAAATGTTTTTTTGTGTTTTTATAGGATTTTTCTACTTTTTGAGTTGTTAATGTTATATATATTGTTTTAAATTTTATAATTTTTATTTCTTTTTATAATTTTCCGATTTTTAACTCCCTTTTCTTTTTTTAATATGTAACATAATATATATAAGTAGATATATATAATATGTAGAATATAATTACTATATAATATGTATATATATATATATAATCAAGAAAATACAATTAAGTACAACCCTTTTTTAAGGATTTTTAAAATATATTTAGGACTTTATAAATATTAATAATAAATATAAGTAGTATCTAGTAATAATATGTGTATAATCTATATACAAGGTAATATATTTATAAATATAATTATATATAGTCAAAAATTATAAAATAAAAAGTTTTTGTGTTTTTAATATCGTATTTTTTGTTAATTTCCTTAATTTTGGCTAATTATTTAGTATTTTTAATTGATTAAAAATGTTAAAATAGGGGCTTTTAATACTAGGCCAGGTTGTTTTGGAATTTAAAAATAGATAAATATCTCAAAATTTTTCAAAACTATTTTTAATATATAACATAGATAAAATTCTGAAACTGAAACTAATATTTTTGTGTTTTCAAATAATTTTCTATGATTTTTGTAATATTTTTAGGATTTTTTAATTTTCAGTATTTTTCTTTTGTAATTTGCATTGATTTTTGGTTTGGAGTTGAAAAATGCAATGATAAAGATACTTTGTTTTTTTGAATTTTTAAAATGATTTTAAATTTTTGTATTTTTAAATATAAACTGGAAAAAAATCTACGATTTTTATATTTTAAAATAAGAAATTATTTTTGATTACCTCGAGAAAAATCTATGTGATTTAAAATATTACATGCACTTTAAATAATTTTTTCTACAATTTTTAAATGCAAAATACTTATTTTAATAATAAAAATGCAATAAATAAAATTATATGTACTAGTTGGGACCAATGCAATTTAAATAAACATACAATACAATGCATTCCAGAAAACTTTACAAAAGTCTAATTGCATTCATGCAAAAATCCCAAAATATTCAATGATAAACATGTTGGTAGTGGTATATTTGCAATATCAAAAAAATTACAGGGTCCACTTGTAATTTTTCTCAAGAATATAACACTGGAATATAAAATCTTTGGACCAAATAATAACACAAACCCATCCCCCCTATACTTAAACTATGCTCGTCCTCGAGCATCAAAAAGAATGACTAAGTTGGATTAACCCCCTTGTGCATGTGAATACATGATCCAATCTGATCAAGTCGACTCGGCTTCAGAGATCCAAAATTTTAGAGTTCAACCCAGCCTTAATCAAGAGGCTTCCAATTCCTCTATTTCTCTAGACTCTCTCTGATGTACATATAAACTAAAGGATATGAGTTTAGTGTTGACTGCAATTCTGAGAGTAGAGTCAAGTCTTCACCCAAAATCTTGGTTCGAGAAAATCTCCTAAGGACCCAATCCTCAGCACTAGGGAATAAATCAAATCTTGCAATCAGTCCACCGTCTCTTTAGTTTGTCAGACTTAGAAAATGTGGATGGCAGGCCAGAAATGGAGGGCATGGGATTGTGTCAATTCTTCTCTCCCTCTCATTGGAACAAGGATTCTCTCTAGTGCCTTTTACGCAACACATTTTTTTTTGGTGTTGATCAGTGCGTCCGTCAAGAGAAGTTGGAGTCGTCTGCACTTGTTTTCCTGGGAGTACACCGGGGTGTGTCTTTTTTGAGTATCTATTATACCTTCTACACCCAGACTTGTAGCATTTACGATGCAGAGCCCTTTTTTGGTGCAAGCCCGACTCCTGGTCCTAATAGCGGTGGTCCAAGTGGACACTTTGAAGAAGTTTGGGAGCGCTCGCCTTTGGTGGAAGCTCTTTTATATTTGACTTTGTGGAATGAGAGCTTTTCTTTGAATTTCATTGACTTGTATAATTTTTGGCTAGCTCCACTGCTTTTACCAAGAGTTGGCGCACACTGATCAACAATTTTTTTATTTTTTTTCACACCCAGGCACTTAGGTCAATGTCAAGAGATTAGTATAAGAATCAAGTTCTCATACTGGCTAATATTGCTGACACTCAGGTTTCCTGAAGCCTTCAAAGATTTTATCCCATCCTCGAGCATCATTAGATCAAATCCAAACTTGACTTCCTCATCCCAATCCCTCAGGTGAAAAATCAACTCATCTCAATCAAAACCGCAGTCGTGCATGTGATGTGCTGATCATATTCTCTTTTGTCTGAGACTAAGCATGGAATATAACATGCAAATCTAGAGACCTAGGGGAATGTGGATGATTAAGTCTAAGACCCTGATGGTTAAGGTTGGTTAACCGCAAATCTCAAAGACCTCAAAAAGCTAAGTCTCCTTGAACACTTCAGATCCTGGGTGAAAGTGTAAGAGGTTTAATCCAACTTCTTCATTCAAAAACACACATTTTTTTTTCAAATTTTGCAATTTTTATGGATTTTAGTTTTTAAAGTCAAAACACAGGTTAGACTCAACTTTCCTTGATAAAAGATTTTCAAAACCATGTCACACGAATAAAGAATTTTCAAAACATTTTTCAAAAAGATTTTTCAAAACAAGAAAAACTCATTTTTCAAATCATTTTCGAAAATATTTTTATCAAAATAGTGTAACATAGTTAGAAAAGCCGTGAAATCTTTTGAGTTCTCTTAGTCCAACAAATTTTACCTTAGCCAAAAAGTTTTTAATTTTTCAAAATTTTCAGATATTAGCTAAAGTAAATAAATTGTATGTACGGTATACCCCCTATCCTTAAACTTTGCTATGTCCTCATAGCACTAGATGTTACGAGTCCATAGGTCCATTTAAAAAGAGAAGAATATACGGGAGATAAGAGGGACTCCCCCCTATACTTAGGTTAGAAATAACCTAAGTATAAAGGCAAGAAAAGATGAGTAGAGAAATCACAGGGACTTGGGTCCCCCCTATACTTAGGCTGAGATTAGCCTAAGTATAAAATGAGGATTAATGTTGGAAGAGACCCAAGGTGAACGAAGAAGAGGGATGGATTTACAAGTGAGCGGTATTGAATCTTGGAGATGAAATGGAGTGACTACGGATTTGGGGTGTGTGTCACAACAAATATGGCTCAATCAAGCAAGCAAACCCTTAGTTTCACCAACTCACACATGAAACCAACCAAGGTTGGTTGATTATCTTGTCGGTTTTATTGGTGATAAAACTTTAGATAATTACGCGGTAAAAAATGTGAAATAAAAACCAACGCGTAACTGAGGGTGTTGCTCTCCCAAAACCGAATTTTACTCCATTTATGGTTGACTTGCAATTAACAGTCCCAATTTTATTTTGAGTTATCACTGAATTAAGGTTAGCACAAAATCAAGAAATCATCGTCTACCGTTCATTCCATTTTCCATTAATCCTAGGTGATCAAGCTAGGAAATGAAAGCCGAGAAAAACATGTATTCGAAGAAACCGCGATCTAGGCTAAGCGAGAAATCATGCAATGATTTGACGATAAAAGCCGCGAAAAAACTGAGGCCGTTTTGAAAACTCAAATCCAACATGTATGCAAGTCGAAAAAGCCGTACCTAATCATGCATCTATTAGCGATGATTAATCTTCATTTAAATTTGGCTAAGTGAGGCGAGATTATGTGCGTCTATGATTTAAAGTGTTACCTAACCTACGATCAAGCACATAAGAATGTGATAAAATAAAATGAGCTCGGAGAGCCGCGTGCCTAGTCCTAGGTCGACACTCAAGTGGGGACGATCCCCACACAACCACGTTCGTCTGATTACAATCGCGAGTCTTCGATCGAAGACCGCTGTAAAAGACGAGTTTATTATAAAATAAAATGCAACAAAAATGCGAGACATTTTTTTTTCTTTTCTTCCTCCTTTGCTCCAAGCATGCTCCTGCGGCTCCTCGCAGCGGGGAACGTCTTGCTCCTCGCCTCCTTGATCCATCAAGGGCCCTGCCACAGAAACAATCGTTAGATACCAAATAAGAAAGAAAAATTTTATATGCAAAATATGTGGTTAATTGACCTATAAAAAGGAACACTAAATTAAACACACAAAAATCCTAAAAATAAAAGAAATGAGCCGTGTCCCCGGCAACGGCGCCATTTGACGAGCCGCATAATCGACCCCTTAATAATGTGTTTTTAGCACATGGAATCGTCATCGTAGTCGGGTCGGTTTCGGTCGTCAAAGAGATCACCTCATTTAAGTATGCCATAATGAATCGAAATGAGGTGATCGTTAATTTATTTTACTTGGCAAGATACCAAGGTCGAACTCAGGGACACGAGCCTCTCTCGTATTGATCGGATTTAAGTGTATTTAATTAGGCGTTGAATTAAAGCATATAGGTCAAATCATGCAAAGACAACAATGCATAAATAAAAACATGCATTTTTTTTATCAAATTTTATCATGCAAATAAATGACATGAAATGCAATGAAAATGTAGTAGGAATATGCCCTAGACACAAATTCATGAGCAAAATATCCAATGAGTCAATTCCAGATTTAATCGAGATAACAAATTCAGTTTGAACAAGGCATGGATTAATTAATAAGAGACACAAAGCTATCAAAATAATATGTCAACATTAAAGTGTCCATTACATGAAATAAGCATGCCATTAGAAAGAACGTCAAACGAGCTTCGAAATGAAACTGAAATCAACTGAAACGGAAACATGATGCTCAAGATATGCATAAAGGAACACAAGGGCATAACTGAAAAGAAACATGAAATGATAACTACAAAAAGGTCCCTGGGAGGGACTAAAAAGAAATAAAAATAAAGCGCGAGTCCTTCCCTATAATTTTACCAAACGCGCGGGGACCTTTTTGCAAATGTGAAGAAGTTCGTGGGCTGCTCTGCAAATTTCCCAAAATAGCACATGCGAAGCACGTGCTATCCAGGCTCGGATTTAGGCTCGGCAGAGGCTCGGAGTAGCTTCGGCTAGGCTCGGCTGAGGTTCGGACTCGCTGCAGGCTCGGAGTTGCTTCGGCGTAGGCTCGGACGTTCCGAGGCTCGATGCAGGCTCGTGGAGGTTCGGAGCTACCGAACCTGGAGGCACGGAGACGGAGGCTTGGGCGTGCTCTGGTGACGACACGTGGCTGCATATGATGCCGTTGGATCGAGATGATCCAACGGTCGCTGGAGAGGCTGGTCTTGAGCGACGTGGCTGAATCTGAGCCGTTGGATCGAGATGATCCAACGGTCGCTGCTCCTCCGTCTTCATCCTCGACTGGTGGCGGCTTTGGAGCTCCGGCGAAGGAGCTCCTCCTCCGCCGCTCTCTCTCGAGCACCATAGACCTCCCCCGAGCTCGAAGAAGGATCGTCGAGGAAGCCCGGAGCTCAGGGAAGGTTCAGAAGCCTCTGGCGTAGCTCGTCGGAGCTCGGATGGCCACCGCGAAGTCGATGAAGATAGCTCCGGCAGAGCTCCGTCCATTGAACGCTCTTGATGACCTGCATGTTAGTAGATAGCCGAAGCAAGAGAAAGGTGCGTGCGTGCAACGTGAAGTGAGGTGGAGAGCTTCGAGGGATCGGAGAAGGTGGGAGCTCGGTGCTCCTCCGCCGCGGATGGCGGAGGAGATGGGTCGGATGCGGAAAGATATGGAGGAAAGAGAAGGGGGTGTCGGAATAGTGCGCGATGAAGGGGGGAGTGTGGTGAAGCTAATGGGATGATCCATGGAATGAGGGAATGGCCGGAGAGGTCGGATTAAATAAAATAAATCGAAAGAAAATACAAGGGAGGAAGGAGAGAAGCTTACCGGAGATTGGCGGAGCGGAGGCTTGGGCTGGACGTCGGGATCGACGCCCGGGTCTTCGCTGAACACCTTCAGCCACCTGGTGCAGCTCGAGCGGTCGCGGAGCGCCGCAGCTCCGCCGAGAACGGCGGAGGGTCATCACCGGAGAGGGAGGTCGTCATCGCTCGATCCCCTAGCCCCTCTCTGTCACAGAGAGGCGGAGGAGGGCTGGGCCTCCTCCCACGTAAAGGTGGACGGCGTGATTTGTCGGAGGGGGCGAGATATTTGAAGGGTGAGGGCGGAGGTTCGATGAGAGGCGACGTGGTTTCGAGGAGGAAATGGAGAGCGTGGAGAGAGGTTGGTGGATCGTGGAGGCTTGCGCGGAGGAGGTGGATGATAGGGGAAGACCGTGGAGCGGTTGGCAATGGGAGATGGTGGTCGGAGTGGGTGGAATAAAAGGAAGGGGGCGAGGTTTGTGCGAGTGGAATTCGTGGGAAGAGTGGGGGAAACCGGAGGTTGACGATGACCGCCAACCGTTGGATCTGGAGATCCAACGGTCGAGATCTAAGCGCGAATGAGTGGTCATGATCATATCCGAGGCGACGTGATCAGTGGCGGATGGAAGCGCCACGTGGCGATTGGAGAGCGAGGCGCCATCGGAGGGTGGTGATGAGAGATGGAGGTTGATCGAGCGGTTAGGAATAGGGCGTGGATTAACGGTCCTGATGGAAGCTCGGGTGAGTGCGATCGGTGGCGGATGGAAGCGCCACGTGGCGTGTCGAAAGAGCGGCACGAATGGATGGCGCAGATGGAATCTCGGGTCTGATCGATCGGTTGAGGACAATGAGTGGGTTGAGCGGTATAGATGCGAGGTCCAGGACGCGATCGAAGGGCGCACCGCGTGCCACGTGGCAAGCTGTGGGCGCGGCGCCAAGGAATGGTTCAGATGAAGCGCGGGAATGATCAGACGGCCGAGGCCAAGCAGCGGGCGTGGCAGGAGCACAGCCGTTGGATCCATGAAGGGGATCTAACGGTTGTGGTTGGCGGCGGATAAAACAAAGGGGCTGGGCCACGTGGCGCCCCCAGAATGGGCCACGTGGCCCAATCAGATTATTCAGAGGGTTTTTCTTATTTTTGAGGGCCCTATTGGCCGAATTTGAGAAAACTCAAAACATGAAAGTTGTAGATCATGACGAGATCTACAAGTTTCATGTTGACCAAAACTCAAAAAGAGATCAAACGAAGACACGAAATATTTTTGAGGGTATTTTTAAGTCTAAAAATACCACGAATTTTGTTTTGCCATTTTTTTGTAGTTTTTAATTTATTTAGGACTCTGTTAATTATTAGACAATAACAGGGATTTATTGACAAAACCTTAAGCAAGGGGGTTAATTATCATAAATAAAGATGATGAAACCGAGGTTCATCAGGGTCCTTTCAAAATATCATGTCCCCTCACGTGTATGCATACGTCACGTGATGTGGACATGACCTAAATGCAAATAAAGTAAAGGTAGAGTTTTCAAATTCAAATATTAAAAAAAATTAAATTGCAAATGAAAGTTTAGGACTAAAAATAAAATACAAATTGCACGAGGGAAAGGATGCAAAATACCCCTCGCGCGTTGATCAACGGTCGAGGCTCCTTCACTTGCCACACATCCGCTACTGGTGAGGCGATGACGGTTCATGCAAACGGACGAGATTAGTTCTCAACAAATGATCCAACAACTGGCGGTGTTTGGATCCGATGATGGCTGTAGCACTTGGGCAAAGGCAGGAATTGATGAATACCCATTCATCACTCTTTATTCTTATATTTTAGCTACAAAAACCTTTGCAAATACATGTATATCTCTGTAAATACAAATAATTACCAAAGTGCATGCATTGTATAAAAGTAAATAATTATCACGTTTTTGTGCAAAAATAAAAGAATAAGGAATTAAAAGAAAAAGAGGGAGATCTTTAGAATAAATATTGAGCAACCTAATTCCAAAGGAGGGCTCTGCATGGGCCTGACCGCATAAAAGCCCAAGTAAAGAGAGATAAGGAAGCTCATATGTGTAAATATATCTGTAAATATAATAAAAATATTTTCCTCTAAAAATAAAATAAAAATATGTTTGTATATATTTGTAAATATGTGTAAATACAAAATCAAAATAAAAATAGAAAAATTAAAAAGAAAATAAAAATAACATTCCTTGTACATATTCACCATGTACATAAGACCACACATATATTTATTTTACCTTGTAAATAAATAAATCAAAATCCCATAAAACTTGTATATATTCTATATTGCATGATGTAAATAAATAAAATAAAAACTATAAAAACAAAAATTAAATAAAAAGAACAAAAATAAAAACCAAAAGAAACATTGTATATATACCATGTATACAAATGTATATACCTATTTATTTTACCCTTGTAAATAAATAATAAAAATAAAATAAAAATACTAAAATATTTCGGATTTTATCCTATAAATAAATAAAATATAAAATTGGAATAAAAATGTACATAAATAAATAAATAAGAATCAAAAATAAAAAATCTAATATTGTGTATATACATATATAATACTATATTGTAAATACCCAATTTTTATTTCAAAAAAATTAAATAAAATTCACCAAAAATTAATTTAAAATAAAAGAAACATTTTTTATGTTTTGAGTTTTTCGAAATTCAACCTATTTCTATTTATTATTTAATTTACAAAATTTTAATAAATGGATGCACCTGATTGGTCCACGGGGGATGTTGACCCCCGGTCAACTCTCCCCCGCGAACCCCCTCCTTGCGGATCCAGGCAACCGACCCGATTTCTCCACATTTTCCCCGCCTGATCCGACCTTCAAATCCTTAATCCCCGGGTCCTACACCTTCCCTGCAGATCCGAGAGCCACGCCCGGAAGTTCGCATCGGGGTCCGCGCTCCGATCGAGTCACCCGACTCCCATCTTCTCGGACCCCTAACCCTATATAACTCCAGCTCCGCCCTACGATTCAGGCATCTTTGGATCAGTTCATTCCACCCTAGGACCTCCATAGCCATCGCCTGAGTGACAGCTCACGTTCGACCGTGTTGCAGCGAGGAGGGAGCAGCTGGACCATCGATCCGGCGACCTTGCACCGCCGTGCGCCGCCAAGACGTGGTGCTCGAGCCTTGGGCATCGACGACCCTCGAGGCTAGGACCTAGAGCTTCCCCACCTCTTCCCCAGTCGACCTCGTCCACCAGGTAGACCCAGTTCTCCTTCTATTTAGCTAATTTAGATTTTCGTCCAAATCACCCCGTCGCCACCGACCTTCGATTCCGACCACCCTCGTCCACGTTTCGATCATCGGATTCGACCCCCATCTTCGCGCTTCTCCCACGCACCATCTGCACCCAGCCATCCAACCCAGTTCGCACAGGAACTGGGATTGGGGTTCCATCGCCGTCTCTTCGCCGGAGCCCCCTCACCTCGACGCACCGTTCACCTTCACCACCTCTAACCGGGTCGAGGCACTTTGCCCTCGACCCAGGAGTTTGTTGCGCCACTTTGCAGGTCAAGCCAAGCCCATCTGAGGGCTCGAACATTCAGGTGCAGCAGCTTCTCCTCCGCCGGTGTCGCCTGAGCTCTCCGGAGCTCCGTTGCATCATCAGAAGGGCTCGTCAGACGCGGGAGGCTCCGACGATCGTGTTCCACCTATCAGCGTCCCGCGAGGAGGTCCACCGCACACTCACCGAGCCGGCGAACCTCGCCGGTCATCAGTTCTTCCAGGACCCTCCACGACCGTCCGTTTCGCCTCCAGCTCCAGATCATGTGCGGACCGTCCGATCAGGGCTAAGAGGAGGCCCAGCAGCCACCGTCGGATATCACACGTGGCCTCCTCTCAGCCCTCCATCCAACAAAGGGGACCCAGCGCCTCTCGACCGTTGATCAGATACGTGGCGCGTCCCCAGCCACTGGATCGTCGCCGAGGAGTCCTTAGCTGAGGCGCCACCCCCCTGACTGTCGGATATCACACGTGGCGTCCATCCGGCCCTCGGATATAATAAGGGGTAATTTCACTTAGGCCCCTCTTCTAGTTTGCTTTAGTATTTAGTCCTGTAAATATTGAGTTCCGTTGTTTTTATTTTGGACTTTTTGCATAGTGGACCTGGTAGTTTACTTTAATTACACTTATACCCCTGTACATTGTGGGACACGTTCGACACGTGATTTTCTTGGGATAATTGCATGTATGGGCCTGATGTTTTGAGGTGTTCGTAAATGAAAATATGTTTTTAGTATTTGCAGATATGCCCTTGTGAGCGTTTTAATTGTGCATGTGCTAATTTTCTTGGGCTTTTTATACGTTTGCCCCTGGACTTTTAGTACGGGTTACTAACTAGTCCAGTGACTTAAGTTTTATTGCCAAATGATCCCTTAGTGCCCAAATCACGCGCGTCGTTTGTGATTGCTTGGAGGTTTTGCACCGGACCCCCTATACTTCTTGGATTGTTACTTTTAGGCCCCCCAAAGTATATTTTCCTTGCAACTAGGTCCCTATGCACTGAGCCTTTGTGTTTGATTTTAATAAAATAGCAAAATTACTCCAAATTGAATGAAAATTGGACCCATGGATCCTGCCACGGTGTAAAATTTTCTCTCATTTTTGGAGACATTTTTGACTCCGTTTAGTATTTTTAAAAATTCAAAAACATGCATTTTTCTTACTGTCCAGTTCTAAAAATCATAAAAAAATACTAAAACACCTTTAAAAATTACAAAAAATTTAGATATTGTTTGTCTTGCTGTGCTTGATTTTCTGACCTATTTTGGTCATTTTTAGATTTATAAAAATTATAAAAGTTGAAAACCCTTAAAAACCCATAAAAATTCTAATAAATAATTGAAAAATCAAAAAATAATAAATCAAGTGCCTAATTTTTCCTTGTATTTCATACTTTACAGGAAAATTACCTTCAGGTTTTATTAGGGCCATTTTTGTATTTTAATTTGGCCCTTGAAGTCTGACTGGACATTGTCTTGCATTTTCTCTCTTGTTTCATTTTTATAAAATTCCTTAAAAATCAGAAAAACCCCAAAAACTAACCAAAAACATAGAAAAATATAAAAAATATAAAAACATTTTTGTTTGAATTTTTGGAATAATTTTGAGTAATTAAATAATTATGCGAAGTTGCTTGTTTCCTTGCCTTTCTTGTTTTCTTTATTATTTAAAAATCCAAAAAATTGAAAAATATTAAAAACCCACCAAAAAATTTGTTTGTTTATATTTTATTCTTTTTAGACTACTTCGTAGGCCGCAAGGCCATCACATGCTCCCTGAGTCCGACCCTGGTCGCTATACCAGGCTAATCTAATAGCCAGGGCCACTATTGATCTTCTTTGATTTTTATCTTGTTTTGGTGGTATGATCTCACATTTTTCTTGTTGATCCGATTGATTTCTCGAGCGACTGAGGTCGCAACGACCTTAGTATATTTTCATCTACCTTAGTTGCTCGATTATTTTTCTGGTCATCAGAATGGCGCCGTTGCCGGGGAGCACGGCTTAGTAGTCACATTTGATTTTCCGCGACTTTCTCTTTCACAGTTTTCTCTATAGATTTTTGTATATATTTTTCTGACTTGTTGATATAATAATCTGGTCTGATTACACTCTCTGGTTGTTTTCTTGCGAGGGCCCGAGGACCGAGGCGGCTTTCTTCGGAAGTCGAGCAACCGCGGGAGTCGGAGGCGACTCTCTTCTCTACAGAGCCGCAGGAGGACGCGAGGAGCGAGCAGGAGTGTCGGAGCTGCAGAATAGCTGCGGATTAGATTAGCCGTAACTTAGATTTCATTTTCTGCATTATTTGAACTATTATTGTAATAAAATAGGGACATGACACTTAGTCAGAGACACTTAGACTCTCGGGGTCTGTTTCGCCGAGCACCGGTGTGCTCAGGGGATCCCTTAGTTTTTACACAGCTTTTTCGCAGTTGTGTTTTCCTTACTGCCTTTTCCGGTTTCTCGTAGATTTTCGAGCCCCTAGCTTTAGGATTTTCTGCTTGATTGTGACGTAATTCATAGGATCAAAACACCGTAATACATTTGCTTGTTCCTATAGTTCGGTTATTGGACCTATAATAAAAGATTAATAAAATAGTTGATTCACCACCTTCGAGCCTACGCGCCGCGAGCCCACCCCGTCAAGCGCTACTCCTGAACTCGACCTGTCGAGAAGAGGAGGGGTGGGTCTAGACCGGACTCTCTGGATTGGAGGCTAGTGGTCAGCTAGTTGTTCTTTCGAGTAGCACTGCTATTTAGGGACTCGATTTTCCGCTTGCACCATTTAGGTAGTTTACTTTCTATCTTTCAATTCTGCGCGGATCATCTTTCATGTAGACTGCTGGAGTCAGGTACGTATTTCTTACTCTGCATGCATCATTGATTTTTCGCGCATCGGCTTTTTCGACTTCTCCCCCTATTTTGGATTAAAATAATCAGGAGAACCGAAAAATTCGTTAGGCGATTTGTTTGATCATTGAAAAATATCTAAAAAAGAAAAACAATAAAGATTGGGTCTGCTAACACTATCGACCTTAAAAGACACCTCACTTAAAAATCTATCTTGGGGAGAGCAACCCCCTCATTATCTGGTTTGCTTGCACGAGAGAGTGACCCCGCACACTAGGTAAAGCCCTCCGATATTCTTCTCGACTGATTACCGGCTATTTCTGTACGAGACAATCAGTTGAGAAAATATCGGGTAACCCAACAGGTCACGTAATCGCTCTGCTATCCTGACTGATCACCAAAATAAAATTGACAAGATAATTGACCGAGCCTTTACGGTCTTCAGCTCGCGTTGCGTTGGTGAATCGGGGGTTTGCTTGTGATCATAGTTGTTACCAGATCTCATCCACACTACTCGCCAGATCACGATGATGGGCGGAGGTCTCTTAGACAGCCTCTGGCTGCACCACTTTTTTGCACTCCAGCCCACTCATCTAGGTCGGTTCGTGGGAGCTCAGACCCGCTCTCCGAACCCGAGTACGACTCCACCCTGTTCCCCCTCGATCCCCCTTCTTCTGAGATCGAGATATCAATGCCAGAGGAGAGACAGACAGATGATTTATCGGCACCTGAGTTTGGATGTTTTGATTTTGCAGAGACTATGGTCGGCAGTAGTGATGACCGCACTGGAGGTCCCCAAGCAGATCAGACGTTTGTCTTGGACCAGGGTGCGATCAACTCCACCCTGATCGCCTCCCTAGACTCAGTTCGGCAGTAGTTGAGGGATCAGAGAGCATTCATGATAGAGATGAGGCGCGAGCTTGAGCAGATGAGAGCCGACCGTGAGCACCGCGACCCAGGAGGAGGACCCGACGATGCAACAGCAGCCGCAGCAGCCGCAGCAGCAGCAGGAGCATGACCTCCGAGACCGATGCGGGAGTTACACAACCTCGGATCGACTTTGACGCACCGTTGGGTGGTGCTTCCAGCTATCGTGGGGGACTTCAAGTTCCCCCCGAACACACTTCAGCTCCTACCCCGGTTTCATGGGCTGGCTACTGAGGAGCCCCATCTCCACCTTCAGGTGTTCGAGATGATATGCAACATTGTCCATGATCGTCAGGTGGACCAGGATACCATACGGATGATTGCATTCCCCTTCTCCTTAGCAGACAGAGCAACCACATGGCTGAAGCACTTGGGGAAGTTCATCTACACCTGGGAGCAGCTCCGCGCTGAGTACTTGCATAAGTACTATCCATGGTTATTAAGGCGGCAAGGCGACAAGGCGTTCATCCTAGGCGCCTGGGTGCCTAGGCGCGCCTAGGCGCGCCTAGGCGTCTAACAAAATGTGACCTATATCGCATTTGAGACATGCGACATCTAATTATTAAAAGCAAATGGATGTCGCATGTCTCATATGCGACATCCTTTTTTATTTTTTTAAGCGTATGTCGCATTTTGGAGATGCGATATCAATTAATATATTTTTTAAGAAAAAATACAGTAAGTATTGGATTTATTTTTCTGTCAAGACCTTTAGTATTTATAAATACATAGTAACTAGAGTGTTAGAGTAATAAATATCATTTAACCAAACATTAGTGATTAATCACAGGAATCAAGAATGATAACACATAAAGGAATCAGAACATAGATAAATAAACAAGCTATGTTTGGCATACAGACAAATTGTTTGGCAAAAAAACTGGAAAATGTACTAAAAAACAGACAAATTGTTTGGCATAAAAAACATTTCAAAGACTGAAATACAATAATCTAATACTGCAATGCTTCAATCATCATCATCACACAGGTTAGTTTCTTCTTCATGTCCTTCATCTTGCTCTTGGCCATCATCATTAAGATCCATCCAATCATCTTCCTCGTCTTCTTCCTCCTCGTCGTCCGGAACATGAGGAGGTACATATTGTCGCCTAATCACATGTGCACCACGAGTACCACGACGACCACGGCCACGAAGACCAACACGTGCTGAAGTGCTTGGTTGTGCTTGTGGTTGACTCCTTCTTGGACGAGAACTTTCATATGCTTGAGAAGCACATAATGCTTCATCAATGACCCGTAGTGTAAGCTCCGGTACAACCTCTGGTTCCACGTAAAGACCTGTCATCCATTCACTTGACCAATCTAACTCTGAAAGAGCAATTGGATCAAAATCTTTTGCTAAATTCCCGAGCCTCCTATTTTTGAATCTCTCTTCAAGTTGCTTGTTGTATTGGATGTAAACAAGCTTGGAAAGTCTATCAACCTCCAACTTATTCCTCCTCTTTGTGTGGATCTGCACATTAATTCAAGTATTACGTAAATTTACAAGTATAAAGTTGGCATTTATATTTGTAAATTTATAAGTGTTTTTGATACATACAAAGTCAAAAGCACTCCAATTGCGTTCACATGAGGAAGATGTGCAACATAGTCCCAAAATACGCTTTACCACCCGCTTCAAAGCGGGGGTGAGACTTCCATAAGTATCCCACCATTCCACTACACAATAAGTCAACAATTAAACACATGTTACCATTAAATCATTCAATATAAATAATAAAATGTGAAATCATTCAATAAACACATGTTACCATATAAATAACTTACATGGTGGTTTTTTCCCTTTGTCTAATAGCAATTGCTCTGCCAAACATACCACGAGATCCTTTGTAGACCTCCATTTCAGAGCATATCACGTCTTGTTGATCGGGATCATCAACCATCCTCTCAAGGCAAAATATGAAATCACCTTCATACCTTCTCATCAATGCCTCATTGTTGTCCTTCACTTTGTAATAAAATGCAGGATTCAAGAAACATCCTGCACCATACAAAGGACGAGCCATCTGATTATCCCAGCGAGAATCAATAATTTGTAGAATAGGCTTGTAATCTGTTTCCTTCCTACTAAAGTTTTCAATAATCATTTCCTTTGCAGTGTCAAAAGCCCTAGCAATGTATCCCATTGGCGGCTTCTCGTCAGCATCCACTAAACGCAGCACAGTAACGATGGGTTGCACAACTCTAAGATAATCTTCAATTTTTTTCCAAAAAGCATTCGCCATCACAGTTTCATAGACATGTTTCCCATCCTGTGTCTTCGACCAAGAACTAGTGTTCCACACCTCAGAAATAAACAAAGACGCCAAAGCTTTCCTTTGCTTGAGCAAACTAGTAAGGGTCAAGTAGTTGGTAGCAAAGCGGGTAACTCCGCTTCTAGACAGCTCTTGGTGATCCTCACTGAATTGTAGAAACGCATCATGCAACCGAATATGCTGGTAAATATAGGTTGTTACTTTTCTGGCCCTCTTGATAACTCCTGCAAATTTCTGTAACTTGGAAATATCCTCAAGCATCAGATCCAAGCAGTGTGCAGCACATGGAGTCCAAAAGAGGTTTTTCCTCTTCTCCATCAGTAACTTTCCTGCTAAAACAAAATTGCTTGCATTGTCGGTGACAACTTGTACAACGTTCTCCTCACCCTCCATCTCCACAGCCTCGTCTATCAATTTGAACACATACTCACCGATGTGTACATCGGATGTTGCATTCTTTGCATAAATAAAAAAGGACCCTTCTGGAGAATTAACAAGGAAGTTAATCAGACTTCGTTGTCGTTTATCAGTCCATGCATCACACATAATTGTGCATCCATATGTCCTCCAATGGCTTTCATGCTTCACCTGCAAATCTTTGGTCCTTGCATATAATCTTTCAAGTAGGGGCTTTCGCAATTGGTGATAAGATGGAGGAACAAATCCTCTCCCAGCTTGGACAATAGCCTCCACTGCCACCTCAAAAGCTTCTCGTTGTGCAACATTAAAAGCGATGCCACCTGTATAGAATAGCTCAGCTATGGCATCATATGCCACCTGGGTAGCATCCTTTTTTAAAGCAAACTCAATTGTAGTTTGTTGTGCTTCACCACGAGCCCTTGCTGCCCTCCTTTGTGCCACAACCTCCCATGGGCTAGCAGAACTAAACGAGTCCATAGGACCCTTGCCATGTGGATCCTTCCGTACAGGTGGCCTATTTGCAGAACATGAACCAGAACCAGATTTAACGTTTTTACCTGTTGTAGCCGTAGGATGTGAGTCATCCAAGATGACTACATGTTCACCATGATCACCATCATCTGCATCTGGAATGTTTGAATCAGCTCCACTATATCTGTAATCAACGACTATCTTCCTCTTCTTGTTACGATTTTTGAAGTCAGCCATCTCTTTCTTAATCTCTATAGTGGCTTTTGGACACATAGATACATTTCGATAACCACCAATCAAGTGTTCTTTCTGCCTTTTGATTCCAACATTAGTAATGTAGCCGCACAATGCACATTGCACCTTATTCTTGTCTAGTGTATTCGGCCAAAAAGAGTACTTCCAACCGGGATCCTTCGATGCCGCTTTCAAGCATGGATCATTCATCTTGTCGGTGAAGCGGGGATCAATTTCTCCAGGCCTTTGCACAGTAGATGGGGTTGGTGTAGTAGTGGGATTAGGAATGGCATACCCATCCAAGGATTCCATTGAAGTCATTCTACAATGGGAGAGCAAGAGAACGCACGGAGGCTGTTGGAGCAGGAGGGAGGCCACTGGAGGAGGTAGGGAAGTCGTCGGAGGAGAAGGGAGGCCGTTGGAGGAGGAGGGAGGCCGCTGGAGGAGGTAGGGAGGCCGCTGGAGGAGGAAGGAGACCGCTGGAGGAAGAGGGCGTCTGTTGGAGATGGTAGGGACTCGGGAGGATGTCGGAGGAGGATGGAGGCCGTCGGAGGAGGAGGGAGCCCGCTGGAGGAGCTAGGGAGGCGACTGCGGAGGAGACAGGGGCGATGCAAGGGGTTTCTCTGCTAAACAGGGTAATGAGGGTCGGGTCGAATGCGGTGGGGTAATACAGGGTCTGTCCGTATATCGCATTTCCAATATGCGACATGTATATCGCAATTTGAAAATGCGTTATGTATATCGTAATTTCTAAATGCATTATGTATATCGCATTTTGAAAATGCGATATATGTGTAAGTACGCATAAAAAAAGTCGCCTAGGCGGCGCCCAGACGCGCTTTGACGCCCAGGCGACCCAAGGCGTGCGACATTTTTAATGAAAGCAAGGCGTGCTTTCTAGGCGCACGGCTTGGGGCGCCTGGGCGCCTAAGCGGCCGCCTAGGCGAGCCTAGGCGCGCGCCTTAACAACAATGGTACTATCCACTCGGGCGGACGAACGTCGCGAGAGCCCTGATCAGCAACTTCTCCATGATCCCCAACGAGCAGTTCCACGAGGCATGAGAGAGGTTCAGAGAGCTGACCGACAGATGCCCACACCATGACATTTCCAAGCCTAACATTGTTCAGAGCTTTTTCAGCGGGATGACACCAGAGCTTCAGGGCTTGGTGAACGCTTCTTGTGGCGGGTCTTACTTCGCCAAGGATCACGATCAGGTCTGGGCCATCTACGAGGAGATGGCCGAGAACTATATGGTGATGTCCCAGACCTGATTGTACATACAGGGCAGACCCCAGCAGCCACAGACCGTGCAGTACCAGAGGATAGCATGGGTCGACGCCGGTCCATCCAGTTCGTCAGCGGTAGCAACAGCACAGGCCGAGTCCACAGCCGCAGACATGGGGATTAACAGCGAGAAGCTGGTCTGGATGGAGATTATTGAGAAGAAGCAGTGCCAGAGCATCACGCAGATGGAGCAGATGGCACACACTCTGAGTGACCTGAAGACACAGCTCATGTGTCTCCAGGAGGCACAGACGGCTTCACAGCCTCGTCTTCAGGCACGAGGCGATCCTAGTAGCAGCAACAGCTCGTCCCAGCGCTCCAGCTCCCACCAGCAGCCTTGACAGGTCCATCTTGTACATGCGGAGCCGTACCAGCAGCCACAACTCACCTACCAGGCACCACCATCCGCTGACACTCAGATGGTGGTATACCAGTCGGATCAGCCTCTGGCAGTACTCCCGCCAGACCCTTACGATTCAGAGCCGTTGATGGATGTCAACAAGATTTGGTACAACCGCCCCCAGCTCGGTATCCGACGAGACCATCTCGGATTCCGTTGGGCGACCGGAGGTGCCCAGCCCCAGCAGCAACCGTCAGGACAGGGTGGCCAGTACAGCCATCAGAGGGATCACCACCACCAGCAGCCCCCAGCATATACCCGGCCACAGCCACAACAGTCACCACAGTATGGTTCTCGTCCCCATCAGTAGGGACAGTCTTGGAGGCGTGAGCAGCCTCATCAGCAGCAGCAGCATCCATAGTCTTACCCCTCTCACCCACAGCAGCAGCAGCCTCATTAACAGAGAGGCTACCCGTCACGTTCTCATGGGACATCCTATGAGAACCCCGCCTTGGATGACATAGCCCGCATCCTCATAGATCAGCAGACTACCTTTCGACGGGAGATGGATGAGTTCCTCCAGGAGATGCGGGATATTGTGAGAGGGAAGGCCGCCATCCCTGCCCACATAGAGCCCAATCCGAACAACCTCAAGAGGAAGTCTGAGCAGGTAGTTTGTACTAAGTATGCCACTCCGAGTGATACTTTTGGTGATATGTCTGCATATCTTTTTGATACTGACTTTGTCACACTTAGGAGCGGTAGGATGCCAGCAGGCGTCGACTCATCTGAGCGACACCCCGAGGATACTTACAGAGCGCCAGACAAGGAGGAGAGCGGTACTGAGGCCGCTAGAGATGACGACGGTGGTACTGATGCCACCACGGATGCTGATCCTACTAGCGGTACTGAGGCCGCCGTTTCACCAGTTGGAGGAGGTGGTACTGAGGCCACCCATGTTGCCGAGCCAGAGCGCGGTACTGAGGCCGCCCGTCTACCAGCCGATGGTGGTGCTGATGCCACCAGTTCTTATGAGATTCCTGTTGTTTTTCATGTTACTGATGTATCTCAGAACACTTCTGTGAATAAAGGAAAGGGTTTATTTTCTTCCGGTCCCACTGTGGTGCTTGATGTATGTGTGGATCCGGCCGTCGAGCTGTCTAGACCCTCTCCTAGTCCTTCATCTGAGAAGGACCCTGTGATCCCCTTCCCTAGAGCCCTTCAGATGGGGAAGGGGAAGAAAAATGAAAATCCAAAAAAGAGACAGCAAGAAGAGTTCAGCCAGCAGATGATAGATCGGTTTCACATTCAACTGACTCTTCAGGAGGCTTTGCAGCACATCCCTCTTCTTCAGGGTTCACTTAGAGACAGGACCAAAGTCAGGAGAAAGAGGAGGAACCACCAGTCAGAGATTCATGTGCTGAAGAGAGCCACTTGTTTTGCGATCTAGAACCGTCTGCCGGCCAAGAGGCCAGATTCAGGAGCCCCTTATGTCAAATGCCATATCAGTGAGCAGAGGTTCGACCGTACTCTATTAGACAGTGGATCGTCGATCAACCTACTTCCGGCAGCCCTTCTCGACCGCTTCGAGTTGGACACTCTTAGACAGAGCAGGACAATCCTTCAGTTTGCTGATCGATCTATCAAGAGGCCGAAGGGGTTGCTTAGTCACGATTCAGGGCCTGCAATTCCCTGTGGACTTCGTAGTGTTGGACATGGAGATCCCTGAGTCAGTGACCGATACCCCCATCATTCTAGGTCGCCCGTTCTTGGCCACAGCCAAGGCAATGACTGACCATGATAGCGGGAAGGTATACTTTCGCGTCGAGGGCGAGAGTGTACAAATAGAGACGGTCGAGGACAGCAGAGCCAGAGACAGATCGCGCTCAGAGACTACTTCAGATACAGAGCAGATGACAGATGCTGGGCCAGACATCCACTAGGACTGCGACTTCGTGATTACAGATGATGAGGCAGTATGGGCAGATCCGGATGAACAAGCTATCCTCTCACCTTCAGAGTCTGCTGATGCAGAGACGCCAACAAAGGAGAGCTTGGAGAGCACATTCTTGGTCCAGGATACTTTTGAGGTAGCAGAGCCGGTTCTCGACCGGGAGATTGATTTTTGTGATGATGGTGGTACTGAGGCCACCTTGGATGATACAGATCCCTCGGAGTCAGGTTTTGACTGGGCAGAGTTTGATGATTACATACCAGATCTGACTTCTTCTGAGCCTACAATCAGGGAGGAGGTAGATGCCGAGCAGAGCAGAGACAGTCCATCAGGGCACCCTTCCCCCGACCCAGTTTGCGAGAGAGAGCTCTCATTTTCCCGAGCAGATTTGGCCGCATACACTCGGATTCTTCAGAAGCCAGATTTGCCAGCACCAGTTTATCCAGAGCTGAAGCCACTACCTGCGTCGTTGAAGTATAGGTTCCTTGCGGGTGAGCATGAGATGTACCCAGTCATTATCTCCGCCGATTTGACTGGAGAGCAAGAATTCCGTCTGATGGGGGTTCTTGAAAAGAACCGCAAGGCGATAGGATGGAGCGTAGCGGATCTCCAGAGGATCAGTCCGGCTCTGTGCTCTCACCACATCTATCTCGAAAATGAGGCAAAGCCGTCGCGTAAGTTCCAGCGGCAGCTGAACCCGAATCTGAGAGAGGTTGTCATGAAAGAAATTTTGAAGTGGTGGAGCGTCGATTTTATCTAGTACCCCATCTCCGACTCCAAGTGGGTCAGTCCGTTACATGTGGTGCCCAAGAAGACGGGCATCACTACAGTGGTTACGGAGTCCGGAGAGGAGATCGCTACACGAGTACCCACTTCTTGGAGGGTCTGCGTAGATTACAGATGACTCAATCAGACCACCAAGAAGGATCATTTCCCCCTGCCCTTTATTGATCAGATCATTGAGAGACTGGCAGGGAAGAGCCACTACTGTTTTCTGGATGGGTACTCGGGCTACAAACAGGTGGCCATCGCTCTCGAGGACCAGGACAAGACGACCTTTACCTGTCCCTTCGGCACATACGCCTTCCGACACATGCCATTTGGGCTATGCAATACCCCTACGACTTTTCAGAGATGCATGCTGTCGATCTTTTCGGACATGGTAGGGGAGTGCTTGGAGGTCTTCATGGATGATTTCTCGGTTTACGGCGACGGATTCGACTCCTGTCTTGACTGCCTAGACCGAGTACTTCAGCGATGTATAGAGGTTCACCTGGTATTATCTTGGGAGAAGAGTCACTTCATGGTGACTCAAGGGATGGTGCTTGGCCATATCATCTCCAACAGGGGCATGGAGGTTGATCCGGCCAAGGTGGATGTCATTATCAAACTCGCACCACCGTCCAACTTGCGACAGTTACGGTCTTTTCTGGGGCACGTTGGTTTCTACCAGCGATTCATTCGAGATTTCAGTAGGGTTGCCCGACCGTTGACTGATCTGCTGACGAAAGACATCGAGTTCCTTGTCGATGACAAGTGTCTTTCGTCGTTTGAGACTCTCAAGAGAAGTGTGATAGAGGCTCCTATCCTTCAGCCACCGAGGTTGATCCGGCCAAGGTAGATGTCATTAGCAAACTCACACCACCGTCCAACTTGCGGCAGTTACGGTCTTTTCTGGGGCACGTTGGTTTCTACCAGCGATTCATTTGAGATTTCAGTAGGGTTGCCCGCCCGTTGACTGATCTGCTGACGAAAGACACCGAGTTCCTTGTCGATGACAAGTGTCTTTCGTCGTTTGAGACTCTCAAGAGAAGTGTGATAGAGGCTCCTGTCCTTCAGCCACCCGATTGGTCTCTCCCATTCGAGATCATGACGGACGCCTCCGATTTTGCCGTGGGGGCTGTGCTAGGACAGAGGAGGGATGGAGTCCCATTTGCTATCCACTACGCTAGCCGCACATTGGATTCCGTGCAGCGGGACTACACAATCACAGAGAAGGAGATGCTAGCCGTAGTCTTCGCCCTAGATAAGTTTAGATCGTACATTATTGGATCTAGAGTGACCTTGTATACTGATCATACCGCCATCAGATACCTCATGGCAAAGAAGGATGCCAAGGCCAGACTGACTAGATGGATCCTTCTACTCCAGGAGTTTGACATAGAGATTAAGGATAAACCTGGAGTCAAGAATGTGGTGGCGGATCATCTCTCCCGATTGGAGTATCTTGAGGATTCTGAGCAGATTGACCCTATTTGTGAGACCTTTCCAGATGAGGCGATCCTTGCTATCGCCTCGCGCCCATGGTACGCCGATATTGTGAACTATCTTATCGCCAAGAAAGTTCCACAAGATTGGCCCAGGCAGAAACTTGAGACCTTCCTCGCGAAGGCCAAGTTTTACCATTGGGAGGATCCCATCCTTTACCATGAGGGAGGGGATAGTATCTGGCGTAGGTGCATTCCTTAGGAGGAGAATCACAACATCCTTACTTACTGCCACAAGCTAGAGGCAGGAGGACATCACTCAGGGCGGAGAACGGCACAGAAAGTGCTCCAATCCGGCTTATGGTGGCCTATCCTCTTCAAGGACTCTGATGAGTTCGTGAAGAGATGTACTGACTGTCAGAGGATGGGCAGTTGTGGACAGCGTGATATGATGCTGATGCTGTCCATTCACTTCTGTGAGGTTTTTGACGTATGGGGCATCGATTTCATGGGTCCATTCCCTAAGAGTCAGGGATTTGAGTACATTCTGTTGGCCGTAGATTATGTGAGTCGTTGGGTTGAGGCCATCCCCGCCTGAACCGCAGATGCTAGGACTGTTTGCAGATTTTTGAGGAAGCACATCATTACACGGTTCGGGGTACCTCGAGTATTGATTTCAGATGGGGGGTCTTATTTCATCAACGACCAGGTAAAGGCCCTTGCTAGCGAGTTCGACATAGACCATCGATTGTCACTCCATGCCATCCACAGACGAATGGTCTAGCCGAGGTGTCGAACAGGGAGATCAAGACTATTTTGCAGAAAGTCGTCCGCCCTGACTGAAAGGATTGGTCACAGCTTTTGGACTCGGTCTTGTGGGCATATAGGACGTCTTTCAAGACACCTTTGGGCACATCTCCCTTTCGCCTCGTATATGGCAAGCCGTGCCATTTACCTGTTGAGTTGAGGCACAAGTCACTTTGGGCAGTTACAGATATTATTTTGGATCCAGATAGTGTAGGAGACCAGAGGAGGGCAGAGATAGTAGCCCTGGAGGAGCTTCGTGATACCGCCTTCTCAAACAGCCTACAATACAAGGAGAGAGTGAAGGAGTGGCATGATTCTCATATCAGCCACAAGCATTTTGAGCCTGGACAGAGAGTATGGCTGTTTGATGCTAGGCTTCGTCTATTTCCAGGGAAGCTACAGAGCAAATGGAAGGGACCTTATTTTGTGAGAAAGGTACACGACAACGGGAGCATTGATATATCTGAGTTGACGTCTGAGAGTACTTTTCGAGTGAACGACCAGTGGCTCAAGCCATTTCTAGATCACGAGCCGTGGGTCGTTGATGTTGCCCCTATTCATTTTGCATGAGATGTGGTCTCTTGACTCACATCTATTGCATCTCACGCCTGATTATCACTGTTCTTCCGACCTGTATAGATCCAGTTGTCCATATCACTCTATTCTTTAGTCCCATATCCCTTCTCTCATCTAATGATTATGCTATACTTAGGGTGTACTTTACCCTAAGTGTAGGGGGGATGTAGGACATTTGGGTATTTTTTTGATTCTTTCTACCCCTGTTTTGCTGCCTATACTTAGGGATATTTCACCCTAAGTACAGGGGGGTAGACTCTGTACATCCTTCACTCGGATTTCCCTTCATGTACAGCTTCCTATACTTAGGATTATTTGATCCTAAGTATAGGGGGAAAAGCCGAGGTTCTCTTGATTTTCTATTCATTCATTCATCTATGTATCTAGCCATTCCTTTTCACTTCCCTATACTAAGAACGAGTTATGTCTTCTTCATCGCTCTTGATCACTCTGAGGACATCGTTCGAGCTAAGTATAGGGGGGTGTGTATATATTTCATATATACTTTAACCATAACTCGTACTTTGTGTGAGTGTGTGAATAAATAAAAATGACTAAAAACCCATAAAAATTAAAAAATAAAAGAAATAAAAAAATGGAAAAAAAGAATAAAAGATGAAAAATAAAGAAAAGAAAAAAAATAATATGAAAAAAAAGGAAAAAAAGAAATATCTCCCATAAAAATTAAAAATTTTTCCCTTGTATATAAAATTCATTTTTGCACATACCTATTTATTTATACAAATTATTTTTGTACAAATGATTGTAAAATGATTTGTGCAAAGGATTTGTACATATTTTCATATCAAAATTATGTATATAGTACAAAATTTTTCCAAAATATTTTGAAAACAAAAAGTTTGCAAAAACCTTGTGTAAATGCTTGTAAATATTTTGCAAAACTTGCATTCATGCACACATTCATGATTTCAAAATATTTTTCAAAAATTTTGCACGATTGTAAATATTTGTAAAATGCACATTTGTAAATAGCATCTTTGTAAATATTTGTATAGTTTTTCCTGGATTATAGTTGACATTTAAACTGGCCTGAAATTAAATTGGGAAATGGAGCTTGATTAAGATCTTAATCCACCTAATTCTAAGAAGAACCTTATAGGGCTTAGGGTTAAGGCTTTTCAGGTCCATTGGGACTTAATTCTTTGAGTCCACTAGGCTATGAGCATATGTCATCTTGATGAGCCTAAGTAAAGCATTTAACAACATACGCATGACTCTTAGAGACGATGGCTTGACTTGCACCAACACTTTACACATAGCTCTCCACGGATGAGGTGGTGAGGATGCAGTTTCCTTTGGCTTGGGGTAGCATATGAGGGTAGTACTTCTAGGTGGAACCTCTCTTCTTCTTCTAGTGAAGGAAGTGCGTCTCAACTTGGTCTGGTGGTGATGAAGTCTAAAGACAGAAGTTGTGGGTTGCAATAAAGCTTCAAAAGAGGGATAATCTACTGGCTCAAGAGGAAAAACTCCTTGTATATGTGCTGCACCATGTAAATATGTTGTACAGTTGCACAAAAAAATGTGTAAAAAAGAAAAGAACTCCAAAAAAAGTGGTGGGTCGGATTGAAAATTTAATAACCCCACTGGACTGTATATAGTCAAATAAAGCAAAATCTTATGGTATACATGTTACATCTCATGAAGCTTGCAGCGGGAGACTCATCTACACTGGTTAGAGCTCCCAGGGATACATGGCTACACTGGCCATGGTCCATTCTCTTCTTCCCCCTCTTCTTGAGCCGGTTGCACTTGAACTTAGAAGGGAATACCCCGCTTCTCGAGGAAAGAGTTGCTAGACCGAGGTATTAGAGTTACCAGGTTGGGGGAGATTGTTTCTTTGTTACTTCTGAGGTGGAGAGCTACATCTCACTTACACCACATGGAAAGATTCATGGTCATTAGAGTTTGTGTATGTAGACTTGTTCTGATCTTGTTTATTGAGGAGTCTTGCCCATAGATTGGTGGAACTTAGAGGCTGTTGAGTTTTAAGCTTAAGTCCAAATAAGGTTCCGACACATTAATAATCCAAAGATCTGATCAAGCTCCATGTTTCAATTTAATGAAGGCAAGTTTAATAATCAGCCTCAATCCGTGTATATTCTCCTCTTTTTCTTTTTCTTTCTCTTTTTCACTTCTTTTTCAAATAAGTGTTTGCTAAGGGACTAGCAAAGTTAAGTATAGGGGGGGGGGTGATGAATACCCATTCGTCACTCTTTATTTTTATATTTTAACTACAAATACCTTTGCAAATACATGTATATCTCTGTAAATACAAATAATTACCAAAGTGCATGCATTGTATAAAAGTAAATAATTAGCATGTTTTTGTGCAAAAATAAAAGAATAAAGAATTAAAATAAAAATAGGGAGATATTTAGAATAAATATTGAGCAACCTAATTCCAAGGGAGGGCTCAGCATGGGTCTGACCGCATAAAAGCCCAAGTAGAGAGAGATAAGGAAGCTCATATGTGTAAATATACCTGTAAATATAATAAAAATATTTTCCTCTAAAAATAAAATAAAAATATGTTTGTATATATTTGTAAATATGTGTAAATACAAAATCAAAATAAAAATAGAAAAATTAAAAAGAAAATAAAAATAACCTTCCTTGTACATATTCACCATGTACATAAGACCACACATATATTTATTTTACCTTGTAAATAAATAAATCAAAATCCCATAAAACTTGTATACATTATATATTTCATGATGTAAATAAATAAAAAAAACTATAAAAAACAAAAATTAAATAAAAAGAACAAAAATAAAAACCAAAAGAAACATTGTATATATACCATGTATACAAATGTATATACCTATTTATTTTACCCTTGTAAATAAATAATAAAAATAAAATAAAAATACTAAAATATTCCAGATTTTATACTATAAATAAATAAAATATAAAATTGGAATAAAAATGTACATAAATAAATAAATAAAAATCAAAAATAAAAATCCAATATTGTGTATATACCTATATACTATATTGTAAATACCCAATTTTTATTTCAAAAAAATTAAATAAAATTCACCAAAAACTAATTTAAAGTAAAAGAAACATTTTTATGTTTTGAGTTTTTCGAAATTCAACCTATTTCTATTTATTATTGAATTTAGAAAATTTTAATAAATGGCTGCACCTGATTGGTCCACGGGGGATGTTGACCCCCGGTCAACTCTCCCCCGCGGACCCCCTCCTTGCGGATCCAGGCAACCGACCTAATTTCTCCACATTTTCCCTGCCTGATCCGACCTTCAAATCCTTAAACCCCGGGTCCTACACCTTCCCTGCAAATCCGAGAGCCACGCCCGGAGGTTCGCATCGGGGTCCGCGCTCCGATCGAGTCACCCGACTCCCATCTTCTCGGACCCCTAACCCTATATAACTCCAGCTCCGCCGCACGATTCAGGCATCTTTGGATCAGTTCATTCCACCCTAGGACCTCCATAGCCATCGCCTGAGTGACAGCTCGCGTTCGGCCGTGTTGTAGCGAGGAGGGAGCAGCTGGACCATCGATCCAGCGACTTGCGCCGCCGTGCGTCGCCCAGACGTGGTGCTCGAGCCTCGGGCATCGATGACCCTCGAGGCTAGGACCTAGAGCTTCCCCAGCTCTTCCCCAGTCGACCTCGTCCATCAGGTTGACCTAGTTCTCCTTCTATTTAGCTAATTTAGATTTTTGCCCAAATCACCCCGTCGCCGATGACCTTCGATTCCGACCAACCTCGTCCACGTTTTGATCATCGGATTCGACCCCCATCTTCACGCTTATTCCCACGCACATTCTGCACCCAGCCATCCAACCCAGTTCGCACAGGAACTGGGATTGGGGTTCCATCGCCGTCGCTTCGCCGGAGCCCCCTCACCTCGACCCACAGCTCACCTTCACCACCTCTAACCGGGTCGAGGCACTTTGCCCTCGACCCAGGAGTTTGTTGCGCCACTTTGCAGGTCAAGCCAAGCCCATGTGAGGGCTCGGACATTCAGGTGCAGTAGCTTCTCCTCCGCCGGTGTCGCATGAGCTCTCCGGAGCTCCGTTGCATCATCGGAAGGGCATGTCAGACACGGGAGGCTCCGAAGATCGTGTTCCACCTATCAGCGTCCCGCGAGGAGGTCCACCGCACGCTCACCGAGCCGGCGAACCTTGTCGGTCATCAGTTCTTCCAGGACCCTCCACGACCGTCCGTTTCGCCTCCAGCTCCAGATCATGTGCGGACCGTCCGATCAGGACTAAGAGGAGGCCCAACAGCCACCGTCGGATATCACACGTGGCCTCCTCTCAGCCCTTCATCCAGCAAAGGGGACCCAACGCCTCTCGACCGTTGATCAGATACGTGGCGCATCCCCAACCGTTGGATCGTCGCCGAGGAGTCCTTAGCTGAGGCGCCACCCCCTGACCGTCGGATATCACACGTGGCGTCCATCCGGCCCTCGGATATAATAAGGGGTAATTTCACTTAGGCCCCTCTTCTAGTTTGCTTTAGTATTTAGTCATGTAAATATTGAGTTCCGTTGTTTTTATTTTGAACTTTTTGCATAGTGGACCTGGTAGTTTACTTTAATTACACTTATACCCCTGTACGTTGTGGGACACGTGCTTCGACACGTGATTTTCTTGGGATAATTGCATGTATGGGCCTGATGTTTTGAGGTGTTTGTAAATGAAAATATGTTTTTAGTATTTGCAGATATTCCTCTGTGAGCGTTTTAATTGTGCATGTGTTAATTTTCTTGGGCTTTTTATACTTTTGCCCCTGGACTTTTAGTACGGGTTACTAATTAGTCCAGGGACTTAAGTTTTATTGCCAAATGGTCCCTGAGTGCCCAGATCACGTGCGTCGTGCGTGATGCTTGGAGGTTTTGCACCGAACCCCCTATACTTCTTGGATTGTTACTTTTAGGCCCCCAAAGTATATTTTCCTTGCAACTAGGTCCCTATGCACTAAGCCTTTGTGTTTAATTTTAATAAAATAGCAAAATTACTCCAAATTGAATGAAAATTGGATCCATGGCTCCTGCCATGGTGTAAAATTTTCTCTCATTTTTGGAGATATGCTTGACTCTTTTTAGTATTTTTAAAAATTCAAAAACACACATTTTTCTTACTATCCAGTTCTAAAAATCACAAAAAATATTAAAACACCTTTAAAAATTACAAAAAATTAGATATTGTTTGTCTTGTTGTGCTTGATTTTATGACCTATTTTGGTCATTTTTTGATTTACAAAAATTATAAAAATTGAAAAACCCTTAAAACCCATAAAAATTCTAATAAATAATTGAAAAATCCAAAAACAATAAATCCAGTGCCTAATTTTTCCTTGTATTTCATAATCTACAGGAAAATTATCTTCAGGTTTTATTAGGGCCATTTTGTATTTTAATTTGGCCCTTGAAGCCTGACTGGACATTATCTTGCATTTTCTCTCTTGTTTCATTTTTATAAAATTCCTTAAAAATCAGAAAACCACAAAAATTAACCAAAAACATAGAAAAATATAAAAAAACATAAAAACATTTTTGTTTGAATTTTTGGAATAAGATTCCCGATCGGCCGCCGCTCAAAGCCCCGCCTTTGTCTCGACCGCTTTTTTTGGAAGTATCTGTCAGTCTAGAGCTATCGAGGAGCGAGTGCTCTCCTTGAGATTGAGCGTCCGACTCTGAACCACAGGTTCGCTGGCTCACAGGCTCGACGCTCGGGGGTGGGGTCCCACATGCCTGTCCTCTTTTTATTCTCGCAATTCCCCACGGCTCCCCCTTCTCTTTCATTCTTCTTGAAGCCGGGGCTTTCTGTGGGAATTTCCTATCTGCGCTATGCGGATGAGATGCTCTTTGGTATTGCATCTGGTGAGCGGGCAGGGTCGACCTCAGGCTCGGTATGTCTCTGATTTTCGAGGCTAATAGAAGGCGCACTTTTCAAGCACCTGGCTCTGCCCATTCACAAGGACTCGATTCTATGTCCAAACATCACATGCCAGCGGATGTAGTCACCATCATAGGTACTCAAGATATTGTGTTTGGAGATCGCTGCATATCAGTTTGAGGGCAAGACGGCTTTCTCAATCGTGCCCAGAAAGCCCAGCAAGAGAGAGACCTCAGGTCACAGTTCGAGAGTAGAGATACATTGAGGAAAGACAAGCTATATTTGAGTAGTTAAATAATTGTGTGAAGTTGCTTGTTTCCTTGCCTTTCTTGTTTTCTTTATTATTTAAAAATCCAAAAAAATTGAAAAATATTAAAAATCCACTAAAAATTTTTTGCTTGTTTATATTTTATTCTTTTTAGACTACTTCGTAGGCCGCAAGACCATCACGTGCTCCCTGAGTCCGACCCTGGTCGCTATACCAGGCTAATCAAATAGCCAGGGCCACTATTGATCTTCTTTGATTTTTATCTTGTTTTGGTGGTCCGATCTCACATTTTTCTTGTTGATCTGATTGATTTCTCGAGCGACTGAGGTCGCAACGACCTTAGTTATATTTTCATCTACCTTAGTTGCTCGGTCATTTTTCTGATCATCAGGAATAAAAGACAAAAAAGATGGCTGGATGAACATGGAAGAAGATTCACTTGGGCGAGCTTCCTCTAGCTAGATCTCCTTGCTCTGACGAGCGGGGGTAGCTCCCATGTGTCACAAAATAAAGCTGAAGGTCCTCAGCATCAGCTAGGAAGCTTAGAAGGGTTCGGGACCCATTGATAGGGTCCTAGGGTGCTGGGGAAGATGGAGCTCCAGAAATGCCTTCGACCGAGCAAAATTCGACCCCAGTTGGGTCCACAAGCGCCAGAACATGCAAGGTTAGTGTCACACAAAAGAAAGGGTTCTGGGCTTGTTTTGGTCTAAAAATGAGGGGGGATGAGTTGAGCAAAGATCTCCAGCAAAGGCAACGGAGTTGGAGATCTGATCTCATGATCTGGGCTTGATCCGAGTGAATGGAGGTGCAGGAGACGTAGAGAACGTGAAGGGGATGGAGATGAGGCAGTCAGATGTCAGAATCAGGTGGAGGACGACGAAAAACAATGGTGGGGGCACTAGCTCCGACGAACTACGTTCTTGTATTTTACGCAATATCAGATGGAATTAAATGAAATAAAAACCTAAACTATGCTACTTCTAGTGCTAGGAATGAAAGTGCACATAAAATGGGGGCTCACATGCCTGAGGACAAGGAGAACATAAGCTCCGCCATAAGGTCTCCAGCGATCTTGGATCGCGCCTTCGCCTCCTTTTGTGTGTTGTAAGTTAATGGGGAACTTGATGTCAACGAACTTGACATGTTGAGCTATGGATCTAAGGGGTCACGGGGTTGGAAACAGATCAAATTCAAAATGGAGCTCGACAAGTGGTATATTTATATGGGATGGTTTGACGAAGGACGCAACTCGTTGCAGGGTTCCATCGATCGAAGCAAGGTATGTGCGTGAAAGATTATTGATCGAGGAGTAACTTTCATGAAGGAATCGACTTGCGTTGAGCAGTGAATTAGGGGGGGGATTCAAGGAAGAAGGGGGTGTAGCGCCTCACAAGCGTAGACCTAGGGAGGCAGTCGAGTTGACCAAGGTCAACCAAGACCTGTCTCCCATTGGTCCATGTAGGACAATAGACGGCAAAAGAGAAAAATAAAAGAATCAAAAAATAGAAATAGAATAATAAATAAATTAATTAAAAAAACTCAAAACATATTATTGTTTACTATTTTATGTAGAATTTTATTATGATTTTTATTTATTTTTGGAAGTTAATTTATTAGATGTCAATTTTTACATGTATAATTATAAGTATATTTTTCTATATATGATGTATTTTATTTTTATTTTATATTTTATATCTTATTTCGTACTTTTCTATTTTATATATTTATAACATATTTAAATACACATTTACATAATTTTTGTTTTATTTTATGAGATTATTTATTTACTTAAATATTTAGGTATATATATTATGTAGGTATAATATACATATACCTATATATATTATAATATACTGTTGAACGAGATTTTTCACAGGTCTAAAATACGTCTCACACAAGGGGGAGACGCAGTCGCTATGGCGACCCGCGAGAAATCCCAATTCAAATTACAATTAACCCACAACAAAGATCAAGCAATGAAAAGCAGTGCAGAGTTAAAATTTATTATAACTCTACAACAAAGATGTGTATAGGTGTAAGTATGTGTAGAGGTCGAACACAGGGGGCAGACAGGTAGAACGGGGCAATAATGCACAAAAGTGATTGTGATGATTCGTATATCTATACTATTTTTTGTGGGTTTTTAAATTTGATATATTTTTTTATTTAAATTTTGATTTTATATTTTATAGTTTGGTTTTTTATTTACTGATTTTGTATTTTTTTGTGTTTTATATTTTTATTTTTTCTTTTTCTATAAAATGAGATATAAAGCTAAATAGGATATATATATATACAAGAGAGGTGTGAGAGATAAAAAGAGGTAAAAAGATCGACAAATCGTTTACCGATCAATACATAAAATAATATATAATATTATCCCGAAAAAGTTTCAATTTTATATTATAAAAAACAATATATAAAAAATATTTGGAATTGAAAATTGGCAAACCATTTGTCGATTGTCAATTCCAAATATTTTTATATTATTTTTTGTAATATAAAATTGAAAATTTTTCGAAATATCATTGAGCGTCGGTAAACCATTCGCTGATCGATCCTCTTATTGGGAATTCTTGAGTTCAGATGCTCTGAGAGAGCATTTCGGTGATTGAAATGCCTACTTAGGGAAAAAAATTCACACCTTTTAGCTCTCACTACACGTGCTTTGAGATGTGGAATTTTGACTGGCGCCATAACTTTTTCATACTTGCTACTTTTAAATTTTAAAATATGATTATTATAATAATCATCTCTTAATGAATAAACTATTACGTAATATCTTTTTATGCAAAATAAAGAATAAAAATCACCCAAAACTATGTTATTAAAAATTACAACTTCCCAACGAAGTTCAATTTTGACTCTCTACAAGGGGCACTTGTGGCCTACATTTTGAGAAGAAGGTTTTTTAATGTTCAATTTTTTGTTATCGTTCTTGTTGTAGCCATCACCAATGATAACACTTCCATACTACACATTTTCTTCCTATTCTATATTCTTCATCCACCTGCCTCACTCGTAAGCTCTTTAAGGTTTTAGGCTTGCTCGTTCCCAAACATATAGACTCTGAATTGTTATTGAGGAAAATTGACTCCAACAACTTACTTGGTTCATATTGTCAAGTATTAATCCCCTACTTTTATAATCCACTTTCGCACTTTACAAGTATTATATGTTGGATCATATTTGAGATGTTACACGTGCGACTACTGGTTCTTGACATAATTGATCAGGGCGTTTATTATTGATAGAATTAGAAGAATTTTCATAAGTACTACTGATAGTTTGAATGTGTTAAACTAGTCGTCCATGATCTAGAGTTTGTGTGGGTTGATTAAGTGAAGCAATAGGATTTAGGGAGCTCTTTTGATCAGAAATTCTAACGTTTGATTGCCCATAGATGAACATTGAATATTCATGTAAATGTTGAGCTTCGATCCAGGATACATCATAGGCTCATTTTGCGTGTAATGTTAGAATATAAGCCTTATGTGTGCTCTAGGGAGAAAATGGATACGGATATATCTGAATATCCGCTTACCATATTCGAAAAATTATCAGATACGGATATCCGTATCCGAATATTAATCGAATACGGATTGAATATGGATATGGATTGTAAAATATTTCAGGATACATACACGGATATGGTAATGATTTGAATATTAGATCCGGACATCCGAATACAATATTTAATAATATTTTATATATTATTTAATATAATAGAAGCTACAACCTCATGTTATTTTATTAGTATCATACACTATATAATACAACATATTAATGATATTAATAAACTTCCGTTTGTTTGGAGATGGGCACGAACAACAGGTACGAAATCACATCCTCCTTTTTGCTTCCGATCAAAAATCATATACATATCCGTATTCATATTCGATAGAGATGAAGCAAATATGGATATCGAAATAAGCAAATTCGATCCGTATCCGATCCGTTTTCATCCCTAGTATGCTCTCTGATGATCCTCTGCAATAAAAGAGATTTAGCTATCGATCTTATTGAGTCCATTTGTGTTAGCTAATCGTTCTCATCAAATTGATTAGGACTCTATGATCACCACTAGTGATTGTGATGTTTGATCCTGATGCCGATAGACAATAGATTGGTAGTTATAAGATGTTGTTAGTACCTTATCAGCAAATTGATCAGGGGTACATTTTGGACTGCGGGAGTGATCATAGCTTCAATGTACGGATCTTGTGGGATATTGAGAATATGCACAGTGCTGTGGTCGAGTTCAGATTTGATGCAAGCAATATGATAGTTGTAAAGGAGACAACGAGTAATATCGGTTGTTGAAAAATTCAAACAAAATATACGGGAGAAATTTGTCGCGTTAGGCCGAGTTTGGTGTAGTCACAGGGTAGCGTTCAGATTACAATTTTCAACATAATTATAGTGTGCCCCTGTGGTGGAGGAATTGGCGGCGCCCCTAAGGTCTCTTTCATCAGGGTTGGACAGGGTTGGGTTGGGCAGGGGTACCTCTGTGAATAGTAAACTGTGAGGAGGAGAACCCTATTTGGTTGCAGGGCCAACCTGGGTTGGGCCAAGCCAACCCTGCAACCAAACGAGCCCGTGTGTGAAGACCATACTCGCAGGGGCGGGTAGGGCCATGGCCCGCCTCCCGAATTGGTAACTTATAAGGTTCATTTGGCTGTAGGGTTGGACAGGATTGTGTTGGCCCAACTCAGGGTACTCCTCTTTCCAATCTTCACAATCCTCCTCACAGTTTACTATTCACGGGATACTTCAACCCAACCCAACTCTGTCCAACCCTGCAACCAAACGAACCGATAAAGTGTTCCTGCTATTTTCCATTTCTAACAGTAATTCTACTATTTGCTGAAATTTCTATAAAGGGCATCAATTTCTTTCTCTTATTTTTTTTTAAATTTCATAAAGCACCACCGCCATTCCTTTTCTCATTTTCCAAATTTCCATAAAAATTTAGCATTTCTATTAAAGATGCAAAGAAACAGATACGGATATATGTGTTAATATATCATTGTCTATTTTTAAATATGAATACAGATATGGATATGAAAACTATATTACTATATTCTTAAAAGATGGATACATATGTTAAATGGAGATTTATCACGTGTGAATAATGTTAGAAATAATGTACATATTAGCTTAAATATACACGTATTGGATAGATTCACATCATTTGAATGTATAAAATCTGTTTATATCGCAATGATTATACCAAATAGGTGAAAGAATGTATACTTCTCCCGCCTCATTTTCCCATTTCTTATTTTTTTTTTTGAAAAATGCTTAGTGAATTATCATTACTATATCTCCATATTATATCATTCAAGTTTTGCGTGAATCAGAAACTCCTATGGCCTCCGTTTAGGTGGGGCCGATTTCAATAATTCTACAACCGTTAAAAAGCAACTGTCGAGATGGAGGCTGTAAGAGTCTCTGTTTCTAACAAAACTTAGATGACATAATATAGGGACATAGTGATGAATTTCCACGGATTTATTTTTCAAAAAAATAAAATAATAAAAAAAGAGGGGAGGAAGAGTCAAGTTAACTCCCTCAAGAAGGCAACCCCATTTTTCTCACACATATATATAACATTTGTATTTTTTTCGTAATAATATCTTTTTTTAATGATTGTGCTGCTAACTATACTTTTCCATCTCTCCATATTTGGCATTCCAGTACACCATATTTATCATTTTTTGTTATATTTTCAATTAACTTTTCAATCATATAATTGGCATAATAACATGCCTTATGATTGGGACACAAATCAGACAACTTCATTTATGATTTGGACATGAATTACACACATATTTTGGCTCCACCTATAAAAATTTTCTAGCTCCACCCCTGCATACACGAGCTCTTTAATTTGATTCATATGTCACGAGACCAGTCCAGACTCCAGAGTTAATAGTTGCTACAGTCTCTCCTCCACCATCACTCTCGATGACTTCACCAGAAATAAACTCCACCTTTCCCGATGTCGGCCTCTGGCATCGCAGATGGGCTGATATCATCCTTTCTTCTGTCATGCTTGATGGATCCTTTGAAAGCGAGGATCGGGATTCTTCGTAGTCTCGAGCAAAATGCTGAATACATCATCTGTGAATCGAATACAATTCGCTGCTTGAAGGACGACGTGCATGGGATACTCGAAGAACACTTGCGTTCTGATCAGCTCATCAACCCTAGCAACCAAGTGCTGAATGAGATCTGATACACAGAGAATAAAATACTTAAGACTTTTTTATCACTTGTACCCTTCTTTACTTCTATAATAACAATTATGTCCGTTCCTTTTTTATAATATCAGTCATGCCACTCACTTCTTACAAAATTCACAATTCGCTCATATCAATTTTAACTCCACTCACTTCTTACAAAATTCACAATTTGATCATATCAATTTTGCCTTTACTTAAATGAAAGGACATAATTGTGAATTTTGTATGAAGTGAGGGGTACCACTGATATTATAAAAAAGGAGGGATATAAGTGGCATTGCACAAATTAAGGACACAAGTAGGTGTGGATGTTCGATTGATTTGGGTGGTTTTAGGTTACATTATTTGGTTGGGTTCGGTTTGGGTTAAGAAGTGGCCACCCATGATCCAATCAAATTAAATTGGAAGAAACTATTTGTTTTGTGGGTTTGGATCGATCGGTTGGGTCAAAACTAGACCACATAGCATCTATGACAGGAAAAAATATAAATATATCGATAGGTGATGAATCTCCATTCACCACCTTTATTATGTCATTTTAACCTTAAAATCCTAGCTAAATGCATGTAATATCATTATTTTGTACAAATTAACATTCATTATTTATTCCATTTGTTGTATATAAAATACTATTTTTAATATCAAAATAATAGAATAAAGAAAAGAAAATAAAAAGAATAAAATATCAAAGGTATTTATGACCCTAAACCCCGAGACTAAGTCAAGAATCGACTTGGTCGACAAAGAATAAAGAAAAAGGTGATAAGGACCAATAAATCAACAAAAATCCAATTCTTTTATTCTTCAATAATACATTTTTGAGACATATTTTATTCTTTATTATTTATACCTTAAATAAAAAACTTTTACATGAAAGTTATAAATAAAAATACATAGAAAAAAAAATAAAATTGATTTCATACAAAAATAATACACAATGTACTTTTTTATACCCTAAATATAACTCCAAAACTCAAACTTCTCAAACCCATATCTTGTCCACATGAACTCAAAATGTATAAAAATCACCTTTTAATAAGCTATTTAATGAAGGCGGTTTCTCTTAATTTGGAATTAAGATGCAATAGTTAGGTTTTGCACCTGTGTTGTACAATATACCTGTATATAACTAACGTGGGGAATTATTCTTTTAATTATTCTCTTCCTTATTCATTTAATATTTTTATACCCTTGTAAATATTATTTATATTAAAAATTTTAAATAAAATAAAATTATAAAAATACAATTAAATAAAATAATATGCAAAAATACACATATGAATATATCATACTTATACCCATATAATAAATACTCTTATTTATTTAAATGTATATATTATATCAGAAAAATATAATAAAAAAATATACTTATATATAAAAATAAGTTATAAATATATATATTATATACACAAAATAATAAATTATAAATTACAAAATAAAAATAAAATACCTATAATATAGGTGAATATACCTATAAATAACCCTAAAAAGTAACCTATAATAAAATAACTCATAAAAATAAATAAAAATCATATTAAAATACAACAAAAAATAATCATTTTTTATTTATAACTTAAATTTTATTAATTCATTTACTATTTATTAATGAATTTACAAATAACTTTGGGTCATCTTTATCTTGATTAGTCCACATGGACCAACCAGATTGAGTCAAGAGTTTACCTTGGTCAACTCTTCACCCCTACGCTTACATCTTGTCAGACATCGTTTGACCTGCACTTCTCCCTTTTTCTCCAATCGTCACATTCATCAATTGGGATTGATTCCTTCTTCACTTTTCTTCCTCGATCAATGCTTCATCACGCCAGTGTGATTTTTCGATGGGAGGAATGTTGCATCAACTGCTCCACCTCGATCTTCCCAACCCTGTACATACACTAAGCTCCTCCTTCCTTTCAATTTTCCCCTCCTTGCAATTTCTTCCCCCAAATTTGAGCTCTAGGACATGAGTGAGGCGACAGCTCGCTCGCCCAGCTCTTTGGCCTGCAGAGGAGTGAAGTAGAGGCTGGTTCCACCATCTCTAGCGGTTCATCGATGTGAGGTTCCAATCTCATGGCCAACGACGCTTGAGGTCCATTTCCCTTGCTTTCTAGATAGTTTTAATCATAGAATTTCATTTCCCACAAGTAGTTTTAGTTTAATCCATTGTTTTAGCATAAAATAGCTTACTCGTAGTTCTCGTTGTGCTCTGTCGCGTTTCCAACCCACCTTCCATCTCCATCTCTTTCCCCAATGCTTCTTCTATGCCCCGACCCACTCCATTCAACCCAATCCTTCCTGGATCAGGATCACATCGCCCCACCTCCTCCCTTCGTTGGAGAAACTATCACCTCATCACATTTTGCCTCCATTCCACCGCTTGATGGCTCGAGGTAGTTTTCCCTCGACCCTGGTCTCTTTTTGTGCAGGTCACAAGAGCTATAGGACCCCATATGGGGGTCAATTTTGTCAAAGATGCCTCTCCATTTACTCGAAGCATATCGTGCTACAGGGGCTCGATCAGTAGCCCTCGGAATTTTTAAGACCTTTGGGAGATGCAAGACTTCAGTAGGAATGAAAAGAGGCCTTCAACAGAGCTTCCAGTGGCCGGAGGTGCAAGTACTACTCGATACAAACTCTCCAGCGGTGAGTTCTTCCCCCATTCTTCCACCGCCTTCCTCAACCGTTGGATCAAGACCCGAGTCTCAGTTGCAGTAGTTGTCATCCGATCAAGACCCGAGTCTCAGTTGCAGTAGTTCTCTAAAAAATACACAAAGATAGAGTATTGTGGTTGCTAGCTTGAACTTTCACGCTCTATTTTTAGAATTATATTTTAGCCATTTTACCTATTTCCTAAAAATAAAAAACAGAATATTTTAACCATGTTTGACTTATAAAATACCAAAAAATATATAAAGAATTTCTAAAAAAATTGTTTATCTTATTTAGCAACTATATAATAAAAATTACATAAAAATAGATAAAGAAAAAGTTTAAAAATTAGAAAAATTCCAAAATCCTTTATAACAAGATAAAAAATACCAAAAAATTTAAAAATACTAATTTTCATTTTATAGTTTTCTTTTTTTATATAATATTTATTGCAATTAATTTGAATAAATTTTGACACATTTTGTTATTTTTTATCTTCAAATCGATTCGGCGTGTTTATTTATTCCCTATTTTGGGATATTTTTCATTTTAAAATACATAAAAATTAGAAAAATTTCTTGAAAATCACAAGAATAATAGAAAATTATATAAAACTAAAAATTGTTTATTTCATTTATTTTGATTATTTTTAGTAGTACTTATAAATATAGTACCTCATATTGTATATATAGTTATATATATCCATACTATATATTTAGAAAGCAAAAGAAATTAAAAATAAGAAAATATAAAAGAAAATGGAAAAAAATAAAAAATAAAAAATTACAAATAAAATCCTACAAAATATAAAATTGAAAACCCATACCAAAAATAGAATAAATAGACAAGAAGAAGAACAATTCTACTCATTAATTTGTCCAATCTACCGTTTGCTCCATATGTTGAACACTCAACATACTTGCACTATACACACATTTTGTAGAGTTAAATAATATAAATTTTCACTCCACGTATTTATTTGCATTGCTATATTTATTTTAGTTTTCAAATGTATAGTAATAGATCTTCGTCGCCAGCAAACATTATTTTTGGATAATAATAAATCCAGGGACTTAAAATTGCTTGGTACCTTCTAGCAAAATCGAAGTCCAAGATGATACTGGTCTGCATCTTTTTTCAAAAAAAAGATCTTGATTTTTTAGGCATTGATAACGTTTCAGGAGCATATCGGTCATCGCGAATTTCCCACAAAAGTGATTGGTGTCCCTTTTTTTCAAATTAAATAAAAATCCATGTTTATATTGATATTATACATATTGTTCTTCCCATCTATAATTTTTGTGTCAATCTGATGCATATAGCCCATTGTCTTGTATGAGCAAAGAGCCTTTTAGTTTTGAAATATTTTGAAGTCCTATTGATGTTAAACATAGAAGACAAAAAGTTTATGGTTTTTATCAGTTGTGTCCCTCTGAGATATTGTAATATCAATTATGTTCCATCCTTTTTGAAATATCAGTCATGTCCCTGACTTCTTTCACAATGATCACTTTTGTCCCTCAGATTAGTTGTCGTCCATTATCATCCCAAACAAACGTTAATTTTAGGGACACAAAGGTAATTACTTAAAAAATAAAGGGTAGAAATATTTATTTCTTCCCTTTTTCGTCTTCTTCCTCTATCCTCCTCCCCCTTAACAAAAAACTTCCTCCTCCTATTCTCTATGGGTTTCCCGTCGAAACTACTGTTCTTGACCAAGGTGGCAAAGATGGTGAGGGTGTTGCTTATGATCTGGGACCCTCCTGACCAACTGCTCCATGACGGCTCCCCTGCCACCTCATCGAGGCCATCCATGCACGTGTCGTGGTTGGTCAGCACGAAACTCATCCATGTCCGCATGTCATCGATCATGTCTCCCCGTCGAGCATCAGCAAGGAAGCGGGATAGGGCTAGGGAGGGGCAGAGGGGGAGGGCTAGGGAGGAGGGTCAGGTTGGGGAGGAGGAGGGCCGGGTGAGGAGGAGGGGCGGAGGGGGGCGGGTTGGGGAGAAGGGGCGGAGGAGGGCCGTGTGAGGAGGGGCAGAAGAAGTGCGATCTGGGGAGAAGGGGCGGAGGGATGGGGAGGAGGGTGGAGGGGGCGCAGGATGGGGAGAAGGGGCGACGAGGGAGGGTTGGGGAGGACGGCGGAGGGGGTGAGGGCTGTGGAGAAGGGGCGGAGGGGTTGGGCTGTGGAGGAGGAGGGACAGAGGGGGAACGTGTTGGGGAGAATGGGCAGAGGGGGAGGGCTCGGGAGGAGGGAGGAAGGGTCGTGGGCTGGGGGGCGAAGGAGGAGCGAAGGAAGGTCGGGCGAGGATGAGGGGCAGAAGGGGCGCAAGCCAGGGAGAAGGGGGAAGGGGAGGGCTGTGGAAGAGGGCGGAGGGGCGAGCTGGCGAGGAGGCCGTTATTGAATGAGGTGGAGGAGGGGCGAGCGAACTGGGGGCGAAGGAGAGAGGAGGAGGAGAAGGGGCGAGAGAACTGGGGGCGAAGGAGGGAGGGAGGAGGAGGACGATAGAGAGGATTGGGAGAGGAGGAGGAAGGGGAGGAGGATGCAGTGGACGGAGGAGGAAGGGGAGGGGAGGAGGAAGAGGTAGCTGGGAGCAGAGGAGGAGGGTTGAACAAGGAGCTTTCAATATTTGTTTAGTTGAGATAAATTTTTGATTAATCGAGTCATAATAATTCATTGAAAAATTCAATAAAATTCACCATTTGATCCGCAATGCATGATATATTCATGAAAATGTAAAATTTTTGATGAATTGATGGATGGAGGTGTAGTAAAGAGAGAGAAATTATGAAGAATAGGAAGAAGAACAAATGGAGGAAGAAGAAGATGATGAAGAAGTTTGGACAGTTATATCTCTCTTAACTGCATCATGGTTTGAAAAAAGCTTGGTTAAGTTAAACTCATTGACGGCTAAACTAACGGAAGAACACAAGTGATAGAACGATAAAAAATCGAGAGCACAACTGATATTCCCAAAAAAAAAGAGGGACACAACTGATATTGCAATATGTCGGAGTAGGAGGAGCACAGCTGGTAAAAACCCAAAAATTTATACGTTGGGTTAATACCAGATTTGATACACCGACAGAATGAAATACGTTATTATAATTGGAAATGATTAGAGTACTAGTCTTTATTTAGATTTAAAAATCATAAAAAGAACGAAAAAAACGAGTGGGCAAGAGGACCTCCTGTGGACCATCTGATCCAAGTTATTGTGTGGAAGGTCGTAAAATATTTGAGGAAGGAAGAAAGCAAAGCCGGAGCTCCATTGTCCCATAGACCACTTTTTCATGCTCGAAATCCAAGGCTCCAGTGTAGATAGGTGAGTGGCAGAGGTTGCTACGGTCTCTCCATCATCTCCCTCGATCGATTTCTCTACCATAAAAGCTATCCTGAGCTATCCCGATGGGTGGTATTGTCTCTAGCATCGCCAATGGGCTGATATCGCCCTTTCTCCAGCCATGTTTGTTCGATCCTTTGAAAGAGAGGATCCGGCTTCTCCGGAGCCTTGAGCAAAATGCTGAATCCCTCTCCGATAAATCGAATACAATTCGCAGCCTGAAGGACGACGTTTATGGAAGACTCCAAGAACGCTTGCGTTCTGATCAGCACAACAACCTGAGCCACCAAGTGCTGAAATGGTTCGGTGACGTCAAAACATTCCTTGATCGATATGCCAACTTCTCTGCTTCATTCGCTTCGAGGGATCCCTCTTGCAGCTTCCGGTTCGGTTGCCGATCCAACTATAAACTCGCGAAAAGAGCAGACGTGTTGCTGAGTCAAGCAGTGGAATTGGTCTCCCAAGGGACGGAATTCACCAATGATACCAATCTGCTGGTCATCAGGGCTGCACACCCTATGATAGAAGAGATCCCTATATATACGGAAGTGGTTGCCCAAGAAGGTGAGTTCTCAAAGACCCTAGATCTCATTAATGGCGGCGAAGCTGATACTATTGGCATATGCGGAATGGGTGGTGTCGGGAAGACAACTGTCCTAGAAAAGATTAATAACCACTTCTGCGGAAACCGCGATAATTTTGATATTGTTGTCTGGGTAGACATAAACAGAGATATGAATATAGAGAGGATCCGGGAAGATCTTCTTCAGAAGTTGGGCCTTCCAAAAGGGTCTGATGCCAATAATCTCCTTCGTTTTTTTGAACGACACGAGCTTCCTACTGCTAATGGATGATGTTTGGGATCCACTGAAATTCAGAGAAATCGGAATCCCTCCATTGAGCATCGCAAGGAAACGTAAAGTTGTACTCACTACAAGATCCAGAGATGTATGTTACAGTATGGGCATTAAGGAAGAGAACATAGTATCTATGGGATCACTTCCTTCCGAGCAATCCTGGAAGCTCTTCTGTCTGCACGTGAACAATGAAGATATCTTGCATGATCCGTCCATCGAACCATTGGCCAGAAATGTAGCCAACAAATGTGGCGGCTTGCCTCTCGCTCTTCGTGCGGTCGGGAAGACGATGGCAGGGGCACGACGTGATTACGAGTGGACGGACGCCGTGATGGATCTCGAAGTTTCAGCTCATGCATTTCAAGGTATGGCTCAAGTGCACTCCACGTTGAAATTCAGTTACGATAGATTAGAGAATAACGGTATGCGTGAAATTCTATTGTACTGCTCCTTGTACCCCCAAGGGCATAACATATTCGAGGAAGATCTCATAGGAATGCTGATGGAGGAAGGTTTGTTTAATACCAACAATATCTCTAGAGATCATGCTCGAGCTAAGCTGCGAACATGGATCTCCGGCATTATCAATGCAGGGTTGCTCCTCCGTCACATGGAGGACACTGTTAAATTGCATGATTGCGTGCGTGAGATGGCTCTATGGTTAACCGACGGCCAGTTTGATGAATCCACATTATTCGTTCGTTCGTCACCCGAGAAGTCCAGTAAAGACTTCCCTTGTTTCCTTCGTGGATGGAAGAAAGCTAAAAGAACATCCATGGTTTATAGTGGACTCGAAACAATCTCTGATGATGTTCCATCACCTCACTGCAAGGAGTTAGTCACTTTATTGTGGGAAATGGGTAGAATAGTTCACATTCCACATAGTTTTTTTATGCACATGCCTCATCTGAGGGTTCTCAATCTGTCGAACTCTGGCATAAAAGTGGTTCCGAGATCAATAGGCCGTCTCCATCACTTGAAGTACCTTAATCTGCAGAGTACACCCATAAAAAGATTACCAGAAGAGATTGGGGATTTAGTGCAATTGGTCCAACTAATACTAAGATATGCTCATTTGCTAACATATATTTCTCGTCGGAGCATCTCAAGGTTGCATAAGTTGGAAAGGCTGGATATGCTAGGGACAGAGTACCGCTGGAGTTGGCATGACTCTTTCGATTTGGGATTAAATGACCTGGAGAACCTGGCAAGAAACAAATTGTCTGATATTGGTATTACTCTAATATCATGTGATCCGCTCATCGATTATTTTCCAAATTCTGTTAACCTCACGAGTTCAATAACTCAATTAGAATTGTTGAAGATGGGTGACTATACCTTTAATCAAGGGGAATGCTCAAAGCGGTTAAGTGAGCGACTTCAAATTCTTCATGTTAATTATGGTAGGAAGCTGACGTTTGAATATGTATTTTTCGAACTCCGAGAGCTCTCTCTTTCACAGGTGGGAGAGGTGATTTTTACGGGAACTTGTGTTTTCCAAGTATTATCCAAGTTAACTCTAACGGATTGTTCGAACCTGGATCCGTTAATTTTAGCAGAATATATATTTCCATGTCTCAAGGTCCTTCGCGTGGATAGGTGCGACACGGTTGAGAGTTTGTTGGTTTCTAATAATGGATTCACGTCTTTCCGGTTCCTGAAGAAACTGTCCTTATCGTATTGTCGCCGGTTGAGAAAGATATCGGACATCGCCTTGGAATTCCGTTCACTCGAAGAAGTTGATATACGCGGATGCGATGCACTAAAGACAATTCCGTTTGATGATGGAAGTGCTCCCAGATTGAGGAGCATTAAAGGGACAGCTGAGTGGTGTAATCAGTTGGAATGGAAAGACGAGAGCGTCAAATCCAAGTTCCTCCCACGCTTTGTTGCCCTTCCTGAACCATTACGTATTGGCCGTGAACCGGAACATTGAGACCCGAAATAAGCATGTCGACTGGCAATAATCATGTGCTATTATTTGAGGTAAACTCTTGCTGTTTAAGTTATCACGTCGTTATACAGTTGACAATTCATCAGTTCTACATTTGTTTCATGCAATTAATATAGGTTTGCTTGCAACTTTAAGTTATCTGAAATGAATAAATGTGTTTGGTTCGTGGGTTATCCGAGAGAGGGTAATTTTTTTTTTGTATTTTGGTGTTCGGTTGGTGGGTTTGGAGTTGAGAGGGTTTGTGTGATGTATTTGTATTGCAATTTAAAAAAGTGAGTTATTGTGATATGATTATATTTAAATTTCAAAAAGTAAGCAGTTGTTGTGATGTAATTGTATTGAAGTTTGAAATAATGAGTATAAGTTGAGCATTTTTATAATTTTTAAATGATATGATGGTATAATATATATTATTTTTGATGGAGAGAGAGTGAACCGTACAAGAAAAGTAGAGAAATGGAATTTGGGGTAACCCCTCAAATTGGCGTCAACCCCCAAATTACCCTGTGTTTGGATTTGGCTTGACCGTTTGTTCATTTGTAACTTTGTTCACCGTGAGTATTATATATAGTACCCTTTTAGCCGAGCGTTCAGTCCTTCTTTACTTTTGTCTTGAAAGATAGATCCTTGATCGGTTCTCAGCATGCACGGATAATGAAATTATAATACAACATGTGATCATATATCTCTTTTGAAAATGGATATTTACACCTATAATCCTGAGTAATTTCATAATTATATGCATAACACTGGATAATCACGAATTACACTCAGACCCTGAATAGTACTTAACTCTGACAGCCATAACCCTGTGTTAACTCCCATCCAAATTCCCGTTAAATATGACGGTATCCGTTATATATTTTACATGTTATGTCCTTTAAGTTTCTATTATTTACAAATGAGACTACCTCTTTCCTCCTCCAATCCAAATCTGGACGTGAACTTCTCACGAATCTCCTCAAAGCCTTTCATGTCACCTGCAAGTCATTACCCCGTCGCCTGCAACCACCGTCAAACCCCCACCCCCTCCCCTCCCCCGACGCCTGCAACCTCCGTCCCCTGCAGCCTGCAAGCCTCCGCCACCTCCCTACCCTCGCCATCGTCCTCCATCTCATCCCCATCCCCGTTGTCTGCAAGCCTCTGTGCTAGCCCCCGCCACGTCCCTACCCTCGTCATCATCCTCCACTGCAAGCCCCAAACCATCACAACTGATATTCTACTTTTTCTCTTTAATTACGAAGTGGTAAATTTTATCAACCATTTTACGAAGAAGAAACTTCAAGAAAATTAAAATTTAAAAATAATTGTAAATATTGGAATTTAATCAGTGTCAAGCATCACTTGTGGGAAAAATGTGTTCATCTAACACATCAGACAATGTAGGAACTTTTATATGTGACACTGTATGAAGATAAAATTATATATATACAACAAATAGTTAATAACGAACACATAAAAAATACGAAAAAGATAACAAAATTGTTCAAGTATATATTAGTTTAACCATGTTTCAGTTTTTTCAGGACTCTTGACATGTATTTTTTTTCGATCGGCTCAAATAGGTTAGAGCTACAATTAAATTCACCATACTCTTAAATATCAGAGATTACAAAAAAAGTACAAGAAAACTATATTTTAAGCAAATAAATATCCTCCTATAATCAACAACTATGTCCTCACAATATTCATGTAAAGAACATACACGAGGATATATATATATATATATATATATATATATATATATATATATATATATATATATATATATATATATATATATATATATATATATATAGGGATAAATGGGGCTGCCCCCTAGGGGGAGCTAACTTGGCTCCCCCCGCCCCATTTTCACCATTTTTTTATTTTTTTTTGAGAATTTCTTCCATGAATATTCATCACTATATCCCTATATTATGCTATTAAAATTTTGTGCGAAACAGAGACTCGTACGGCCTCCATCCAGACAGTCATTTTTTAACGGTAACAGGATTTTTTAAATCGACCCCGTTTGGATGAAGGTCGTAGGAGTCTCTATTTCGCACGGAATTTTAATAGCATAATATAGGGATTTAATAATGAATTTACACGGTTTTAGATTTCAAAAAAAATAAAAAAATTATGTCAAAAAGGGGCGGGGGGAGCTAAGGTAGCTCCCCCTAGGGGGCATACACATTTTTCCCATATATATATATATATATATATATATATATAGAGAGAGAGAGAGAGAGAGAGAGAGAGAGAGAGAAAGAGAGAGAGAGAGGGGTAAATGGGGCTGCCCCCAGGGAGTAGCCAACTTGGCTACTCCCACCCCTATTTTTCCCTCATTTTTTCATTTTTTTGGAAAATAAAAATTTGTATATTCATCATTATATCCCTCTCACATTCTATTAAAATTTCATCAGAAACAGAGACTCCTACGGCCTCCATCCAAACATGGTCGATTTAAAAAATCCTGCGACCGTTAAAAAAATGACGTCTGGATGGAGGGCTTAGGAGTCTCTGTTTCTGACGAAATTTTAATAGAATGTGAGAGGGATATAATGATGAATATACAAAATTTTATTTTCCAAAAAAATAAAAAAATGAGAAAAAAATAGGGGTGGGAGTAGCCAAGTTGGCTACTCCCTGGGGGCAGCCCCATTTTACCCATATATATATATATATATATATATATATATATATATATATGGACTGCCCATGGAGAAAAAATGGAGAAGCTGCTTTGATCGACATTGATCGACAGTAGATCTACTGAAGTTCCTAAAAGTATTATCTCAAAATTTCTCCTTTCACATCAACCTGCAACTCACTTGTTAACATGACCTATTGTAACATCTTGAGCTTACGTCTCAGGCCCATTAGTAAGGAAAACTGATCTTGACAACTTGTTGAGTTGGATCCAAATAGATTCATTGGCAACTACCCAAAATGCTTCAAGTTGAAAAGCAATAATGTTTCACTCTTGTAAAGCATTCTAAAACTTTTTAAGTTTTCAATGTGGAACTTGTTTGGTGTTGAGTTGTTACAACCTCTCTCATTTGCATTCGCAACGTCCTCGTTGAGATATGCTCAATAACTTATTCTCAGTGACAGTGGTGGTTGCACAATACAGACTTAGGTCTCTTCAGTAGTCCTTTCCACTATCAGAGAAACACACTCTCATGCCATTCGTAACCTCCTGAGCATATGTCTCTGGTCCATTAACTGAGAAAATTAATCCTAACAACTTGTTGGATACGAACCTAATTGGACATGTTGACAATCATCCAAAGACTTTATAAGTCAAATTATCAAGTAATAGTCTCCACCACTTATAACCCACATCCACGTGAGTTTCTGAAGTGAGACTATATTTAGGGCTCGATATGATGGCTTAGGCTGGGAAGACGGTTATTTGAAAAATATTTTTATAAGAAAAAACTTTTTTGAAATGAAGTGAATCTTTTTTTGGAAGAAGTTAAGTTAATTTACTAACTAATTGATGAATCTCTATTTTATCACATTTATTCTTTTATTTTGGCCTTAATTCCCTAGCTAAATTCAAGTCTATATAGCATTAATTTGTACAAAATAACATTCATTGCTTATTGTGTAAGTAATGTATAAAATGTTGTAATTAATGATGAAATAAAAGAATAAAGGAAGAAAAGAAGAAAAGAAAAAAAATAAAATGCCAAAGGTATTTTATGATCTTAAACCCCGATACCAAGTCAAGAATTGATTTGGTTGACAAGGAATAAAGTAGAGGGAGTTAAGGGCCAAAACAACAATAAAAGCTCATATTATTTCATTTTAGGACCTATTTTACTCTCTATTATGTATACATCAAATTAATAAACTTTGCACATGAAAGTTATAGATAAAAATACATAAAAAATACAAAATTTATTTTACATTAAAACAATATACAATGTACATCCTACATTCAAAATAAAATTCCAAAATTCCAACGTCACAACATGTATCTTCTCCATATGAACTCAAAATGCATCAAAATCACTTTTAATTGTATATAACTCATTATTAGCTATTTAATGATGATGATTTCATTTAATTGGGAGTTAAGATGTTGAAGTTAGGTTTAGACACCTATTGTACACAATACATAAATAAAATATTTAATTTCTTTATTCTTTATATTTTTATTTATTTATATTTTTAAAATTTTGTAAATATTATTTACAACTCTTGTGCATAATTACAATAAAATAATAGAATAAAGTGCAATAAAATAAAATAGTATACTAAAATACATAGAAGAATTACCTGTACATATACCTATATATTGAATACATCAATTCACTTAAGTGTATAAAACAACTTCACAAAAATAAATAAAAATATATTTATGTGTATTTAAATAAATTATAAATACATAAAATAAGTATATAAAAAATAAAATTCAAAATACAAAATATAAATAAAATATACAATATATATGTAAATATACCTATGATTAGACACGTAAATATTAAATTATAATTAATAAACTCATAAAAATAAATAAAATTATTAATAAATAATATATAAAATATATAAGATATTTTATATTTTGAGTTTTTCAAGAATAAATTGTTTAATAATTTTAATTCATTTATTTTCAAATATGAATGGCTATTTGTCGTTTTCCAACCTACATGGCCCAATCATGGGCACGGAGAGTCAACTCTCCTCTTTGACGTCCAACCCCCTCGCCTCTGCACGCAACTTGTGAAGTGCCCATCTTCTCCCTAATTTCATGGGCGATCTATCACTCTAATCAACCTCATTTTTTTCACTAAAATAAATCCTTGATCAAACCTTATACAAGCTTTATCCCTAAAACCTCTGTACATACCCTTGATTCGTTCCTAATCACTGGTCAATAAGCACCCAATGTGCATAAATAACCTTCATCACCTCCCAACACCTTTTGATCCCCGCTTCACCACTTGTGCCCCCTTCCTTCGAGTCATTAGTGCTCCAGGTGACAGATGGGAGACTCGTGGAGGATCGTTCACATAGTAGAGTGGAAGAACTGGATGGTCCACCACCGTTGAAGCTTTGCAACTTCAGCGAGGGTCCATGCTCCTTGGAATACCTAGGTGCGAGCTATTCTTTTTAATTTTTTTATTTTGCCTTTTCATTCTGTAGTGTAATAATAGCTTAGGTAGTGTAATAATAGCTTAGGTTTCTTTAATCGCATCCTAATTAAGCTTAGATTCTAGTATATTTGATTAACCCTTTTGTTTTCCTATTAACCCTTTAGTTTTTCAAAAAAAATCCCTAAAAATTTGCAAATTTCAAAACCTATAAAAATTTGGAAAATGTTTTCAAAAATCTGCATAAAAATTTGTAAAACTTTTTCCAAAAATCCATAAAATGTTCGAAATAGAAAATACCTTCACAAAAATAGTTCTCTTCCATTGTACATAGCATTCGTATTTTTTGAAATGATAAAGACAATTGAACGAGTCTGAAATAAAGTCACAATATTGGAACTTAGTATAGACCTTAATCTACTTAATTTCAAAGGTACCCATTAAAGACTGAGGTTGGGATATTTCAGGTCAGCTTGACTTAATTGTTTAGGTTCCAGGAGACTATGTTCATGAGGCGATTCATTGTATCTAACCAGAACCCTTCATATCATCCGTACGACTCTTGAGACAGTGGCTTAACTAGAAACCTCACACTTAACACTTAGCTCAACCTAGATGGATTGTTGAAAAATCTTAGATTTTAAGTATGGATGATGCTAGGCTGCTTTATCAAGAGTGGCTCAAGAACCATGCTTGAGGATTGTCGAAATTGACACTCTAACCCACTTCTTCTAGTTGTCAGGATATCTAAAGACTGAAGACGCGATTGAGACAATGCTTTAGATGAGGAATGGTCTGGTAGCATAACTTTTTCCAAGACCCCAAAACATAGGTAGACCAAAAGACTATATATCCATCGGGATACAAAAAAGAATACAGAAGCAATGCAAAGTCAAAGAAAATGTTCAAAGAAGCCTACACCAAAAATTACAAAAAATATAGAGCTTCTAGAAAAAGCATGCTTTTTAGTAAAGACTCGGTTACACTGACCAAGCTTCACAAGGGAATGAAGACTATATTGGTCAATTCACACTTCTTTTCCCATTCTTCTAGCTTCTCCCCCTTTCAGTTGTTAAACTAGCACACCTAACCTTAGAAGGAAATATCTGTCTCCACGAGGACGAGTTACCAGGAGAGTAGACTCTTGGATAGTTCAGGGATTTGTCTGGGAAGAGTTGAAAATTTCATACACATGGATTTGTCATTTCAATATTGCAAGATTATGCGACTGAGAGAAAGGTTCTGACCTAACTGTGAAGAGAATTGGATATTAAGATTATGAAACCTAAGGGTTGTTGTGTTACACTTCCTACTCTTGATGTGGTTATGAACAAACCAAGAATCCAAAGGTCTTATCCGAGCTCCAAACTTTGATTTTTTAATAATACAAGTTTAAAAGTCAAAAATCATTCCAAGTTATTTCTTTTTCTTTATTTTCTTTTTATGCACTTATAGGCATAACTGTTTGCTAGGGACTCGCAAAGGCCAGTATATGGGGTGATGAATCTCCATTTCTTCACCTTTATTATCTCATTCTGACCTTAAATTCCTAGTTAAATGCATATATATAACATTAATTTGTATAAATAACTTTTATGATTTATACTGTAAATATTGTATAAAATACTTGATTTAATTACAAAATAAAAGAATAAAAGAAAGAAAAGAAAAATAAATAAGATACCAAAGGTATTGAATGGCTGTAAAGCCTGAAAACTAATCATCATGATGACTTGATCGACAAGGAATAATGTAGGGAGAGATAAGGGCAAAAAAAATTACACAATAGACCCTAATTTTTTTCTTCAATACATCTATTTTGGGACTCATTTTATTATTTATTATTTATACCTCAAAACAATAAAATTTGAACATAAAACTTCTATATAAAAATATAAAGAAAAATATAAAACTCATTTCATTTAAAAATAATGCATATTATGCATTAGACACTCGGAATAAAAATATGTAAAGAAAACTTCCCATACCTATATCTCCTCCATAGAAGGTCAAAATTCATCAAACCTACCTTTATTATTCATAAAATTTAATTATTTATTTAATGAAGGTGGTTTCATTCAATTTGGAGTTAAGACACAAAAAATAGCTTTTGGGGCCTCATTGTGCACTATACATGCATATGATATACATTATATTTTTTTTATATTTTTCACTTTCTTATATTTTTTTTATAGATTTGTAAATAATATTTTAAATATATGTACACAATTAAAATAAAAATAAAAACATTAAAAATAAGTGAAATAAATAAGTGTACTTCAATACATATACGAATTATACTTGTAAGCATCTATATAATAAATATACATAATTATTTAGGTATATAAATATCTTCTGAAAAATATAATATATATGGGTAAAATGGGGCTGCCCCCAGGGAGTAGCCAACTTGGCTACTCCCACCTCTATTTTTACCTCATTTTTTTATTTTTTTGGAAAATAAAAATTTGTATATTCATCATTATATCCCTCTCTTATTCTATTAAAATTTCGTCAGAAACAGAGACTCCTAAGCCCTCCATCCAGACGTCATTTTTTTAACGGTCGCAGGATTTTTTAAATCGACCATGTTTGGATGGAGGTCGTAGGAGTCTCTGTTTCTGACGAAATTTTAATAGAATGTGAGAGGGATATAATGATGAATATACAAATTTTATTTTTCAAAAAAAAATAAAAAGATGAGGGAAAAATAGGGGTGGGAGTAGCCAAGTTGGCTACTCCCTGGGGGCAGCCCCATTTACCTCTATATATATACGTGTGTATTTAAATAAATTATAAGTATAAAAATAAGTGTTTAAAATAATAAAATCTAAAATATAAAATAAAAATAAAATACAATATATATACAAAATATACCTATAATTATACATGTACAAATAAACACCTAGTAAATTAACTCGAAAAAAATAAATAAAAATCATAATAAATTATTGATAAATATTTTTTTATTCTAAGTTTTATTTAATTAAAATCATCTATTATTTTGTTTTTAGTTATTTATTATATTATTTCTATTTTGTCTTCTATTCGCTGACGTGGCCCAGTCAGGGGCCAGCTTTGGTTGACCCGCCGGTCAACTAGCCCCATACTCCCCTCACCCTATTAGAACCAATGACCCCATCATCTTCCTCGATTTTCCCCGTCGATACTTGCACCAAATCAGCTTAATTCCTTCATTGATTTCGCTTCTCGATCAATTCTCTTTCATGCCATCATCTCTCGTCGGTTGATGGAGCCCTACATTGAGTTGTGTCCTTGATCAAAGATCCCATGTATATATTCAAGATCTCTACAACCACTTCAAATTTGATCCCACTTCAGCCTTAAAATCCCTAATCATTCTAGTGCCTGAGGTCATTGGTGACAACAACTAATTCGCCTGAGCATTTGGCTTGGAGGAAGAGGTTCAAAGGAGGAGACCCGAGCTCGTCAGAGACCTTCAGGAGGAGCTCCACCTCAGCTTCTTGTGCAAGTTGAGCCATAGCTTTCTTGCTCTTTTCATTCCTAGCAGTAGATATAACATAGCCCAGGTTTTTGTTTTGTGTAATTTCATCGTTTATTTCGTAAAAAACCCAAATCGTAGCTCGTCAGAGCATGAGATCCGGCCACTGTTTCACTGTGTTCCATCTGTGCTACGCCTCACTTGTCCCCTCCATCAGCTTCCTAGTCACCTTCGCTATGTCCCAAGCACCCCATTCCCCATGATCAAGCCCCGGCCAGGAAATCAAGATTCCCTCTTCCATAGTACGTCAGAACCCTCTGCCACACCTCATTTTTGCTCACCTTTGCAACAAATCAAGCCTGGACACCTCTGTTTTCTTATGTGATCTAACTCTACAAGTCCTAGAGCTTGACCCTTCTGGGTCGATTTTTGACAAGTCCAAGATTTCCCAGCTGCTCTACCTTCCTCGGTCATCCAGGACCCCACTGATGGGCCTCGGATCCTTCTGAGCTATCCAGCCCATGCGGGAGACCTCCAACTTTGTTTTGCACCACTTGGGAGCTTCTCTGATGGTCAGAGATCATGAGGTTGGATCGAAGATCGGCCTGTAAGGAGTTCTTCCTTATTCTTCCAAGGCTACTCCATGTCCTTCGATAAAGACCGACATCTTGGTGTTACAGTAGTCGTCAGATGCAGTGCGCCTCAAACTGTGAGATAAAGCCATTGGATCTATATAGCCCATCCGAAGTGAAGTGTCATTGTGCAACCAGGAGGCGACGTGTGGCAAGTGGAGCGCCCTCGACCATTGAACGATGCTCGAGGGGTATTTTGAACTTCCTCCCTCGTGCATTTTGTTTCTTTTAATATAAAAACTTTCATTTGCAATTCATTAGGTTTTTGTGATATTTGTATTAAAACCCCCTGTACTTATTCTATTGGTATTTAAGTCCAGTCCACGTCACCTCACGCGCGCACACATATAAGGGTGATGGATATTTTGCAAAGGACCCTTGCATGTTTGTGTTATGATCTAATCCAAGAATTTGTATTGATGTGCAATATTTTTGCGGAATATTGCAATTAGACCATGTACTTATTGGATATTACAAAAATATCCCTACCAACACGTTTAATATTCTAGGATTTTCGCATATATGCCCTTGAACTTTTGAAATGTATTCTAGAATGCATTGTATGTTTATTTAAATTATATTTAGGTCCCTGCTAGAACAATTAAAATCACATATATTTTTCATAAGACAAATAATTTGTTTCCTATTTTTAAAAATAGAAAAAAATGCATATTTCTCATGTTTGCATTTAAAAATACATAAAAATTGTAAAACTATTTGAAAAATCTAAAAAATCAGAGTATATTTGTTATTGTATTTTGCAACTCCAGACAAATATCATTAATTTTTTAAAAAGAATACAATAAAATTGAAAAACACCAAAAACCTTGTAAAAATCCTTAAAATTATTTAAAAGTCAAAAAACATTAGTTTATATTTCTAATTATTGTCCATGCTATAAATTATATATTAAATAAATTCGAAAACAATCTGATGTAGTATTAAGTCCATGTTTTGACATTTTTAATCATTTAAATATACAAAATATTACCAAAAAATATAAGAAAATTCCAAAATTAGAGAAAAAATACATAAAAAGACAATATATATTCTATTTTATCAATTTTGACTAATTATAACTATTTTATTAAATAGAAACCATATATATAGTTTATAATATTGTTACTATATATTTCTTCTAGTTATTATTAATATCTCTTAATCCATATATATTAAAATGCTTAAAAAATAAAAAAGACCATATTTAAAGGTATTTTCTTGATTATATATATAAATTATATATTTATATCCTTTATAGTAATTGTATTATACTTATTATACATATATACTTATATATATCTACTTATTATATAAAAGAAACTAAAAATGAGGAAAGTATAAAAATAAAATTATCAATTTAAAAAATAAGAAACTACACAATAATAAAAACTCACAAAGATGAGAAAATCTCTATGAAAAAATTAAAATGCATTCGTTGATTTTCTTTTTGATTTTCACATTTTGTACATATCCCTATTGCTCCTTTCTGTTTCGACCCCTACAGTTGCGTACTATACACGTTATTCGTAGGGTATAATAAATTTTAGCTGATCGCATTTATTACATGATCATTACTGTGGGTTAATTGTTGATGCGCTAGATTGTTGGCATCTATGAGTCGAGAGAGCGGTCAACACAGTGATTACCGGACCCAGCTTGTTGGGAACCACAAACTCTACAAGACTGGATGTTAGGATCCCTCACACAATCTTGCGGTTCCTCATCGACCCGACTTGTTCTAATGGGTACTCGCTTCTAGCGTGTACCCAGATTATATAAATGGGTCGTGGGTACCTATGGGTACATGTAGCATATCACCTCCAAGGAAACCATTTACATATACATTAATTCACAAACAATATATTCTCACGTTAATAGACAGATAGTTCCACAATTAATATATTAATACATCATATATATTTTCATACAAAGATAGGAACTTACATGATTAATTTATTTTTAAATAAGTTTTCTTATCATCTGTGTATGAGTGCCGAGATCGTTAAACATCCCATTAAAAATTTAATTCAAAAGTAAATTTATCAAATCTGAATACAACTCCACATTTACTTATAGAAGTGAATGGAATCTAAATGAGGTATGTTTTCTCAAATTTATTTTATTGAAAGTTTTAATAAAAGTAATATATTTGTGTATACATGCATGTATACAGATATATACATATAATTATGGAGTTTAAGAAGAATATAGTTTTTATTACTTATCATATTTAACATATTGTATATTTATAAATAAGTGTAATCGAAGTTAAATGAATGAACTCACAAATACCAACAATATTGAAGATTGGTCCTACCTTCCTCGAAGCATGAAGTACTTAAAACTCAACATCTTTTGGCTACTCATTTTTTAAAATATGAATAGATGATGACATCATTTATAAAAAAAGATAAGATAGTGACCTAGCAACAAGTTGACGGCCAACAACCATGAAATTATTAATTAGGATGAAGTACATGATTGAAGGGTAGATTTGGCAGACACCGAATCAACGAACTATAACGACCATTGTCAATTTCTATGTATTCAAAGAGTGCCCACACAATTTGTCGCTCTCTAGAACGTGACAACATTTTTGGGTTCGTGTTCAACGGGAGCTCAATAATGATAATAAAAAAATAGGGAATCTTGATCAGCGGATGTTGATCTACACTTGTCTTATCCGATGGACAGAAAGGACCAGATCTCGGATCTTTCCATTGAGCATGACTCACGAGACCAGACCTGAGTTAAGAGCTGCTACAGTCTCTCCTCCACGATTTATTTTCGTACAAAGATAGGAACTTACACGATTAATTTATTTTTAAATAAGTTTTCTTATCGTATGTATGAGTGTCGAGATCATTAAACATCCCATTAAAAATTTAATTCAAAAGTAAATTTATCAAATCTGAATACAACTCCACATTTACTTATAGAAATGAATGGAATCTGAATGAGGTCTGTTTTCTCAAATTTATTTTATTGAAAGTTCTAATCAATGTAATATATTTGTATATACATGCATGTATATATATATGCATATTATTATGGAGTTTACAAAAATATAGTTTTATTACTTATCATATTTTTAGTATAACATATTGTACATCTATAAATAAGTGTAATCGAAGTTAAATGAATCAACTCACAAATACCAACATTAATGAAGATTGGTCCTACCTTCCTCGAAGCATGAAGTACTTAAAACTCAACATCATTTGGCTACTCATTTTTAAAATATGAATAGATGATGACATCATTTATAAAAAAAAAGATAAGATAGTGACCTAGCAACAAGTTGACGGCCAACAACCATGAAATTATCAATTAGGATGAAGTACATGATTGAAGGGTAGATTAGGCAGACACCGAATCAACGAACTATAACGACCATTGTCAATTTCTATGTATTCAAAGAGTGCCCACACAATTTGTCGCTCTCTAGAACATGAAAACATTTTTGGGTCTGTGTTCAATGGGAGCTCAATAATGATAATAAAAAATAGGAAATCTTGATCAGCGGATGTGGATCTACACTTGTTTTATCCGATGGACAGAAAAGACCAGATCTCAGATCTTTCCATTGAGGATGACTCATGAGACCAACCCTGAGTTAAGAGCTGCTACCATCTCTCCTCCACGACTAATTTTCGTACAAAGATAGGAACTTACATGATTAATTTATTTTTAAATAAGTTTTCTTATTGTATGTATGAGTGTCGAGATCGTTAAATATTCCATTAAAAATTTAATTCAAAAGTAAATTTATCAAATCTGAATACAATTCCACATTTACTTATAGAAATGAATGGAATATGAACGAGGACTGTTTTCTCAAATTTATTTTATTAAAAGTTTTAATAAATGTAATATATTTGTATATACATGAATGTATACATATATATATGCATATAGTTATGGAGTTTACGAAAAATATAGTTTTTATTACTTATCATATTTTTAATATAACATATTGTATATCTATAAATAAGTTTAATCGAAGTTAAATGAATCAACTCACAAATACCAACATTATTGAAGATTGGTCCTACCTTCCTCGAAGCATGAAGTACTTAAAACTCAACATCTTTTGGCTACTCATTTTTTAAAATATGAATAGATGATGACATCATTTATAAAAAAAGATAAGATAGTGACCTAGCAACAAGTTGACGGCCAACAACCATGAAATTATCAATTAGGATGAAGTACATGATTGAAGGGTAGATTTGGCAGACACCGAATCAACGAACTATAACGACCATTGTCAATTTCTATGTATTCAAAGAGTGCCCACACAATTTGTCGCTCTCTAGAACGTGATAACATTTTTGGGTCTGTGTTCAATGGGAGCTCAATAATGATAATAAAAAATAGGAAATCTTGATCAGCGGATGTGGATCTACACTTGTTTTATCCGATGGACAGAAAAGACCAGATCTCAGATCTTTCCATTGAGCATGACTCATGAGACCAGCCCTGAGTTAAGAGCTGCTACCATCTCTCCTCCACGACTAATTTTCGTACACAGATAGGAACTTACATGATTAATTTATTTTTAAATAAGTTTTCTTATTGTATGTATGAGTGTCGAGATCGTTAAACATCCCATTAAAAATTTAATTCAAAAGTAAATTGATCAAATCTGAATACAATTCCACATTTACTTATAGAAATGAATGGAATATGAATGAGGACTGTTTTCTCAAATTTATTTTATTGAAAGTTCTAATAAATGTAATATATTTGTATATACATGAATGTATACATACATATATATATATATATGCATATAGTTATGGAGTTTACGAAAAATATAGTTTTTATTACTTATCATATTTTTAATATAACATATTGTATATCTATAAATAAGTTTAATCGAAGTTAAATGAATCAACTCACAAATACCAACATTATTGAAGATTGGTCCTACCTTCCTCAAGCATGAAGTACTTAAAACTCAACATCTTTTGGCTACTCATTTTTAAAATATGAATAGATGATGACATCATTTATAAAAAAAGATAAGATAGTGACCTAGCAACTAGTCGACGGCCAACAACCATGAAATTATCAATTAGGATGAAGTACATGATTGAAGGGTAGATTAGGCAGACACCGAATCAATGAACTATAACGACCATTGTCAATTTCTATGTATTCAAAGAGGGCCCACACAATTTGTCGCTCTCTAGAACGTGACAACATTTTTGGATCCGTGTTCAACGGAAAATCGGAGCTCAATAATGATAATAAAAAATGGGGAATCTTGATCAGCAGATGTGGATCTACCCTTGTTTTATCCGATGGACAGAAAGGACTCGGATCTTTCCATTGAGCGTGACTGACGAGACCAGTCCTGACTCCTGAGTTAAGAGCTGCTACAGTCTCTCCTCCACCATCGCCCTCGACTATTTGTCCACCAGAAATAAACTCCAGCTTTCCCGATGTCGGCCCTCTGGCATCGCAGATGGGTTCATATCATCCTTTCTTCTGTCATGTTTGATCGATCATTTGAAAATGAGGATCGGGCTTCTCCGGAGCAAAATGCTGAATACCTCATCCGTGAATCGAATAAAATATCGGTGCATGAAGGACGACGTGCATGGGGAACTCCAAAAACGCTTGCGTTCTTATCAGCTCATCAACCCCGGCAACCAAGTGCTGAATGAGATTTGAACACGTACATATTAAAATACATGGGAGTTTTTATCACGTGTATCCTTCTTTACTTCTGTATATCAGTTATGTCCCTCCTTTTTATCTAACATCATGCCACTTATTTTTTTCATAAATCATTATTTGTTTGTATAAATTTTGCCTCTTAAATAGAAGGACAATATTATGAATTTTGTAATAAGTCAGAGGTACAACTGAAATTATAAAAAGGAATGGCATAACTAACATTGTAGAATTAAAGACGCAAGTAAAGGTGGGCGTATGATTGGTTTGGGCAGTTTTGGGTTAAATGACTTGGGTGTCGTTCGATTTGGGTTAAGAAAGTGACCACACATGATCCAATCAAATTAAATTAGGTGGAGCTTTTTGTATTGTGGGCTTGGTTCGATTGGTTTGGGGAAAAAAAACCAAATTTCATATGGCATCTATGAAAGGAAAAAAAATATAAATATATCAATAGGTAGTTGTTCAGATGTAAAATTAAGGTTATATGAAAAATATATTCCTTAATTTAAAGTTTGTAGAAGGACTAATCTTATTAAACATATGGACTAAGTAGGGTCATATCATTATGAGTTAATATAAAATTACGACTTGCACAAACTTTTAGTTTGGATTATTTGAGTGTCTTGGGTGGAATATATTATACCCACCACCAAACCCAAAAATCAGACAAATTTTATGATTTAGGTATAATAAGACCCAAAATCCAGATAACTCAATCCATTTCTACCATTTTTCAAAGTTTTGGATGGGTTATATTGGTGGAATCAGAAAACATCCAACCCTAGACACAAGTGTTAAAAACAATACATAATTATTATAGAAATGATTGGAGTACTAGTCTTTATTTAGATTTTTTTTAAAAATAGAAGAACGAAAAGAAGAACGAGTGCTCACAGGAGGACCTCGTGTGGATAACCCCATCATCTAAGTTATCGTGTGGAAGACCACAATGTTCCAAATGCTCCTGGAAATTCTTGCTCTCATTGGACTATTTGTATATATATGCATCCGATCTCGATTCATGATCTCTCGGATCGAGAAATCAGAGTATCAAACCATTTCTTCGGACTCTTTTTCAAATGGGATTTTGATCCGACAATCCTTATAAACTTTACCAATTACCTCTTCGACCTTTGAAATAACTTAATTCCTCCTCAACGTCATAATTTGCTAATCCTTATCCTACAGGCCATGTGGTTAACCTCCGTCTATTTACCCGTTAAACTAATCGGATTCCATTATTCTCTTTTATATTATACCCATTTTTCTTGCAAATTTACATTAAGTGCTACTCCCCTCACCGTCCTCCTCATTTCCCTTTCCCCACCCTGCACCCACTCACCTCCTCGACATTCGCTGCCCTCGCCCTCCTCCTCCAGATATGTCTGAAGGATATTGAGTATCCTTAAGCGCATCACGGAAGCGTGTCGATCGCATCATATGCAATCGGAGCAACTAGTCGTACTAGATGCTAAATGCAGTGGAAATTAAAATTTTTAATTTTAAAGATGAAACCACATGATCACGAGAACACTTCTCGGATCGTTTCATCAAACCACAAAGTACAAGGAATACCTCTTGAAGCGTGGTTGTGATCGCGAGATCCCAAAGTAGAAATCCTCCTATCTTAAGTCCGACCCACGGAGAATGCGCTTGCGGGCACGATGATGAGTTGCGTCCTTCCCGCAATCCTTTGACGAAGATCCAAGCGTCGAGGCGTAGCAAAATGATCTCCTTCCCAATACACAAAGTGGACGGCCACTTGAATATTAGGGAGACCCCACGAGAATGAGAGAGAGAGAGAAGAGTTCTTCAACTCAAGGATGTTGTTGTAACTTGGAAAGGCTACCCTAGCCCTCCTTTTATACTAGTTTAGGGTCCAATGGATCTCAATCCATGGGACACATGGATCCAAGGGCTATGCTTGGTCCATGCTAAATCAATGGCTATGATTGTTGTTGGTTAAAACCAACAACATTAATTTAAATTAAAATATGTTGCAACATTATCAACATAATTTAATTTAACTAATTAAGAGATAATGTGACAACAAAAAGGGAGTCAACCAACCACCCTAAATTATAGGGTGTTATTTTTGTCTCCTTTTATTTTATCTTATTATTTCTTAATAAATTGCAATAACTATTATTGCAATAATATCCACCAAATTAATTCCAAATTAATTTGTGAATATTTCAATCATGCCATTGATCATTATGTGAATCATATTCACAACCCAAACTAATTTGTAAATTATATTTCCAATTAATTAGATAATGTGAATCCAATCCACACTATTAATTAACAAATGCTATTTACATAGATTCTCTCTCTTATATATGTATATTATAAATCATATTTATAACACACATATATCATGGATAGTGTTATCCACATTCTCTTAATCCTTGATAATTAAATCCCATTTAATTATCTTAGATAATCATTTTCACAATATGAATTATATTCATATCAAACTTGATAATTAAATCTTATTTAATCATCAAGTCCTTGCTTGGATATTTCATCAAAAGAATTATTCTTGAACCCTTTCATGAATAATGTGCTTTCTCCGCAGATACTTGGAGATAAGGACAGGGCGATTGTATTGTTCCATGTGTAGTGACTTGGATATTGAGATCTTATCTCAAATCCAGATCTTACGAACCTCCCACAGATACTTGATTAAATCAAGACCGCAAATTTGATCTTCTCATTGAATCTGAATCTCATTCAGACCAATGTCCAACACTTGGACTAAGATCAGATTGCTTCTCTACTGGAAGGAGTCACTAAAATCCAGACCTGTTTCATCACTCCCTCGGAATGGAAGCGTCATGGATATACAATCGTTTATGATCACATCACCCTCAGGTATTCCCAATACATGTACATCCTGCATACTGGAAGACCCATGATCAATCTGAAGATTAAGATCAATTTTACACTGTCTTCTTCAGAGTTTAATCATTAAGTTTCTCATTTGATCATTGGGATTTGGTATCGATCATATACTTTCCAAAAGCATATATCATACCTAGGTCTTGATCATATACTTTCCAAAAGTATATATCAAACCTACAAATTCAGTCAAGCTTCCAAAGCGAGACGACCGTGCACGGAATTTGATTCTTCCCAATATCTCATGAGTGAGCTCATGTCTTCCGGTTCAGTAGTGAACCTGTATGATCCCTTTGAGAGATCGTATTACTCATATGCCCTTACATGCACACCAGCGCGCCGGTGTATAGACCTTGGTTAGGTCATCAACCTATTGGTCTGCCAAATGTACACACTCAGACATATAGTAACACATCTGTCTCCGGTCAGAGGATGCGTGCCTATGCTGTGACAGCATTCAACATAGGACTTAGGTTATCTCGATCTCGTTAAGTCAACCCATTGACCTAACTAATCTGACACCTCCGAATCTCTATTCCTATGCAGAGGACCTACATCAAGAGGTCGGTCAGATATCAGCCTATGTGAGAAAGGATTGCCATCTCCTACTCAGGCTGGAGATCACATCTTAACAATCATTTGACGGTGCTTGATGAGTCCTCAATCTAACTCTTTAGATATTCATCCAAGCACCAGCCTCTATGATTCAATAATTGAATCAACAGTTGTATGATCATTAAGACAGCCATGGTACATAACCCTAATTGTACAGAGGGACCTATTAAGCAAATTATTTATTCTTCATTTCAGATCAGGGAATGATATTCGCAATAACATTTATTGCATAATGGCTCGCCATGGGCTCACATGTCCAACAATCTCCCACTAGCCCAAAGAGCCATTAATGGGCTAATCATTTAAACGCACACTAATGTGACAATCATAGGCTATTTAGAAATAGCTAGGTAAGCTGATCAGTCACTCTGTTCCAAAAAGACTGTGCCAAGTCCTTTTACGGCACTTGCATATCCCTAGGTAACAGTGCTCGCATCCAATGCGAATGGTACATCTAATGCAACCAATACTCAATCTAGTCAAAGCAGTTATAGTGTCCTTGACACTATTGCTCAATAACTATTATAACCAGTATTTTCATAATCCTTATCAGAATACCCTTATTCCGGGAGATCACTATCTCTTATGGTATCCACAGTTAAGACCTTTTAGATCTCTATCTATAAAGTCTTAAGCTTTTGAAGATATGACTTTGAGATCACTATCTCAAAAACCTTGTCATCCATGAAGATTTTGTTATTACTGCAATCAAGTGTTTTTCTCTCCATAGTAGGATTAGCAACACCTACTCCCACTACATGGCAGATATCTGGCTTTTGTACACATCTAGCATACACTTAGCTTTCCGTAACTGATGCACAGGTGCAAGCAGTTCTAGCATTCACTTCCTCAACTCTTTGAGGTGCTATCCCTTCATAGGTCAGTACCTAATCTTAAGGAAGGAAGCCTTTCTTGGAATTTCCAGGAATGGAATATGTCCAAGGTGTACTACAAATGTGACAGTCCCAATACCCTCTTTTCTTTGCTTCTGAACTCCTTCAGAACTAAGATCTAAGAGGTATTCTTGAGATCATATCTCAAGGTACGGAATAGCCAGTCTATAAAACACTTATTATCATCCTTATATCATTCCAAATGATTAGGATATTATCTACATTTAGCATGATGAACACAATGGCACTCCTACTAAGCTTCATATGGTACATCAAGATTCTATTTGAAATCATAACACTTATGATTTCATCAAATCTGATGTTCCAACTACAAGAAGCTTATTTGAGTCCACAAATGGATTTCTTTAGCTTGCACACATTGCATTCCCCAAACATGAAGCCCTGGGGCTACTTCATGTTAATATCCTCAGAGAGGTATTCTTTAGAGGAATGCAATCTTGACTTACATCTCGAAGATGCAATAGTCAAGTTGTGTAGCTAATTTTAGCAATATTCTGATGAGTTCAAGCATGGTTTCCGAAGAGCAAGTCTCATTGCAAGCAATGTCTTCTCTTATGGTGTGTAGCTCATGGCTACGAACCGAGCTTTGAAGGTCTCTACCTTCTCATCAGGTTCCCTTTTTCTTGAAGATCCATTTACACCTTAATGGGTCTTACCCTTATAGGTGGATCCTCTAGGGTTCATATACAACACTTTGTATATGAAGTCTACTTTAGACTTTATTGCTAATATCCATCTTTCCATGTCATGATCTTTAGGAGCTTCATCACATGAAGTCTGATCATTGTCAGACTTCACTGACACATGGAATACATCCTCAAATCATTTGAAGAGGTATTAATGTTTCATCTTTAATTATCCTTTTAGTTTCCGATTTCAGGAGCCTCATTATCTTCTCAAGATTAAATGAGATCCTATACTTCATTTTCATCTTGATTCTCAAGAGTCTCAATCCTCCAAGAATCACACTCTCAGAAATGAGATCTTTTAAGAATCTCAAGGTCATAAAGTAGGTATCCAATACCATCCTTTATTTTCCTAATGAAGTAGCACTCTCAAGTGCTAGATTCCAGCTTACATGCATGGAACCTCATTAAGGATATATATTATAGTTTCTACTACACATATATATACCTGGAACTAAGGGATAATTATGCTAAAATTCGTCATTGATCAAATCAAGTCATACATGATCCAATTGTATCTCCCTACAACTCTATTGAGTTCAGGTTTATTAGGAGGAGTGAGATAGAAATGATATTCATATCTCCATAAGGTATTCCTCGAATTCATCTAATAGGTACTTGCTACCTTGGTTAGATCAAATTCATTTAATCTTCCTTCAAACTTTGGTTCTAAACCAAAATTGTGAAATCTTTGAACACTTCAAAGGTTTCTCATGTGAAGAGAAGAAATCTCATATCATACATAATCATTAATAGATATCACATATCCATAATGTTTATTATGATATAGATGATCTACATACATCAATATGTATGAGATCTTGAATACCTCGACATCTAACACCATTCCCAGAGAAGGGTGTATTGGACATTTTTACTTTGAATACAATATTCACAAGTATGTAAGATTTGAAATTTTAGACATTCTAAAATTCCATCTCTTACTAGTTTATTGATCATATCAATAGACAAATATCCAAGGCTTGATGCCACATCATTATCAAATGATCTTCATCCTCCTATTGATCTTATAAGGTTTGATTTTCAGTATTAGAAATCTTAATGAACCATTCATTAATTTTCTAATTTTGTGGAGTCCACTAGATGTTAGATTACTATCTGAAATATTTTCATCATAACTCTTTATGATAGTTCTATCTCAGAATTCATGTTTATTTCCAACATTTAGAAACAAACAATGAGGGTATTCTAATATCTAGGTCATAGAGACATTCTCTAAGACTAAGGGCTCTCCCACTGAGAATATGAAGTCTATCTATCCAACAGAGATTGCTGCAACAATTACAGCAATATCCATGTAGATGATTACTAAACCTTAAGATCAAATTTCCAATCTTCTAATATATATATATATATATGCAACCAATTGCAAATGTCATTAGAAGATTGGGATACAATTGTCAGACTTTATCTTATGAAATAATAAAGTCAGAGTCAATGATTATATGTAGATTATTCTGATGCTCTATCTGAGTCCTTCACTAAGGGTTTTAGACAGATTTGATAGTCATACTATCAACACATCAACTTATTACAGTATTGGCATTCATCCAACTCTTTGGATGTCATATGGAAGTCACAGAAGTAGGTCAACTCTTTGACTTTCCTTCTTACTTGGGTCCGACCCATGCTTCCACTGTGCTCTCTTCGTCTATAAACAACCATTGTTCAAGACAAAGAATCTCTTATGTTGAATTCCAAAGATTTCAATACAAGAGCATTTCAACATTTAAACATGCTTCATTAACATCATTCAAAATGATTAATATGAAGCTTCATGAATGACTAGAGTATAGACAGTAGAATGATGACACTCATCATATCTACATACATATAAACTCTTAGAGACTTAGGTTCAGGTAGGTATTCAAACATTTTGAATACATCATCTCTTTCGAGCTACCATTCTGCATAATGCAGAGAACCATGTCATTCAAGATTAAATGTCTAGAGCACATATGTATGCCAAAATATCTTCTTTTATTTTATAAGGATTATTCGACAATTACGATCACCATCGACATGTGACTTCTAAAGTACACTCGATGAAAGATCAAGAACATAGAGACATACAAACCCTAAGGTGATGTCTTATTGTCTTATTTAATTGTCATTCCTCATTATGTTGAGGAATCTTGCACATTGCAACCACATACATTATGTGTTCAATTGCAAGTACAATATCTGGATCATGAGTCCAATCCAAGATATTTTTACTGGTTATTATTGAGTATAACATTGAGTGGGTTTAATGAAGGATTATCTGAAATAAGAAATTTGCATAGGGGTATATATATAATATATACATAGTTTACTTTGATTTAGGAATTTTTATATCAAAGTTGTCTTGCCTTGTCAACACTGAAAGTTCATTCCCTCAATCACTTTCAATGTAAGAGATATTCTTACCATTATATCTCTAGCAAGATCTGGGATCTCCTTTCCTATCATTGTCGCATCCCAATAATATGAGAACTTACGACTCCGATAAAAAGAAGCGGGAACTCATTCCGCCTTGCAAGTCCAACTTGCATTCCCAATTCGGTCTTTAACACCCGGGCCCACCACCCCTAAGATGATGTTGACCCGTTGCTAATTGAACCAACCGTCAACAGGATTAGAACTCGCTATGCGCAATCCAATATCGCCCCAATAATATGAGGACTCGATATTGGGGTCACTACGCATACGGCCTTACTCTTTCGAGAAGCAAAGAGCCCGATCCAGATGGCTTGCATACAGGAGCTGTCACTTCGGACATGCGTCTCCTACATACAATCCCTGGCGACGGAACCCTTCGCCTTGACGGGAGACCATGGATGTCACTTATGTGATCCTCCACCTCATATTCAAATTGTAATTAATTATCGTGAATCATATTCACATAATTAATTCTTCCAAGGGAAATACACATCTATTCAAAATAGAGTGTTCATTGGATATAATTAATTTAATTATATTAAATTAATCATTAATCCAATCATCAACAAACATGTCTTTTACTTGAATAGTAGGTATATTCTCAAAATACGTATTATTCGAATTTTAATAATTAGAAAAATACACATTGACTTTCTCCGGTATTATACAATCCCTACCCGCTGTCATGGCCAGTACCGACGAGAGTGGGACGGACCACATACGTTGCAACCCGCGATCCCAATGCTCTCCGACTAGGCACCACATCCGCCTCGGGAAAGTATAATACCGGATAGATCATCATGTACTTTGAGATGCTCATCGGTTTTTCAACCGAAATTATACCATATAATATACATTAAAACATTTTTTTGATTATATTATAAGGAGATTTGCTAGACAAATCCCCAATCCTATTCAAGCAAGAGGGTTTTTCATGTAAATGTTGTCCTACAACTATTGTAGGATAAACTATGATTTTCATGAAAGCAATGTTTGTTGATGAACCAATGATCAAGATCTAATATCTCATCATTGTGGTTTAGGCAAGTGTCATTCAATGAAATAATTATTTATTTAAATATTTCACAAATATTTATCACTAATTATTCCAGAAAATTAACAATTAATTTTCATCATGATAATTGAATGACATATCACAAGGTTCAAGATCAAAAATGTCAATTTCCAGCAGTGACCCCCAATCACTAAAATTAACATATCTTGATCAATTTAAATCCAAAAAAATTGCAAACTCAGTTTTCAAAGATTGTCTATTTGATTTATTAAAGAATCCAAGTGATAATTCACGCATTTCGAGGCAGATTAAAACCGTAATTATCTCATTAATCACGTTTGAAACCGCAGTTCCCGCAACAGTGAATATAGTCATATTCAAAAAGCCATATCTTGAGCAAATGAAGTCCAAATTTAGTAAACTCAAGTCCTATGGTTTCCTTGTTTAATGGGGAACAAAATCCAATTGAAAATTTCGTGTTTAAACATTTTAAACAGTGCCGAAAAATTCAATTAGACAGAGGTGCGAAAATTGAAATGCAGTAAAAATTTCGCAACCCTTTCAAGAACCAAATCGTCTAAGGTCTATGGATCATATCCAAACCCTTATTCAACCTGGCTCTGATACCACTTGAAGGATATTGAGTATCCTTAAGCGCATCACGGAAGCGTGTCGATCGCATCGTATGCAATCGGAGCAACTAGTCGTACTAGATGCTAAATGCAGCGGAAATTAAAATTTTTAATTTTAAAGATGAAACCACATGATCACGAGAACACTTCTCGGATCGTTTCATCAAACCACAAAGTACAAGGAATACCTCTTGAAGCGTGGATGTGATCACGAGATCCCAAAGTAGAGATCCTCCTATCTTAATTCCGACCCACGGAGAATGCGCTTGCGGGCACGATGATGAGTCGCGTCCTTCCCGCAATCCTTTGACGAAGATCCAAGCGTCGAGGCGTAGCAAAATGATCTCCTTCCCAATACACAAAGTGGACGGCCACTTGAATATTAGGGAGACCCCACGAGAATGTGAGAGAGAGAGAGAGAGAAGAGTTCTTCAACTCAAGGATGTTGTTGTAACTTGGAAAGGCTACCCTAGCCCTCCTTTTATACTAGTTTAGGGTCCAATGGATCTCAATCCATGGGACACATGGATCCAAGGGCTATGCTTGGTCCATGCTAAATCAATGGCTATGATTGTTGTTGGTTAAAACCAACAACATTAATTTAAATTAAAATATGTTGCAAGATTATCAACATAATTTAATTTAACTAATTAAGAGATAATGTGACAACAAAAAGGGAGTCAACCAACCATCCTAAATTATAGGGTGTTATTTTTGTCTCCTTTTATTTTATCTTATTATTTCTTAATAAATTGCAATAACTATTATTGCAATAATATCCACCAAATTAATTCCAAATTAATTTATGAATATTTCAATCATGCCATTGATCATTATGTGAATCATATTCACAACCCAAACTAATTTGTAAATTACATTTCCAATTAATTAATTAATGTGAATCCAATCCACACTATTAATTAACAAATGCTATTTACATAGATTCTCTCTCTTATATATGTATATTATAAATCATATTTATAACACACATATATCATAGATAGTGTTATCCACATTCTCTTAATCCTTGATAATTAAATCCCATTTAATTATCTTAGATAATCATTTTCACAATATGAATTATATTCATATCAAACTTGATAATTAAATCTTATTTAATCATCAAGTCCTTGCTTGGATATTTCATCAAAAGAATTATTCTTGAACCCTTTCATGAATAATGTGCTTTCTCCGCAGATACTTGGAGATAAGGACATGGCGATTGTATTGTTCCATGTATAGTGACTTGGATATTGAGATCTTATCTCAAATCCAGATCTTACGAACCTCCCACAGATGCTTGATTAAATCAAGACCGCAAATTTGATCTTCTCATTGAATCTGAATCTCATTCAGACCAATGTCCAACACTTGGACTAAGATCAGATTGCTTCTCTACTGGAAGGAGTCACTAAAATCCAGACCTGTTTCATCACTCCCTCGGAATGGAAGCGTCATGGATATACAATCGTTTATGATCACATCACCCTCAGGTATTCCCAATACCTGTACATCCTGCATACTGGAAGACCCATGATCAATCTGAAGATTAAGATCAATTTTACACTGTCTTCTTCAGAGTTTAATCATTAAGTTTCTCATTTGATCATTGGGATTTGGTATCGATCATATACTTTTCAAAAGCATATATCATACCTAGGTCTTGATCATATACTTTCCAAAAGTATATATCAAACCTACAAATTCAGTCAAGCTTCCAAAGTGAGACGACCGTGCACGGAATTTGATTCTTCCCAATATCTCATGAGTGAGCTCATGTCTTCCAGTTCAGTAGTGAACCTGTATGATTCCTTTGAGAGATCGTATTACTCATATGCCTTTACATGCACACCAGCGCGCTGGTGTATAGACCTTGGTTAGGTCATCAACCTATTGGTCTGCCAAATGTACACACTCAGACATATAGTAACACATCTGTCTCCGGTCAGAGGATGCGTGCCTATGCTGTGACAGCATTCAACATAGGACTTAGGTTATCTCGATCTCGTTAAGTCAACCCATTGACCTAACTAATCTGACACCTCTGAATCTCTATTCCTATGCAGAGGACCTACATCAAGAGGTCGGTCAGATATCAGCCTATGTGAGAAAGGATTGCCATCTCCTACTCAGGCTGGAGATCACATCTTAACAATCATTTGACGGTGCTTGATGAGTCCTCAATCTAACTCTTTAGATATTCATCCAAGCACCAACCTCTATGATTCAATAATTGAATCAACAGCTGTATGATCATTAAGACAGCCATGGTATATAACCCTAATTGTACAGAGGGACCTATTAAGCAAATTATTTATTCTTCATTTCAGATCAGGGAATGATATTCGCAATAACATTTATTGCATAATGGCTCGCCATGGGCTCACATGTCCAACAATGTCGCCCTCGCTCTGCTCCTCCCCGACCTCCATTCCTCCTCAAGGTCTGTCACCCCTATCTCATCCCCCCCCACTGCCTCCTCCACTTTTGTTCCCCTCCTCCCCTGTCTCCGTTCACAGCCCCGTTCCCCTCATCCCCCACCTCCACCTGCAGTAGGGGCCCCCGTCCTTCCACCGCCTCCTCCACCCCAGCTCCTCTCTTCCCCCGCCTCCGCCCGCAGAAGGGGTTGCCTCCTCATCCACCTCCCATTGTTCCTCCACCCTCGCTCCCTGCCTCTGCCCACATCCCCGCTCTCCTCTTCCCCCTCCTCCAGCCGCAACATCGGCCCTGCCCCCTCCCCATCTACTGCCTCCTCCACCTCCCATTGTTCTATCACCTTGGCGAGCGACATCTATTTGAGCGAGAAAGATTGACATAGGGTGAGCTCCATGCTGCAGCATCCCGCAATAGCTCATCCTCCATCAGTTTCACCTCCTCCGCCGAGGCCCCAATCATCTGGAGCTTGGAGCTCCAAATCTGTAGGCGATCACGACTCGTACCATCTGTAGGCACCCCGACACTTCTCCTCCCTGACCTCCCTCTCACCCGTCAGGTCCCCCCTCTAGGTCCTCCGTAGCTTCCCGTATGATTGGGTAGAAGAAGAGGATGAAGGAGGAGGAGAAGGAAGGAGAGACAGAGATTGAAGATCCACCGTTGATTTTCTTTGATTTGATTAACTCAAGTTTAAATCAAGTAATTGACTTCAATAAAGTTAAAGATGACGTCAAGATCTGTAGGGTAAGACAAAAGAAGTTTACGGGGTTGAGAAGGGAATTAGATTGTTGCAAAGGTCGAAGGTGTAATTGATATAGTTGACGGGTCAGCCACGTAAAAATCCCTTTTCAAATTCGAGAAATGTTGTGTGACGTGTTGATCCTGCCCTATGACGAGTCTCATCATTAAAAAAATCGACATCACGAATAACCTAAACTGCTTTAGCCTAACAACATTTCTGATTTCTTAGAACTGGCTCTAGCTGCTAGGTGAGTGGCAGGAGGCAGAGGTTGCTACAGTCTCTCCTCCATCATCACCCTAGATTCGATTTCTCCACCATAAAAGCTATCCGGAGCTTTCCCGATGGGTGGTATTGTCTCTAGCATCGCCAGTGGGCTGATATCGCCCTTTCTCCAGCCATGTTTGTTCGATCCTTTGAAAGAGAGGATCCGGCTTCTCCGGAGCCTTGAGCATAATGTTGAATCCCTCTCCCGTAAAACGGCGTCACTTCGCAGCCTGAAGGAGGACGTAAATGGGAAACTCCAAGAGCGCTTGGGTTCTGATCAGCTCAACGTCCCGAGCAACCAAGTGCAGGATTGGTTCCACAACGTGGAAGCCTTCCTTGGTCAATCCTCCGACTTCTCTGCTTCATTCTCATCGAGGGCTCATTCTTGCAGCTTCCGGTTCGGTTGCCGATCCAACTATAAACTTGCAAAAAGAGCGGTCGAACTGATGGAGCAAACAGTTGACTTGCTCTCGAGAGGGGGGGAACTCACCACGGATGCCAATCTATTGGTCATCCCGGCATCTGATAAGATCCTGTTCCGTCTCAGAACGGATGCCGCATCCCTCTCCCAAAAGGGAGGAGATCTAAGGGCCTTGAGGGATGATTTGTTGGCAAGAGAGCGGAACATTCTCTCTCAAGATGCGCGCTTGCGAAGAAGCAACAAAGTGAGCAATTGGTTCAGAAATGTGGAGCAGAATCGTCCAGTAGATTTTCCGACTCCATTGCAGCTATAGCGCCCCTGTGCAGCCCCCTCTGTTTCACCCCTTTCACCCCCTCGTCGACCTCGTGTGGTTGTTCTCTTCTCCGAGAGCTTCGAGGGAGTTCAACCAAATTGCTCGAGGAGGCAAACTTACTCTTGGAAGAAGGGAGGGGTTTCACAGATGACCAAATGGTCATCAAGGTTGCACAGCATACAATGGGAGAGATTCCTATATAAACAGAAGTGGTTGGCCAAGAAGATGAGCTATCCAAGGCTCTAAATCTCATTAATGGCGATGAAGCCGATATCATTGGCATATGTGGAATGGGTGGTGTTGGAAAGACCACTCTCCTTAAAATTATTAATAACCACTTCTGCGCAAACCTCGGTCATTTTGATATCGTTGTTTGGCTAGCCATACCCAGAAATATGGATCGACGGACGATCTGGAAAGAGCTTCGTCAGAAGTTAGGACTTACAAATGAGTATGGTGTACATAATCCCTTTCCTTATTTGAACGACAAGAACTTCCTACTGCTGATGGATGATGTTTGGGATCGACTGGATTTCGAAGCAATCGGGATCCCTCCTTTAAGCCTCACAAGGAAACATAAAGTTGTACTCACTACAAGATCCAGAGATGTATGTTACAGTATGGGCATCAAGGAAGAGAACATAGTCTCTGTGGGATCACTTACTCCCGAGCAATCCTGGAAGCTCTTCTGTCTGCACGTCAACAATGAAGCTATCGTGCGTGGTTCATCCATCGAGCGGTTGGCCAGAGATGTAGCCAACAAATGCGACGGCTTACCTCTCGCTCTTACTGTAGTCGGGAGGGCCATGGCAGGTGCAAGATATGACTACCAGTGGAGGAACGCCAAGGTGGAGCTCGAAGGATCAGCTTATGACTTTCAAGGTATGGATGAAGTGCTCTCCAAGTTGAAATTCAGTTACGATAAATTGGAAGACAATGATATGCGTGAAATCCTATTGTACTGCTCCTTATATCCCCAAGGGCATAATATTTTCGAGGAAGATCTGGTAGGAATGTTGATGGAGGAGGGTTTGTTTGACACCATCAATATCTCCAGAGATCATGCTCCAGATAAGCTGCGAACATGGATCTCCCGCATCATCGATGCGGGGTTGCTCCTTCGACACAGGGAGGACTCTGTTAAATTGCATGATTGTGTGCGTGACATGGCTCTGTGGTTAACTAACGGTCAGGTTGAAGAATCCAAATTATTTGTTCGTTGGTCACCTGCTGAATCAAGTAAAGACCTCCCTCGATTCCTTCGTTGCTGGGAGAATGCTAAGAGAACGTCTGTGATTTATAGTGAACTTCGAAGCATCTCCGATGATGTGCAAATTCCTCGCTGCTATGAGTTGCTCACTTTGTTGTGGGAAATGGGTAGAGTACGTAACATTCGAGAAGATTTCTTTGTGTGCATGCCTCATCTGAAGGTTCTCAATCTATCAAACTCTGACATAGAGGTGCTTCCGGGATCGATTGGGTGTCTCTCTCGCTTGAAATACCTTAATCTATCGAGTACACCTATAAAAAGTTTGCCGGAAAAGCTCGGTGATTTAGAGCAACTGGTCCAATTAATACTAAGATATACACATTACCTTGAAGTTATTCCTCCCACAAGCATCTCGAGGTTACACAATCTGGTAAAATTAGATATGCAAGGGTCAAGTTACTACTGGCATTGGAACGGATATGACAGAACGCTTGGTTTACAAGACGTCGACGAGTTGACAAGAAGACAGTTGTCTGATATTGGGATTAGGCTGAAGTTAGATCCTTCTAATATAAGCCATATCCAGTCTATGGAGATCATGAATTCTTTAACTTATCTAGATCTGATTGATGAATTTGGAGTTCTCGCCACTGCTAATCCGAAGTTCTTTGAGAGATTAAGCAAGAGAATTCAGAAGCTTCATATCCTAGCTTATTGTTCGTTGATATTCCAAAGCGAGTTTCCAAGACTGGAAGAGCTCTCTCTGACGACAGACATGAATGTGAACATAAATGGAAATTCTGCTAAACTTTTCCCAATACTTTCCGACTTATTGGTGTCGGGATGCTCCGTCGAACGTTTAACGTGGACAGCAAAGATCCCATATCTCAAGGTCCTCCGTGTAGATAACTGTGAAAAACTACAGGTGATATGTTCTCCAAGTAAATCGGATGTGGCGGATTCTCCTTTCCCGTGCCTGAGGGAGTTGGCCATAGGGGATTGCAAGGAGCTCAGCAAGATCTCGCCGAGCACCTTGCTCTTTCCCTCCTTGATCAAACTCGAAGTCCGCTCATGCCCGGAATTGAAGGAGCTTCCATTTGATGAACAAAGTGCTCCCAAGCTGAAGATGATCCGAGGTTCGAACCAGTGGTGGGATCAGTTGAAATGGGCTGACGAGAGCCTGAGATCTCATTTCCTCCCTTGCTTTGCTGCTGTCGTTTGACTACTCTTTGCGGTTTCCTTCTTCTGTCACCCGCCATGCTTTTTACATAATGTGTTGCTTGTTTTCTCCGTAACATGTGCATGTAATCTTGGGGTTCGTTTGGTTGCAGGGCTGGGCAGGGTTGGGTACTATTCACAGGGCTAGGTGAATAGTAAACTGTGAGGAGGGAGTACCCCTGTGAATAGTACCCAACCCAACCCAACCCTGCCCAACCCTGCAACCAAACGAACCCTTGGTGTTTGGATTTGGTAAGTTTGATGTGTTGTCTTTTTATGCACCTCAATAAAATTGCGTACTTTTACACACGGTTCTGCCATTGTTCTCTTGCTCATATGTTAAGATAGCTATTTGGCTAATTATCTTATTCGTTTTATACATATTTTGACATCTGTATTCATATTCATTTTAAAATAGATGCATATATGGATATCACTTTGACATTTGCTAATATCTGCATTCGTATTCGTATTCGTATATCGATTTTTGTACATAAGTATACTAATATATTTATTTATAACTATTGTAGCAATATTTTATGATTGCATTAATCATTGTTGATATAATTGTTATGAAAATAATATGTATAGTATATCTATTCCATGTGTAAATCAATCTAAACATGTATTTTTTTGTTAATCTATCAAAATATTTCTCATTCGCATTGTTTTTAAGGACATACATTTTTCATATCCATCAATATTCATATTTTAAAATCGATAAGAATATGATTATACATATATTTATCCGACCGTTTTCATCCCTAATTCTCCTCCTCCGGCCTATCCTATTCCGCTACACGCGGCATCCAGCCCCCTTCGTCGATTCCTTTAGTCAAAAACCTAATTCCCAATATGAAACCCATATCTCGAATACAATTAGAACCATCTCCCAATATATTCTTGATTCATCATGTAATCAAAACTATTTTATATTTGCACCAAATCACAACCCAGATTAGATCGATGAACTGATGCAAGAACATGCTTCATTTCCCCTTCGATCCCTAAGTTTGAAAGCTATTCCGATGATTTGTATCTTCAATTTGTCTTCAGGTGAGTTGGGATGGGGGTTGCGTCCGTAGGCTGGGGTGGAGAAGGGGGAGGAGGAGGAGGGCGAAGGCTGGGACAGAGAAGAAGCACAGGGCAGAGCACTGCCGGAGGAGCAGAACAAGGAGGGGGCGGAGGAGCAGCACGAGACGGAGGACAAACATCATGGGGCGGAGCACTGGCCGGAGAAGGAGCAGCACATGGCAGGGGTGGAGGAGGAGAACCACGGGGCAGAACATGGGCACTTCTCAATGACGGCCACGAAGACAACTTACTTGATGTGCAATCGAGTTAACGAAACCACTAATTCTAGGAACATAATAACTCGATCGGAGCTACACCAACTTTCTTTATGATTGCATCTTTCTGAATCTGATTTTTACGTGTATGTCCACACATCCACCTTAGCATTTTCATTTCTGCTACAACCATTCTCTACACATGTCTATTGTTTACAGGCCAACATTCAGATCCATAGAGCATAGCAGGTCTCACAACTGCTTTATAAAACTTTCCTTTAATTTTTAAAGGAACCTTTTTATCACAGATAACAACAGATGCTCATCTCCACTTTAACCAACTTGCATTTATTCTATTAGTAACATCTCCGTCAATTTCCCCATTATGTTACATAATAGATACCAGATATCTAAAAGAATCTCTCTTCGAATGTTATCATCATCAATCTTCACATCGATTCCTTCGCCATGGCTTCATCAAAGGTGCACTCCATATATTCCATCTTAGCCCTACTTATACGAAATACTTTATTCTCCAATTCATGCCTCCAAACCTCAAGCTTCTCATTTACTCCATCTTTAGTCTCGTCAATCAACACAATATCATCAGCAAATACCATGCACCAAGGTAACTCATCCTGAATGTGACATGTCAACTCGTCTATAATCAAAGTAAAAAAAATTGACTCAAAGCTGAAGCTTGATGTAAACCAATGCTGATGTCAAAATAACCAGTCTTCTCAGACAGTGTCCTTACACAAGATAAAGCCCTATCATACATGTCTTTTATGAGGTTAATGCATAGGACATGTACTTGCCTCTTCTCCAAAACTCTCCACAATATCTCTCGTGGGACAGAATCATAAGCCTTCTCCAAATCAATAAAGATCATATAGAAATTCTTCCTTTTAGCTCTATAAATCTACATTGTTCTCCTCAGCAAATGAACGGCTTCAATAGTTGAGCGACCTAACATGAATCCGAATTAGTTTTCTTTTACGTTGGAAACTTGCCTCAACCTTCTTTCGATCACACGTTCCCAAATTTTTTTAGTGTGACTCATTAGCTTGATACCTCTGTAATTTGAACAATTTTGAATGTCTCCTTTATTCTTATAAAAGGCACCACGATACTCCTCCTCCAATCTTCAAGCATTTTCTTGCTTCTCCAAATAACATTGAATAGATTCGTAAGCCAAGTCAAACCACGCTCACCTAAAACTTTCTATACTTTTACTGGGATGTCATCTAGTCCAACACCTTTCCCAAGTCTCAAAACCTTCAAAGCCTCCTCTATTTCCTTTCTTTGTATCCATCTATATCTTGCACGATTCAAGTAACTTTAACAACTAGCTAGATCAACCAAAGTGATCTCTCTATTTCCTTCCCCAATGAAAAGTTTATGAAAGTACTGCTCCTATCTAGTCTCTATATGTAACACCCCAACCCCAAACATAGTACCACATCTAAAACTCACGAAGTGTGGATGTGATTTATAGGTGACGAGGACTACTACTTGACAACTTGGGCTTAAGCATTTTGGGTGGTTGTCAATAGGTCCATCTGGACCCGTACCCAACAAGTTGCCTGTGTCAGTTTTCCTCGTTAACGGACCGAGGACCTAAGACCGGCATGTTACAAATGGTACCAGAGCAGATTCTCTCTAATAGTGGAAAGGGCTACCCGAAGGGGCCTAAGCCGGGAGCGTGCAGCCGCCACTGTCACTGGGAATAAGTGAATGGGCCATGTCGCAATGAAGGCGTTGTGAATATAAGCGGGGGAGGTTGTAACACCCCAACCCCAAACATACTACCACATCTAAAACTCAAGAAGTGTGGGTGTGATTTATAAGTGATGGGGACTACTACTTGCCAAATTGGGCGTAAGCATTTTGGGTGGTTGTCAACGGGTCCATCGGGACCCGTACCCAACAAGTTGTCTGGGTAAGTTTTCCTCGATAACGGACCGGGGACCTAAGCCCGGGACATTACACTATATCCTTCTGAGTAACAAGCATGTGACCATCCTCATCCTTAATGCATCTCATTTGAGAAAGGTCTTTGATCTTTCTTTTTCTTGATTTGGACAACCTGAATATATCCTTTTGCCTCTCCTTAGAGTCGAGATTTTTATACACAACTTCATAAGCTTTTGACTTAGCTTCGCTTACAACCTTCTTTGTTTCCTTCTTCGCTAATTTGTAGTTTGAGACAATTTCCTCTGTTCTATCCTTAGACAAAACTTTAAAGCATGCTCTTTTAATTTTGGGATTTTATCACTTGTGCCCCTCCGAGATATCGCAATATCAGTTATGCCCCTATCTTTTTGGTAATATCCGTTGTGCCCCTCACTTCTTGTTATTTTGTCACTTGTGCCCCTCGGGTTAGTTACCGTCCATCCACAGTGCAAACGGACGTTAACTTTGAGGACATAGGCGGAATTAATTTTTAAAAAAAGGTTATGAGGTCCTTTTACATCCTCTTCCTCATCCTCGTCTTCCCCATCCTCCTCCTCCACCTCCTCCTCCTCCCTCTCTGCCCCCGCCCCTGCCCCGCGCCGTCCAGCTCCGCCCCGAGCTCCCCGCACCTCCTCCCAGCCCGCAGCCCCCGCCCCTGCCCCGCGCCGTCCAACCCCGCACCCCCCTCCCAGCCCGACCTGCTGATGGGTACCTGGAAGGGGTGTCGTGTCAAAGACGCTGATGGGTTCTTGCCGAAGGTTGAGAGGTGCTCAGAGCAAGATGCAAACGCGTGGCGAGGTGAGTGTAGCTGCTCAATTGATCGTCGACGTCTCCTCCCGACTTGGATGGGCACCTGGAAGAAAATAGCGGCACTCGAGCACGGACACTCGACGGAGATGGTGACTGGCGATAGTCATAAATGTTCATGTTCATATGCAAGGGGGATGTGAGTGGTCGAAGGGGTTCCTGGTAGTTGTGGTGGAATGGAACTTCAGGCCTTTGAGCACGATGACTGCTCAATTGGTGCATAGTTTCGTTGAGGTAGAAGAAGAAATGGGGAGGGAGAAGGCGAAGGTGGAAGGTCGGAAATCGATGGCCAATTTGGGGGCCAATCAAAAGAGAAGAAGAAGAGATATAGGAAGAAAGAGTAGTTAAAGGTAATACGTGATAGTTGGCTCGCCTGAGGATGCTGAAGTTTTGAGGAACTTTGGCGGGTTGTCATCTCCAGAAGACCGGCGAAGTGTGATCTTCGAAGCTCAGCAAGAGTTTCGTTAAGCTCAGCAGGAAATCAAGATGCACCCACTTTGGATCGTGTGCCTTCAGACCTCCCCCACCCCATGCCGCTCCTCCGCCCGACCTCCCCCACCCCTGCCGCCCCTCCGCCCCGACCTCCCCCACCCCCTGTCGCCCCTCCGCCAGACCTCCCGCACCTCCCTCCCAGCCCGACCTCCCCCACCCCCTGCCGCCCCGACCTCCCCCACCCCTGCCGCCCCTCCGCCCGACCTCCCCCACCCTCTGCCGCCCCGACCTCCCCCACCCCTGCCGCCCCTCCGCCCCGACCTCCCCCCGTCCCCTGCCCTCGCCTCCCCCTCCCCCTGAACGCGCCGCCACCTCGCCTACCCCTCTTCCGGCCTCCGCGCCTCCTCCGGCCCCTTCCGCCCTCCTCCGCCTGCGGCTGAAACTGGAATTGAGATTTTTTTTGTTAATTTTTGATAAATTTTTGACTATCTGATTCATAAAAAGTCATCCAAAAATTCAATAAAATTCATCGTTTTATCTGTAACGAGTGATATATCCGTGGAAATGTAAAAATTTTAGAGATTCGATGGATGTTTGAAGGTGTTAGTAAGAGAGAGAAATTATGAAGAGAAGGAAGAAGATCAAATGGAGGAGGAAGAAGATGAAGAAGATGTATGGATCATAATACCCTTCTTAACCACACCATGGTTTGAATAAACCATGGTTATTTTAATTTTTTGACAGTCAATCTGACGGAAGGGCACAACTGATGACGGAGCAAGAAGTGAGGGGCACAACTGATATTACCAAAAAGATAGGGGCATAACTGATATTGCGATATCTCGGAGGGGCACAAGTGATAAAATCCCTTTAATTTTTAGCTTCTCTTGCACCACTTCACTCCACCACCAAGCCTTCTTTTGACCTGGAGTACAATGCACTTAATTTCAAAATGCACTTAATTTCAAGATCAATGAAATCTAGAAGAAATTTTCTCTCTCAGAGAAACAAGGCTCTCAAACTAGGTGGCTTCTCTATTAACTTCTTTCAAGATCACTAGGAATTGGTCAAAAGATACTAGAGTGGATCATCAACTTTTACAGTGCATGTTGTAACACGTAGGGACCGTTCGATGAACATTGAGATGTGCACTTGGTGATCAGCACGCATCCCGATGTTTGTATGAACGGCCCCTGCGTTAGAGGATCCACTCTACAAAAGAGACCCTGAAGATGTTCCTGAATTCCAACACCGACGGAAAAGAAATTGAAAAACTTGCACAACATAAATCATTAAGTAAGTACATCGATTCCAAATATGAAAACCTCTGGAAAGTAAATAACAATAGCCCTATAATCTTAATCTGCACTGCGGCAAAGATAATTTCCAAGCCGGTGGAATTGAGACTCAACATAAAATTTAGTGAAATGCTACCAAAAATTTCCATTGCCTTCCTAAGAAAAGAGCAATGATAGTGTAATTCTTGTAGATTCGACTTGTCTTCGTCAAAGCCTTTTACTAGTTAAATTAGAATTTCCTTTTCAAAGCTCTATACTATGTTATAAATTAATTCTAATTTTATCTAATCTTATGTAAATTATATAGCAATGAATAAAGTATAAAATAAGTACTAAATTCATTAAGCTATTAGTAAAAAATACAAAGAAAAAATATACAAATCCATTGGCAAAAGACATAGAATATATGCCTTTTAATATAATAAATCAAAAAATAGTGAAACTGGACAAAAAATCATCTAGTCACTACAGGCCAGTGGCTCTAAGGGGATAGTCAAGGACTGTCCTTTTTGTCGTTATAACCGTCCCTTCTGATCATCGGGGACGGTCTCAAAACCGTCCCTTCTGCCACCGTCTCATTTGCTTAGATGGGACGGTTATTACGAACATCTCTTTTAATAAACCATTGGGGACGGTTGCGACCGTCACTGTAATGTTCAATTGTGGGGACGGTTACGATCGTACCTAGTACCACTAATATTAGGGGCGGTTGTCACCGTCTCCATCTTAGAAGCTTAGGGGACGGTTGTAACCGTCCATAATGGTGTGCAATTATTTTGCGATGGGCACAGAAGACGTGGGGACAGTTTACACCGTCCCCATTTGGTCCCCCTAGTCGATATCCGCGACAGTGGACCGATGTCAAACATTGCGGACGGTCGTAACCGTCCCTCTTGAGACGCAGAGGGGACGGTTGTGACCGTCCCTTCTAGAAAGAAAGCTGTTTGCGACACCAGTAGAAGGTTTTAAGGGACGGTTGTAACCTTCCCTTATAGTCCTCATTGACTCGAAATTGTGCCAGCGAGGTCCTTGGAAGAAGATGGGACGGTCGTAATCGTCTCTATTGATAACCACACGGGACGGTTGTCACCGTCCCCTCCGTTGGATAGCGCTAAAGGGGACCGCAACAGAAGACCATTCGCGACGGTTGTAACCGTCCCCGTTGGTTCCCCTGGCCGCTTAAATGAGACAGAGGGTGTTTAACATTCGGAAGGGACAGATACAACCGTCGTCATTGTCAATTAAAGGGGACGGTTGCGACCGTCCCATCTAGTGTGGGGTCTATAGCGATGCCAATAGAAACTTATAGGGGACGGTTGTAACCATCCCCATTAGTCTTTGAAATGCAAAATTACGTCCCGTGAGCTATCTTCAACAGGGGGACGTTTCTGTAGCATCGTAGGGGACGGTTATAACCATCCCCAATAACCCCTGACTGGAAAAAAATATTAGATTTATGGTGTCTTGTTCACGCTCCCTCTGCGAAATCAAATAACACATTCCATAAACTCAAAATTCAAGATGTAAATAAGACACTTTATAGTTACAAAGAAATTATTTCTCAATTCTACATAGTCTTAGGCACTACTAGAAATATTACAATAAAGGGATTTTATCACTTGTGCCCCTCCGAGATATTGCAATATCAGTTATACCCCTATCTTTTTGATAATATCAGTTGTGCCTCTCAATTCTTGTTATTTTGTCAGTTGTGCCCCTCGGGTTAGTTACCGTCCATCCCCAGTGCAAACGGACGTTAACTTTGAGGACATAGGCGGAATTACTTTTAAAAAAAAGGTTAGGAGGTCATTTTACATCATCTTCCTCATCCTCTTCTTCTTCCTCCTCTTGCCCATCCTCTTCCTCCTCCTCCGGGCTCCTCCTCCTCCCCCCTCTCTGCCCCACCCCTGCCCCGCACCGCCTCCTCCCAGCCCGCCGCACCCTCCCAGCCCGCAGCCCCGACCCCTTCCCCAGCCCCCTCGCCTCCCCGTCCCTGTGCTCCCTCCCTTGAGCCGCCCCCTCCCAACCCACCGCCCCCGCCGCTGCCCCTGCCCCCACCCCTGTCCCGCGCAGCCTCCTCCCAGCCCCGCCCCCTCCCAGCCCGCCGCCCCCTCCCAGCCCGCATCAGCGACATGATCCGTCATCCATTACATAGAAAGCTTGAAAGACCGTTTTCTACACCTTCACACGTAGAAATCAAACCAAAATCAACATGAAAGCGACAAGATCTCAGTAGGCACCTCGGGCATTGTTGAGGATGGAGGCGAGGGTGCCGAGGACAGCGAAGGCGAGGAGGGGGCTGACGTCGAGGGTGTCGAAGATCGGAGGGATGATGTTGCGGAAGAGGTTGAGGTAGGGGTCGCAGAGGTCTCTTATGGAGGAGAGGGACTGCCGCTCCCAGGGGATGTTGGGGAACCAGCTCAGCAACACCCTCACCATCAGCACCCCGCTGTATATGTCGAGCCACCGCGACATCCCCGCCGCCACCACCGTCAGGGGAGTGTTCAGGTATCCACCGGGACGGTCCCGGATTGCCGCGAAGAAGAGGGCTCGGGCTCCACATCTGAGGGTGGCGGTGATGGCAACTGCCGTGGGAGAGGGGGTGGTGGCGACACCGGAGGCGGCGATGCGAAGGCGGGGGAAGGGGGTGGGGATGGAGAGAGGTCTGGGGAGAGGGGTTGGGCGCCCTCGGAGGAGGAGAGGGGAGGAGAGGAAGAGAGAGGAGGCCATCGCTTTGCTTTGCTTTGCTTCAAAGTGGGGGAGAGGAGGAGAAGAGGTCGTTCATTCCCGAAATTCCCGACATGATCGGCGACATGATCAGCCCGCCGCCCCCACCCCTTCCCCTGCCCCCTCCCCTCCCCGTCCCTGTGCTCCCTCCCCTGAGCCGCCCCCTCCCAGCCCGCCGCCCCCGCCGTTGTCCCTGCCCCCGCGCCTCCTCCGGTCCCATCCGCCCCTCCTCCTCTACCTGTGGCTGAAGCTGAAACTGGAGAGTTTTTTCTTAAATTTTGATAAATTTTTGACTAATTGATTCATAAAAAGTTATCCAAAAATTCAATAAAATTCATCGTTTGATCCGTAACGAGTGATATGTCCGTAGAAATGTAAAAATTTTAGAGATTCGATGGATGCATGAAGGTGTTAGTAAGAGAGAGAAATTATGAAGAGAAGGAAGAAGAGCAAATGGAGGAGGAAGAAGATGAAGAAGTGTATGGACCATAATACCCTTCTTAACCACACCATGGTTTGAATAAACCATGGTTATTTTAATTTTTTGACGGTCAATCTGACGGAAGGGCACAACTGGTGACGGAGCAAGAAGTTAGGGGCACAATTGATATTACCAAAAAGATAGGGGTATAACTGATATTGCGATATCTCGGAGGGGTACAAGTGATAAAATCCCTACAATAAAATATTCAAGAAAAAACTAAAATTTACTACAAGCATTCTTATCTACTCTGATCCTTCACTCTCGTCACTCTCCTCCTCACTCTCCTAATCATCGTCGAGACATGTTGGTTGTAGAGGTGGCGTGGCTTGACTTTGAAGACGGCTTATAAAGGACATGACATTCACCATTTTCAAACGCATCTTCGCCATCTCTTCATCTTGTGTAGACATCTTTGCCTTTACCTTCTGCAACTCCCTCTCCATCTCTCTTTCTCTCTGGCTCCCTTGCGAGGAAGACTGCAACACACTTGCACCACCCATTCCGTACCATGTACGGATCGTTTCTCAACGTCCTCCGCAACGGATGCGTCCACTGTATTTCGGACCAGTTACTTGACGGAATGCATCGGCCGACAACGGGGGAGTGCTCGTCCCCGTGCTGTCTAGCGAGGAGGTGGTAGAGAGCCTAATCATTTCTTCCTGCATGTATAAAAATATTAAATATTGTCAATATAATAACTTAAGTCATTATATAAATTAAAAATAAATATTACTTACATGAATTGGTGCGTAGGCGTCATCAACCCACTGCACTTCTCCTCCTAAATCCCGACTCTTTGACCCAGCAAAAATCTCTAAGCAGATCATTTCTCGTTCGTTATCCCTCAACTAAAAAAACATAAAATAAGTTTTTAAAACAAATTCTACACTCAAACTTAATAATTCTAGAAATTATTTAAATACTTAAAAAGTCATCCTTCAATTGGTTGGTGCTCTTTTTTCCCATCTTATGGGTGGACCGAAAGCCTTTGGATCGATTTGCCGTATTTTTGGTAGAATCGGCTGAAATTAAACAACGTTAATACAAGCAAAAAACAAATAAAAATTAAACAATGTATGTACCACTGATGAATGGGTATTCATCCATTCTGACGACGCGAAAACCCGAACGACTGAGGTAAAGGTATGAAATGAGGTCGTTGCGACCTCAGTCACTCGAATGCGTCAATCAAGAAGAAATCAACCACTCAAATCTGATAAAAACAAGCAAGCACAAGAAAGAGCGATCTAGCTATAGGATTTACCTGGTATAGCTCCTAGGGTCGAACACAAGGAGCACAGATTGGCTAAATAGCCTACGATGTAGTCAGAAATCCGAGGGAATCTTTTTTAGTGGTTTTTATTTGTTTTTATATTTTTTTTAGATTTTTTAAATTATAAAGAAAATGAAAGAAAGGAAAAACAAGGCAACTTCCACAATTTATTAAACACACCAAAAATCAAACAAAAATTCCAGAAAATTGGTTTTTAGGTTTTTTAAGTTTTTTACTGTTTTTGGTGAATTTTTGGAATTTTTCTAATGGGTAAATTACTTATTAAAAATCAAACAATGCAACCAAGAAGAGGTACTGTCCAGCAAGGTTACAAACTCAAAAATAAAATATTTAAGAGTTTCAATCAACCCTGAAGGTAATTTTCCTGTAAACTATGAAGAATAAGGAAAATTTAGGCACCCTAATTATTATTTTTGGATTTTTAATTTAATTTTTATAATTTTTATGGGTTTTTAGGGGTTTTTTAATTTTTAAGACTTTTAAGTGATGAAAAATAGCCAAAATTGGCTAGAAAATCAAACAACAAGCAAGAAACAGTATCTAATTTTTTTAAGAATTTTTGGTGGAGTTTTTATATTTTTTTGGTATTTTTAAAGTTAAACAGTAGCAAAAATAGGGGTTTTTGAATTTTTAAAAATAGTAAATGAAAATAAAAATGTCCTCAAAAATCACAGAAATTCCTACACCATGGCAGGAGCCATGTGTCAAAATCTCATTGGATTTGGAGGTCGTTTGATATTTTATTCAAAAATAAAGGAGGGGCACTGTGCACAAGGACCAATGTGCAAATACCCGAAGACCTGGGGTCTCTGGTGCAAAATGCCCAGCAAGTCACGCGCGTGGCGCGTGGCTGGGGCACACAGGGACCAATTTGTAATAAAAACCAAGTCTCGGGGGCGTTTGATAACTCGTATCAAAAGCCCAGGGACATGGATGCAAAAACACCACTAAAATCCGCACATGCGCATAAACAAGGCTCACAGGGGTATAATTGCAATTACACAAAAAGATTCATGCATTCATTAACACTCCAGATCTACAGGACAATATATGTAAAAAGCCCAAACATACACGTGACGACGCACGTGGTCACACACGCACAGGGGCATACATGCAATTCAAATAAAGCACAAGGTCCAAATTGCAAATAACCCTACGTGAAAAAGTTTCTAAAAATATTTACAGGGCTAAAAAGGAAATGAAAAACTAAGAGGGGGTCCTACGATATTTACCCCTTTATTAGCCGACGGTCGGATAGGCGCCACGTGGTGATCGAACGGCTGGGATGGCGGCGCGACTCCTCTCTTCGTCCCTTCGGCTCGATCGACGGTCGAGAGAGGGACACGTGGACGATCGAGTGGCTCTTGTGAATGGAGTCCCTCTCTCTCGGCTCTGACGGTCCAGATGGCTCCTCCGGATGATCGAATGGACGCTGCTCCTTCACAGATGAACGGCTAGGATTAGAACTGGAGCAGAGGGTGTATCGGACGGCTCTGGAAGATGGAGGAAGAACTCGACGCCGGCGAACTTCGCCGACGTCCTGTGTGCGCTCCGGTCCTCCTCAGCTGCTGCAAATGATCCGAACACGCTCCTGGTGCAGCCCCGCAGCTGATGACGATGGCCGATGGCCCAACCGAGCCCTGGAGGGGCTCCGGCGAGGCCTAGTGGCGTGAAGCTCCGGTCTGAACTGTAAAGGAGGCTCAGACACCCCCTTTGGACCTGCAAAGTGGACAAGAAGCTTCGCGGGTCGAGGGCAAAATGCCTCGACCCAAGAAAGCGGGGTGAAGATGGTCTGTGCTGTGGGGCGAACGAGCTCCGGCGAGGCGGAGACGGTGGAGCTCGACTCCCAGATCCTGTGCGATCTGGGTTGAGTGAAAGGGCGTAGAAGGTGCGTGAGGGAATGGCGAAGATGATGGTCGGTTCGGATGGTCGAGATGTTACGCGAGATGGCCGGAATCAGGGAAATGCGTCGGAGATACGAATTGGGCGAAATCGGAAATTGGAAGAAATGGAAGAGCTAATCGACTACCTGGGTGGAGCGGCAGACTGTGCTGGAGTGTGGCTAACTCCTGGTCGTAGCCTCGAAGGGCGTCAAGGCCTGAGGCTCGATGCTCGACGCTGATGGCGGAGCAGCGGCGGCGAAGAACGCCGGATCGATGGTCGGGACACCCTCACCTCACTGCAACAGGGTCAAACGCGAGCTGTCACCTCGGGCTTTGCTCTGGAGGTCACGGGAATAAGGATGGCGATCCAAAGATGAGGCGCGGAGGCGGCGGAGGTCGGGATATATATGGTGACAGGTGCGATTAGGGTTGGGTGGAGACAGCGATGGAAGGCGTGGATTTTGTGGCGAAAGATCGGGCGAGGATGAGGGATGATCGGCGAAGAATCCGGGCATGGGGTTCGCGTGGGAGACAGCCTGGAGATGCGTGGAAAAATCGGCGAAAGTGGGGCGGCACGCATCTTCCAGAAAAGGAAGGAGTCCGCGGGGGAGTTGACCGGGGTCAACAATCCCCCGTGGACCAATCAGAAGCTGCCACGTGTATTCAATTTTTTTGTTTATTTATTTTAAGGTAGAAATAGGCCGAATTAAAGAAAACTCAAAACATGAAATGTTTTTCTTTTATTTTTTTCTATTTTTTGGTGATTTTTAATTAATTTTTGGAAATAAAAATAGGGTAGCTATGTATATAGGTATATGTACACTATATGGATTTTTATTTTTGATTTTTTATTTGTTATTTTTATGTATTTTTATGCTCATTTTGTATTTTATTTATTTACATCATAAAATATAGAATAAAATGGTATTTTTATTTTATTTTAATTATTTATACACAAGGGTGAAATAAATAGTTGTATATATTTATATACATGGTATTTATACAATGTATTTTTGTATTTTTAATTTTGTAATTTTTATTTGATTTTTGTTTTGTTTCTTGTTATTTTATGTATTTACAATATGTAACATAGAATATTTACAAAAAGTTTAGAAAATACTTTTATTTATTTATAGGGTTAAATAAATACATTGGTGTGGTTTATGTACATGGTGAAGGAAGGGTATTTTTGATCTTTTTGCTTTTCATCTTTTTATTTTGTTTTTAATAGTTTCTAAATATACACACAATATGGACAAACATATTTTTGGGTGAGGAAAATATAATTTTATGTATTTACAGAAGTATATACACATGAGCTCCTATCTCCCTCTACTTTGGCTTTTATGCGGTCAGGCCCATGCTGAGCCCTCCCTTGGGTTAGGTTGCTCAATATTTATTCTAAATATTTCCCTCTTTTTCTTTTTGCTCTTTATTCTTTTATTTTGTGCACAAAAACATGCTAATTATAGGTTTTTACACAATGCATGCTTTTGATAATTATTTGTATTTACACATATCTACATGTATTTGCAAAGGTTTTTGTAGCTAAAATAGAAGAATAAAGAGTGATGAATGGGTATTCATCACCCCCCTATGCTTAACTTTGCTAGTCCCTTAGCAAACACTTATTTGAAAAAGAAGTGAAAAAGAAAGAAAAAGAAAAAGAGGATGTACATGGATCAAGGTTGACTTATTAAATTTTCCTTCATTAAATTGAAATATGGAGCTCGATCAGATCTTTGGATTATTAATGTGTCGGAACCTTATTTGGACTTAAGCTTAAAACTCAACAGCCTCCAAGTTCCACCAGTCGATGGGCAAGACTCCTCAATAAACCAGATCAGAACAAGTCTACATACACAACTCTAATGACCATGAATCTTTTCCTTGCGGTGTAGGTGATATGTGGCTCCCCACCTCAGAAGTAACAAAGAAACAACCTCCCTCAACCTGGTAACTCTAATGCCTCAGTCTAGCAACTCTTTCCTCGAGAAGCGGGGTATTCCCTTCTAAGTTCAAGTGCAGCCGGCTCAAGGAGAGGGGGTAGAAGTATAGAGTTTTGGAAGCTTAGCCAGTGTAGCTAAGTCTCCCGCTGCAAGCTTCATGAGATGTAACATGGATACCATAAGCTTTTGCTTTATACTCCGGTGGGGTTATTAAATTTTCAATCCGACCCACCACTTTTTTGGAGTTGTTTTTGTATTTTTGCATTTTTTTTTCAAGAACTTCTGTACAACATATCTACATGGTGCAACATATAAGAAATTTCCCCTTGAGCCAGTAGACTATCCCTCTTTTGAAGCTTTATTGCAACCCACAGCTTCTGTCTTTAGCTTTCAACACCACTAGACCAAGTTGAGGTGCACTTCCTTCACTATAAGAAGAAGAGAGGTTCCGCCTAGAAGTACTACCCTCATATGCTACCCCAAGCCAAAGGAAACTGCCTCCTCACCACCTCATCCGTGGAGAGCTATGTGTAAAGTGCAGGTGCAAGTGAAGCCATGGTCTCTGAGAGTCATGCGTGTGTTGTTAAGTGCTCTACTTAGGCTCATCAAGATGACATATGCTCACAGCCTAGTGGACTCAAAGAATTAAGTCCTTATGGACCTGAAAAGCCTTAACCCTAAGTCCTACAAGGTTCCTCTTGAAGTTAAGTGGATTAAGATCTTATTCAAGCTCCATTTCTCAATTTAATTCCAGGCTTAGTTTAAATGTCAACTCTCATCCAGGAAAAACTATATACATATATGTACACAAGATGCTATTTACAAATATTTTACAATCATGCAAAATTTTTGAAAAATGTTTTGAAATCATGAATGAATGATGCATGAAGTGCAAGTTTTGCAAACTGATATTCACAATTTTTTACACAAGATTTTTGCAAACTTTTGATTTTCAAAACATTTTGGAAAAATTTTGTACTATATACATAATTTTGTTACAAAATATTTACACAAACTTTACACAAAAGATTTTTGAAATCATTTTTACAAAAATACTTTATACACTAGCTATGTATGTGCAAGAATAAAAGAGGTTTATGTACATGAAAAAATTTTAAAATTTTGTGATTTTTAGCCATTTTATTTATTAACACACTCACACAAAGTACGAGTTATGGCTAAAGTATATATGAAATATATACACACCCCCCCTATACTTAGCTCGAACGATGTCCTCAGAGTGATCAAGAGCGATGAAGAAGACATAACTCGTGCTTAGTAAAAGGGAAGTGAAAAGGAATGTCTAAGTACAGGAACGAATAAATGAATAAAATGAGATGAACTCGGTGGTCTCCCCCTATACTTAGGATTAACTAATCCTAAGTATAGAAAGCTATACATGAAGGGAAAGCCGAGTGAAGAATATACAGAATCTGCCCCCCCCTATACTTAGGGTAAAATATCCCTAAGTATAGGCAGCAAAAACAAGAGCAGAAAGAATGAAAAGAATACTCACAGGTCCGACATCCCCCCTATACTTAGGGCAAAGTACACCCTAAGTATAGCATAATCATAAGATGAGAGACGGGATGTGGGACTAAAGAATAGAATGATATGGACAACTGGATCTATACAGGCGGAGGAACAGTGAAAATCAGGCATGAGATGTAAAAGATGTGAGTCAAAAGACCACATCTCACGCAAAATGAATAGCGGCAATAATAACGTCCCGCGGCTCATGATCTAGAAATGGTTTGAGCCGCTGGCCGTTCACTCGGAAGGTACTCTCAGAAGATAACTCAGATATATCAATGCTACCGTTATCGTGTACCTTTCTGACCAAATAGGGTCCTTTCCATTTGCTCTGTAGCTTCCCTGGAAATAATCTAAGCCTCGCATCAAACAACCATACTTTCTGTCCAATCTCAAAATGCTTGTGGCTGATATGAGAATCATGCCACTCTTTGACTTTCTCCTTATAATGTAGGCTGCTTGAGAAAGCTGCATCTCTAAGCTCTTCCAATGCGGCTAACTCTGCCCTCCTTTGGTCTCCTATACCATCTGGATCCATCAATATGTCTGTAACTGCCCAGAGTGACTTGTGCCTCAGCTCAACTGGTAGGTGACAGGGCTTGCCATACACGAGGCGAAAGGGAGATGTGCCCAAAGGTGTCTTGAAAGACGTCCTATATGCCCATAAGACCGAGTCCAATAGCTGTGACCAATCCTTTCGGTCAGGGCGGACGACTTTCTGCAGAATCGTCTTGATCTCCCTATTCGACACTTCGGCTAGACCATTTGTCTGTGGATGGTATGGTGTAGCAACACGATGGTCTATGCCGAACTCGGTAGCAAGTGCCTTCACCTGGTCGTTGATGAAGTGAGACCCCCCATCAGAAATAAGAACTCGTGGAACCCCGAACCGCGTGATGATGTGCTTCCTCAAAAATCTGCAAACTGTCCTCGCATCAGCGGCTCGGGTGGGGATAGCCTCCACCCAACGACTCACATAATCTACGGCCAACAGAATGTACTCGAATCCCTGACTCTTAGGGAATGGACCCATGAAATCGATGCCCCATGCGTCAAAAACCTCACAGAAGTGAATGGGCTGCATCGGCATCATATCACGCTGTCCACAAGTGCCCATCCTCTGACAGTCAGTACACCTCTTCACGAACTCATCTGAGTCCTTGAAGAGGGTAGGCCACCACAAGCCGGATTGGAGCACTTTCTGCGCCGTTCTCCTCCCAGAATGATGTCCTCCTGCCTCAAGCTTGTGGCAGTAAGTGAGGACACTATGATGCTCCTCCTGAGGAATACACCGACGCCAGATGCTATCCCCTCCTTCGTGGTAAAGGATGGGATCCTCCCAGTGGTAGGACTTGGCCTTCGCAAGGAAGGTCTCAAGCCTCTGCCTGGGCCAATCTTGTGGGACTTTCCTAGCAACGAGAAAGTTCACAATATCGGCATACCACGGTAGTGAGGTGATAGCAAGGATCGCCTCATCTGGGAAGGTATCATGAATGGGATCAATCTGCTCAGAATCCTCAGGCTGCTCTAATCGGGAGAGATGATCCGCCACCACATTCTTAACTCCAGGCTTATCCTTGATCTCAATGTCGAACTCCTGGAGTAGAAGGATCCATCTAGTAAGTCTGGCCTTGGCATCCTTCTTTGACATGAGGTACCTGATGGCGGTGTGGTCAGTATACAAAGTCACTCTAGATCCAATGATATATGATCTGAATTTATCTAGGGCAAACACTACTGCTAGCATCTCCTTTTCTGTGACTGTATAATTCCGCTGGGCGGAATCCAATGTGCGGCTAGCATAGTGTATCGCAAATGGTACTCCATCCCTCCTCTGTCCCAGCACTGCCCCTACGGCAAAATCGGAGGCGTCCGTCATGATCTCGAATGGGAGAGACCAATCAGGCGGCTGAAGGACAGGAGCCTCAATAACACATTGCTGGAGAGTTTCAAAGGACGAAAGACACTTGTCATCGACAAGGAACTCGGTGTCTTTCGTCAAGAGGTCAGTCAACGGTCGGGCAATCTTGCTGAAATCATGAATGAATCTCCTATAAAAACCAACGTGCCCCCAGAAATGACCGTAACTGCTTCAGATTGGACGGCGGTGTGAGTTTCCTAATGACATCGACCTTGGCCGGATCAACCTCCATGCCTCTGTTGGAGATGATGTGGCCAAGCACCGTCCCTTGAGTCACCATGAAGTGACTCTTCTCCCAAGACAGAACCAAGCGGGTAGCAATACATCGCTGGAGCACTCGGTCTAGGCAGTCAAGACAGGAATCGAAATCCGTCGCCGTAAACCGAGAAGTCGTCCATGAAGACTTCCCAACATTCCCCTACCATGTCCGAAAATATCGACAGCATGCATCTCTGAAAAGTCACAGGGGCGTTACATAGCCCAAATGGCATGCGTCGAAAAGCGTATGTACCGAAGGGACAGGTAAAGGTGGTCTTCTCCTGATCCTCAGGAGCGATGGCCACCTGGTTTGTAGCCCGAGTACCCATCCATGAAGCAGTAATGGCTCTTTCCTTCCAGTCTCTCTATGATCTGATCAATAAAAGGCAGGGGGAAATGGTCCTTCTTGGTGGCCTGGTTGAGTCTCCTGTAGTCAACACAGACCCGCCAAGAGGTGGGTACTCGTGTAGCAATCTCCTCTCCCGACTCACTGATCACAGTTGTGATGCCCGTCTTCTTGGGCACCACATGCAAGGGGCTAACCCACTTGGAGTCGGAAATGGGATAAATAAAATCTGCACTCCACCATTTTGATATTTCCTTCATAACAACCTCTCTTAGGTTGGGGTTCAGTCGCCGCTGGAACTCACGCGACGGCTTCACCCCTTCCTCGAGATAGATATGGTGGGAGCACAATGAGGGACTAATCCCATGGAGATCTGCTACGCTCCATCCAATTGCCTTGCGGTTCTTTTCAAGAACCTCCATCAGACGGGATTCTTGTTCTCCAGTCAGATCGGCAGAGATGATGACTGGGTACATCTCAGACTCTCCCGCAATGAATCTATATTTCAACGAGGTAGGGAGCGGCTTTAGCTCTGGACAGCTGGGTGCTGGCAAATCTGGCTTCTGAAGAAGATGTGTGTATGCGGACAATTCTGCCAAATCTGCCTGGGAAAATGATAACGAACTCTCACAAACTGGATCTGGAGAAGGCGGGTCCTCTGCATTGTCTCTGATCTGTCTGCCTCTACCTCCTCCTCATCTATAGGCTCAGGTGGATCCAGATCTGGCATCTGATCATCACAATCTGCCCAATCAGATTCTGAATCCGAGGGATCTATATCAGAATCGGTGGCATCAGTACCACCGGAGAACAGGTGGCATCAGGCACCACCATCACTGAAAATCGTGTCGCGATCAAGGTCCGACTCTGCTGACTCAATAGTATCCTGAACCAGGGTTGTGCTCTCCAGACTATCCTCTGCTATCATCTCTGCATCAGCTGTAGCTGAATATGAGAGGATGGTCTGTGCTGCAGGATCTGCCCAAGCTGCCTCATCATCTGTGATCACAAAATCACAGTCCTGGTGGATGTCTGGCTCTGCATCTGTCAGCTGCTCTGAATCCTGTACTGCCCTCTGAGCGGGATCTATCTCTGGATCTGTGGGTCCTTAACCGTCTCTATTTGTATACTCTCGCCCTGGGACGCGAAAGAATACCTTCCCACTGTCATGGTCAGTCACTGCCTTGGCTGTGGCCAAGAATGGGCGACCGAGAATGATGGGGGAATCGGTCAACGAGTCAGGGGTCTCCATGTCCAGCACTACGAAGTCCACGGGGAATTGCAAACCCTGAACCGTGACGACAACGTCTCGCAACAACCCCTTTGGCCTCTTGACAGACCGATCAGCAAACTGAAGGTATGTCCTGCTCTGTCTAAGAGTGCCCAACTCTAAGTGGTCGAGAAGGGCTGCCGGAAGAAGGTTGATTGACGATCCGCTATCTAATAGAGTGCGGTCGAACCTCTGCTCACTAATCTGACATCTGACATACGGGGCCCCTAAATCTGGCCTCTTAGTCGGCAGATGGTTCTGGATCGCGTAACACGTGGCTTTTGTTAGCACATGAATTTCTGCGGTCTTGTTCCTCTTCTTCCTCCTTACTGTGGTCCTATCTCTTAGGGATCGCTGAAGAAGAGGAATGTGCTGCAAAGCCTCATTGAGGGTCAGCTGGATGTGAAACCGGTCTATCATGCCCTGGCTGAACTCCTCCTGTTCTCTTTTTTTCGGATCTTTTTCTTTTTTCTTCCCCTTCCCCAACTCAAGGGCTCTAGGAAAGGGGATCACCGGGTCCTTCTCAGATGAAGGACTAGGAATAGGCCTAGACGGTTCGATGACCGGATCCTCACAAACATCATTCACCACAGTGGGATCAGAAGAAACTAAACCTTTTCCTTTATTCAAATTAGAGTTCTGAGATACATTCATGCGAGGAAAGACAACATTTCTATCAGAATAAATGTTGGTGGCGTCAGTACCACCTCTAGCTGGCTCTACAACTAGACGTCTGGCGGCCTCAGTACCGCCGGTGGAATCAGCATCTCGGGTGGCCTCAGTACCACCGTCATCATGATGTGCGGCTTCAGTACCGCTCTCCTCTTCCTCATTTGGCGCCCTAGATGGATCCTCTCGTTGTCGCTCAGATGAGGCGCCTCCTGCTGGTCTTCTACCGCTCCTAAGTGTGACAAAATCAGCATCAAATAGATCCGACGAGATAACATCAAATGAGTCACTAGAAGTGGTAGGCTCAGTGTGAACTACCTGCTCAGATTTCCTCTTCAAGTTATTCGGATTAGGTTCGATCTGTGCAGGGATGGCGGCCTTCCCTCTCATCAGGTCCCGCATCTCCTGGCGGAACTCGTCCATCTCCCGTCTAAATGTAGCCTGCTGCTCTGTGAAGATGCGGGCTAGATCATCCATGGCGGGGCTCTCATGGGAGCCCGACGGGTTGCCTCTCTGGTAATGAGGCTGCTGGACCTGGTGTTGCTGCGGCTGAGAGGGGTAAGAGGAAGGATGCTGCTGCTGGTGAGCATGCTGCTCACGTCTCCAATTCTGTCCCTGCTGCTGGTAGGGACGAGGTACGAAGGATGATGGCTGGTGTGGCTGGTATGCTGGGGGCTGCTGGTGATCTCTCTGCTGGGAGTACTGCCCTCCCTGACCGGCTGGCTGCTGTTGGGACTGGTTACCCCCATTCCCCCACCTGAATCCGGGATGATCTCTTCGGATTCCAGGTTGAGGGCGGTCATACCAAATCCCGTTGACATCCATCAACGGTTCCGCATCGTAAGGGGCTGGTGGGAGTACATCCAGAGGCTGATCCGGCTGATATACCACCATCTGTAAGTCGGGAGATGGTGGTGACTGGTAAGAGGGCTGCTGCTGCTGGTATGGCTCCGCCTGCACAAGGTGAACTTGTCTAGGCTGCTGCAAGGAGCTGGAGCGCTGGGACGAGCTGCGGCTGCCACCGGAATCGCCTCGCGACTGAAGACGGGCTGAGAAGCCGTCTGTGCCTCTTGAAGGCACAAGAGATGGGTCTTCACGTCGCTCAGAGTTTGTGCCATCTGCTCCATCTGAGTTATGCCCTGGCACTGCTTCTTTTCTATTATTTCCATGCGGTCCAACTTCTCGCTGATAATCCCCATGTCCGCAGCGGCCGACTCTGCCTGTGCGGCTGCAACTGTGGACGAACTGGGATGGACCTGCATCAACCCGTGCTATCCGCTGGTACTGCACGAGTCCTGGCGGCTGAACTCTCTGTGTGTACAACCGAGTCTGGGACATCACCATGTAATTTTCGGACATCTCCTCATAGATTGCCCAGACTTGGTTGTGGTCCTTGGCAAAGTAGGACCCGCCGCAAGAAGCATTCACCAGTCCCTGAAGCTCTGGCGTCAGCCCACTAAAGAAGCTCTGAACTAGGTTCGGCTTCGAAATGTCGTGGTGTGGGCATCTATCCAGAAGCTCTCTGAACCTCTCCCATGCCTCGTGAAATTGCTCGTTAGGGAGCATGGAGAAGTTGTTGATCAGGGCCCTCGCTGCATTCGTCCGCCCGAGTGGATAGTACTTGTTCAAGTACTCGGTGCGGAGTTGCTCCCAGGTGTAAACAAACTTCCCTAAATGTTTCAGCCAGGCGGCTGCTCTATCTGCCAGTGAAAAAGGGAAGGCCATCATCCGAATCGTATCTTGGTCCACACGACGGTCGTGGACAGTGCTACAGATCATCAAAAACTCCTGGAGATGGAGGTGGGGTTCCTCAGTGGCGAGTCCGTGAAAATGAGGAAGCATCTGCAGGGTGTTCGGAGGGAACTTGAAATCCCCCACGATAGCAGGTATCACCACCCACTGGTGCATCAGTGTAGATCCGGGGTTGTGTAGCTCCCGCATCGGTCTTGCTGCGGCGGCGGCTGCCGCTGCTGCGGCGGCGGCTGCTGCGGCTGCTGCTGCGGCTGCTGCCTCTGCATCAGCGTCAGGAATGTCCTCCGGCTCGCTCGGCTCGTCTCGCTCTGCTCGGAGCCGCTCCAACTCCCTCCTCATCTCTATCATGAATGCCCCCTGATCGCGTAACTGTTGCTGAACTGTCTCTAATGACGCGATCAGGGTGGAGTTAATCGCTCCCTGGTCTAAGACAAAATGTTCGGGCTGGCGATCGTCTGAACTGCCGGCTCCGGCCATAGGGACGTCTGCAAAATCAGATGAGCCCAACTCAGGTTCTGTCAAATTAATTCGTCTTTCCTCGGGCTCATGTCTCTCAGTAGCAGAAGAAAGGGGATCGAGGGGGAACAGGGTGGAATCGAACTCGGGCCCGGAGAGCTGGTCTCGACTCTCACGGGCCAACCTAGATGGTGGAGTAGACGCGCTTGAAAGCGGTGCAGCCAGAGGCTGCCTAAGAGATCGTCTACCCATCATCTTGATCTGGCGAGTTGGGCAGATGGGATCTGGAGAAAATATGATCGCAAAGCAAACCCCCGATTCACCAACGCAACACAATCTGAAGACCGTGAAAGATAGGTCAATTTATCTTGTCAATTTTATTTGGTGAACATGCAAGATATCAGAGCGCTTACGTGACCTGTTAGGATACCCGATGCTACTCCAACCGACTGGCCCGCACGGAAGAGTCGGTAGTCAGCTAGAAATAACACCGGAGGGTTCTACCTAGGGTACGAGTCACTCTCTCGCGCATCCAAACCATACAAGGAGGGGGTTGCTCTCCCCAAGACAAATTTTTAATGTGAGTGTCTTTTAGGGTCAATAATGTTATCCAGTCCCAATTTTTTTGTTTTTCTTTTTAATTTTTTTCAAAATAAATACAAGCGGCCTAACGGTTTTTCCGATTCTCCTGATGATTAAGCCAAAAACAGAGGAGAAGACGAAAAAGCCGATGCGCGAAGAAATCAATGATGCATGCAGAGAAAGAAATGCGTACCTTGTCTCCAGCACTCTACATGCAAGTGATCCGCGCAGAATTTAAAGACAGAACAAAACTACCTAAATGGTGCAACGGGAAAAACCCGGCCTTAGACAAGCAACTTCTATTGATCGTGAAGAACAATAGTTAGCTAACCGAATCGAGTCCGGAGTCCGATCTTGGGAGTCACTCGGTGCCCGCCACAACGGGTCCTGCCAGCGCTGTATGTGACTCCTCACGGCACGTGGTCTCAAATCCAATTAAACTAACTTTTTCAGTGAATTTTATTAAGGTCCAATTACGTTCTATAGGAACAGATATTCTATTAGGTGTTGGGCCTTAGAAATTTACGTCACAAGCAAGAGAAATTCCTAAATCTAGGGGCTCGAGAAAACCGCGTAAACACCGGAAAAGGCAGCTAGCTATAAAAGCCGTAGAAAAAGCCGCGAAAATCCAAATGGGTCCCCCGAGCACACCGGTGCTCGGCGAAACAGACCCGCTAAGTTACAAATGTCCACAGTTCAAAGTCCTAAATTATTACAAAAATATTGTTCTCTCAAATAAATGACATTCTTCTTCTTCTCCCTGTTCTTCTTCTCGTGCGGGTCCTCAAAAAGTGTACTCCCTGTTCTCCACGCAGTACCTCGCACAAAAATTAGAAAGAGAGAGTGTCAGAAAACAGTTATAATTTAGAGAGACAATATGGAAAAATGACTACAAAGCCGTGCTCCCCGGCAACGGTGCCATTCTGACGACGCGAAAACCCGAACGACTGAGGTAAAGGTATGAAATGAGGTCGTTGCGACCTCAGTCACTCGAATGCGTCAATCAAGAAGAAATCAACCACTCAAATCTGATAAAAACAAGCAAGCACAAGAAAGAGCGATCTAGCTATAGGATTTACCTGGTATAGCTCCCAGGGTCGAACACAAGGAGCACAGATTGGCTAAATAGCCTACGATGTAGTCAGAAATCCGAGGGAATCTTTTTTAGTGGTTTTTATTTGTTTTTATATTTTTTTTAGATTTTTTAAATTATAAAGAAAATGAAAGAAAGGAAAAACAAGGCAACTTCCACAATTTATTAAACACACCAAAAATCAAACAAAAAATTCCAGAAAATTGGTTTTTAGGTTTTTTAAGTTTTTTTACTGTTTTTGGTGAATTTTTGGAATTTTTCTAATGGGTAAATTACTTATTAAAAATCAAACAATGCAACCAAGAAGAGGTACTGTCCAGCAAGGTTACAAACTCAAAAATAAAATATTTAAGAGTTTCAATCAACCCTGAAGGTAATTTTCCTGTAAACTATGAAGAATAAGGAAAATTTAGGCACCCTAATTATTATTTTTGGATTTTTATTTAATTTTTATAATTTTTATGGGTTTTTAGGGGTTTTTTAATTTTTAAGACTTTTAAGTGATGAAAAATAGCCAAAATTGGCTAGAAAATCAAACAACAAGCAAGAAACAGTATCTAATTTTTTTAGAATTTTTGGTGGAGTTTTTATATTTTTTTGGTATTTTTAAAGTTAAACAGTAGCAAAAATAGGGGTTTTTGAATTTTTAAAAATAGTAAATGAAAATAAAAATGTCCTCAAAAATCACAGAAATTCCTACACCATGGCAGGAGCCATGTGTCAAAATCTCATTGGATTTGGAGGTCGTTTGATATTTTATTCAAAAATAAAGGAGGGGCACTGTGCACAAGGACCAATGTGCAAATACCCGAAGACCTGGGGTCTCCGGTGAAAAATGCCCAGCAAGTCACGCGCGTGGCGCGTGGCTGGGGCACACAGGGACCAATTTGTAATAAAAACCAAGTCTCGGGGGCGTTTGATAACTCGTATCAAAAGCCCAGGGACATGGATGCAAAAACACCACTAAAATCCGCACATGCGCATAAACAAGGCTCACAGGGGTATAATTGCAATTACACAAAAAGATTCATGCATTCATTAACACTCCAGATCTACAGGACAATATATGTAAAAAGCCCAAACATACACGTGACGACGCACGTGTCACACACGCACAGGGCATACATGCAATTCAAATAAAGCACAAGGTCAAAATTGCAAATAACCCTACGTGAAAAAGTTTCTAAAAATATTTACAGGGCTAAAAAGGAAATGAAAAACTAAGAGGGGGTCCTACGATATTTACCCCTTTATTAGCCGACGGTCGGATAGGCGCCACGTGGTGATCGAACGGCTGGGATGGCGGCGCGACTCCTCTCTTCGTCCCTTCGGCTCGATCGACGGTCGAGAGAGGACACGTGGACGATCGATGTGGCTCTTGTGAATGGAGTCCCTCTCTCTCGGCTCTGACGGTCCAGATGGCTCCTCCGGATGATCGAATGGACGCTGCTCCTTCACAGATGAACGGCTAGGATTAGAACTGGAGCAGAGGGTGTATCGGACGGCTCTGGAAGATGGAGGAAGAACTCGACGCCGCGAACTTCGCCGACGTCCTGTGTGCGCTCCGGTCCTCCTCAGCTGCTGCAAATGATCCGAACACGCTCCTGGTGCAGCCCCGCAGCTGATGACGATGGCCGATGGCCCAACCGAGCCCTGGAGGGGCTCCGGCGAGGCCTAGTGGCGCGAAGCTCCGGTTCTGAACTGTAAAGGAGGCTCAGACACCCCTTTGGACCTGCAAAGTGGACAAGAAGCTTCGCGGGTCGAGGGCAAAATGCCTCGACCCAAGAAAGCGGGGTGAAGATGGTCTGTGCTGTGGGGCGAACGAGCTCCGGCGAGGCGGAGACGGTGGAGCTCGACTCCCAGATCCTGTGCGATCTGGGTTGAGTGAAAGGGCGTAGAAGGTGCGTGAGGGAATGGCGAAGATGATGGTCGGTTCGGATGGTCGAGATGTTACGCGAGATGGCCGGAATCAGGGAAATGCGTCGGAGATACGAATTGGGCGAAATCGGAAATTGGAAGAAATGGAAGAGCTAATCGACTACCTGGGTGGAGCGGCAGACTGTGCTGGAGTGTGGCTAACTCCTGGTCGTAGCCTCGAAGGGCGTCAAGGCCTGAGGCTCGATGCTCGACGCTGATGGCGGAGCAGCGGCGGCGAAGAACGCCGGATCGATGGTCGGGACACCCTCACCTCACTGCAAACAGGGTCAAACGCGAGCTGTCACCTCGGGCTTTGCTCTGGAGGTCACGGGAATAAGGATGGCGATCCAAAGATGAGGCGCGGAGGCGGCGGAGGTCGGGATATATATGGTGACAGGTGCGATTAGGGTTGGGTGGAGACAGCGATGGAAGGCGTGGATTTTGTGGCGAAAGATCGGGCGAGGATGAGGGATGATCGGCGAAGAATCCGGGCATGGGGTTCGCGTGGGAGACAGCCTGGAGATGCGTGGAAAAATCGGCGAAAGTGGGGCGGCACGCATCTTCCAGAAAAGGAAGGAGTCCGCGGGGGAGTTGACCGGGGTCAACAATCCCCCGTGGACCAATCAGAAGCTGCCACGTGTATTCAATTTTTTTGTTTATTTATTTTAAGGTAGAAATAGGCCGAATTAAAGAAAACTCAAAACATGAAATGTTTTTCCTTTTATTTTTTTCTATTTTTTGGTGATTTTTAATTAATTTTTGGAAATAAAAATAGGGTAGCTATGTATATAGGTATATGTACACTATATGGATTTTTATTTTTGATTTTTTATTTGTTATTTTTATGTATTTTTATGCTCATTTTGTATTTTATTTATTTACATCATAAAATATAGAATAAAATGGTATTTTTATTTTATTTTAATTATTTATACACAAGGGTGAAATAAATAGTTGTATATATTTATATACATGGTATTTATACAATGTATTTTTGTATTTTTAATTTTGTAATTTTTATTTGATTTTTGTTTTGTTTCTTGTTATTTTATGTATTTACAATATGTAACATAGAATATTTACAAAAAGTTTAGAAAATACTTTTATTTATTTATAGGGTTAAATAAATACATTGGTGTGGTTTATGTACATGGTGAAGGAAGGGTATTTTTGATCTTTTTGCTTTTCATCTTTTTATTTTGTTTTTAATAGTTTCTAAATATACACACAATATGGACAAACATATTTTTGGGTGAGGAAAATATAATTTTATGTATTTACAGAAGTATATACACATGAGCTCCTATCTCCCTCTACTTTGGCTTTTATGCGGTCAGGCCCATGCTGAGCCCTCCCTTGGGTTAGGTTGCTCAATATTTATTCTAAATATTTCCCTCTTTTTCTTTTTGCTCTTTATTCTTTTATTTTGTGCACAAAAACATGCTAATTATAGGTTTTACACAATGCATGCTTTTGATAATTATTTGTATTTACACATATCTACATGTATTTGCAAAGGTTTTTTGTAGCTAAAATAGAAGAATAAAGAGTGATGAATGGGTATTCATCAACCACGAATTCCTCACTGGACCAAAAATTAATGAACTCCCTCCATTGTTCTTGTGTGACACCTGGTGAGACGTTCTGCACAAGCTACTCGTACAGAATCTGGGGGTTGTAGTACTAAAGATGGAAAAATAAATATCGTTAATCTCAAATCTTCAGAATTAAAAATATAAATATCTTCATACCTTCGCCTTTACGTGTCCCTTATATCGACGCAACAACTCAACAGTATGGGAGAAAATCTGGGAATCGACATGGGCATTTCGTTCCAATGTAAAGACAACCTTATACAACAAATATAATAAACATTAATATAATAACTTAATAAAAAAATTATTTTTTGATTTTAAAATACCTCCAAATCAGAAAGTATGGCAGCCTTGACAGTATAAGGAAGCTGCCGAAAGTCGTGGGTAGTGATGGGGATGCGCGCACGAGCAACCTGACCAAGGTAGCTCTGAAACTCCGTGGAGTTCTCTCCAACCGCATCTCCAACTACTAATGAGTATGGACTCCTGTGGTTATATCGAGATTCGTGCTCCACCGTTCATCTTTGGTAACTTTTAATAGTTCAATTTTATCCCCGAACCATTTCAGAAAGTCTGATTTGCTAGTGGTTGTTGACTGAAACTCTTCAATGAAAGAATCAACCTCATCTACTTGCATCAAAATATAATGATGAATAAGGTCCCTTTCATCGTCTGAAATACTACGACGGGTACTCTTTAGGATAGCTCGTCCATTTTGTTGAAAAATCCAAAGTTTGTTTGGATCTTCTGTCCATAACTCACCATCATTATTTCGTTCGAATCGATCGAATCTAATACTCTTGCCATCATCCATATACATGTCACAAAATGTGATACATTCTTCACATAAATATCCCTCTATGCAACCTTCAGGTGCAGCTTTATTAAACACCATATTCTTTAATTTCCGTAGGTATCTTTCAATTGGATACATCAATCGATACTGCACAGGACCACATATTCGAACTTCGCTAGCAAGATGAATAATTAGATGTACCATTATATCAAAAAGTGTAGGTGGAAAGAGCTGCTCCAGCTTACACCGTAACCGTTGTACACCGAATCTTCACTTTTATGTTAATCATCTCCAGGAAGAAAACGTAATCGAGACATTTGACTCCTAGGCATAATAGCTTCTCTACATCTTGTATTTTTTCAAGTAAGGTATCCGGAAGCGAATCCATCATTTCATCGGTGTCATGTCCTCGAATATTATCTACCATCTCAAACATAGCATCACAGCCATGTGATTCAGAGACATCTCTTTCAGTATCACCTTGGACATTACTATCTTCTTCTAAAATAACTCCTTCACCATGATATGTCCAATTCGTATAATGAAGCCAAAAACCACTTAATATCAAATGCTCATAAACTATGGTTCGATTTTGGGTCAGAGTGTTTTTGCATCTTATGCAAGGACAATGTATCATATCTCCTTCATCTCCTTCAATATGATAGTGGGATTTATATCGAAAAGCCTAGTCTAAGAATCCGATAACTCCTTTGTTGTATGTCCGATAGTCATCGAATCTTTTGTTCATCCAACTTTTGTTCATTGCCTAATGTATGGTAAGTTTCAATAATGTATGTTAGGTTATATTTTTTTATCCTCTAAACTAAACTATTAAGCAATTAACTAATATGTTTTTGATCTAACTAGATCCTCTTAACTAAACTATTTATCAATTTAAAAACTACATTACTAATACCTCTACTTTACAAAGATTAAACTATAGTTTAGAAAATCTATACAATCATAAGCAAGAATAATATATTAATAAATTACTAAAAAATAAATAAAAAACTTACAACCAAATAAGATGATGGAATCAAGGCGGAGGGAGGTAGGCGACCGGGTGGAGCGGACGACGACGGGCGACGGTCAGACGGGGCCTGAGGAGGAGGGCGAGAGGGCGATGGGGCTGAGTGGGCGAGAGGGCGGAGGAGGAGGGCGAGAGGGCGAGGGGGCGGAGAGGGCGAGAGGGCGGAGGCGGAGGGCGAGCAGCTGAGGGGGCGGAGGAGGAGGGCGACAAGGCGAGGGGGAGGAGGACGAGAGGGTGAGGCGGAGGACGAGAGGGCGGAGGAGGAGGCGACGAGCGGCGCTGGTGCGGAGGAGGAGGACGAGTTCGAGTGGAGGAATGAGGAATGGAGTCGTCGGAGTGGGTATATAACCATCGAGGACGATCGTTCAACCGTCCCTTTTAAGAATAATCGGGGACGGTTATAAGTGGACTGTCCTGTCTGGTTGCAGATATTTCCACCAGCGCGCCAATTAGATTGGTTTTGGGGACGCTTACGCAACCATCCTATAAAACCAACTATAGGGGACGGTTCCAACCGTCCCATATAGTTTTGTATAAGCGACGACCACAGTGGAGTAACAGGGACGGTTATGACCGTCCCCTAAAGTGCCCGGGTAGATAAAAAACCAACTTGGGGCTCTGCTAGTACGGGACGGTTATATAATCATCCCTAAAGGTCACATTAACGACGACAGTCATTTATGACCGTCGCTAGAACTATACAGAAGGGACGGTCAGCATACAACTGTCTCCTACAGTAGTATAGGGGACGGTTTCTCTATGATCGTCTTCAATAACCGTCCCCAAAGGCCGTTCAATTTGTAGTGAGTGCACCTCTTCCATCTTATAAGTTTTTTCCCCATTCCTTCTAGTTTTGGCACACAATGTAATAGTGCTTCATCGCTTATGAATGATAAATCCTATCTTAAAATTGTATAGGACTTTTAAACAATATTGAAGTCAAGATGATACCGCTATGCAATTTAAAGAAGGTTTTGAGACCTGTGTGTATTGAAGATGTACTAGGAGCATATTGTTTGTATGGAGTAAATTATACAAAATTCCTTGAAATATACATCTAATTTCAATGTCTGCTATTTAGAGTAGGTGACCACCATTATCTTTTAGGTTATGTGGACAAAAATGGTCCTTATTGATAGGCAGACATACTACCTAGATATATTTAATTTGTCGTTAATCTTGTAAACAAACATCTATTTCCCAACATCTTTCGATTTGATCATTGAATTCATATCATCTTATTCGCAAATAACATACACACGTTCACGAAGGAAAATGATGGTTTTCGATTGTGCATTGCGTCTTCTCAATAGATTTTTATATTCTCGTTTTTTACAAACAGTTTTGAGTGATCTTGAAAAGGTGCAAAATGTCACTCTAGACCCATATGTTGTAATGTCAAATCCGATTACTACGTCAAACCTCGTAGGCGGACCCAGCGGCAAAACGTTCGACGTGCTGAGATGGCACAGCAGCGAATCATTTGCCGCGTGATGTTGCTTCCCACCCATATATAATTATATGTATAATTACATGGAATTAATATTGAATTAAAAATATAATGAATATATATATTAACATTGACTTAATATTTAATTAAAAATTAGTATACATAAAATTATATATAAATTTAATTTGAATTTATAATGAAAAAATGTATATAAATTAACATTGAGTTAATATTTAATGAAAATAGTTACATTAATCTTACATGTCTCAGCTGCAGTTAGAGAGCGGGCATTTACCGACAATGAAAATTTTGAAAAACAGACTTTAAAACAGATGATGAATTTCTTGCTTATAATCATATATATTCATATTGATATTGTCTATAAATTCAGCTCAAACTTGTTAATAAATGACTGTGATGCTTTGGAAAAAGTAAGAGCTTCTCTTACTTGAACTTTTGATGTATTTTATCAACATATTCGATTTTGTTTCATTCAGTAATTGCAACTATATTTTTTAAAAGTATGCAGTTTTTTTTTTAAAAAAAGAAACATACCATAGACATGGAGCTGGCTTTTTTACTCTGCTCGATTAATTTTCTGGTTCTGCGACTGACTGACTCGGACACATGAAAGTTCTTACCTTACAAGATCTCTATTTTGGAATCATGGACTTTGCTGAAGACAATGATCCGAGGAAATCACAGTCCTGTCAAACGAACAGATCATGAATTCAAGGTATCTCAATGTATATTCCTCAGGATTATCCCCATGCATGAGGATATCCAAATATCAGTCAATTCATATCCTGCAACACTGATATGGTTGGTCTTATCTGTAAGCTATAAAATAAAGGACGACTCCATCTTTGGTTGCATATGCTATTTTACAAGTGGCATGCTCCCATTTGTTGGACGGCGTCAAAATCTCACCTGTCGTTGCAGCTTCTCAGTCAGAAAAGATGTCCATCTCCGCACCGAACATGGAAAAAAAAGGCCTTTTTTTGGTCCCTTCTTCCTCTTCCTTTTTCTGATTCTGTATGCAAGAAGGGCAGATTTCCGCGTGATGTGGGGTTTCGATTTGATGTGATGTTAAATACTTTACTTACGATAATCTGTTGCTGTGAGATTTCAGTGAGCTATGCGGAAGATGTTCGTGGGGTTCACATGCACTGCCCATATGGCCTTTCTCCTTTCTTTTTTATGTTTTTTTCTCTGGCTTGGGGCATATTTTTTAATACTTCTTCATCCTCCTCTCCGCTCCATCTTGCAGTTGCCACAGATAAAAGTTATTTGGAAGGTTTGATTATAAAAATATTTTATCATCAAATCTCTAAGTTGTGTTGGAATATGAGGATATGGATTACTTCCGAGTTGCTATGGACTGCATGGCATTCTTAAAGAAGGATGCATATACCATGCAAGGATCACGGGTAACAAAAAACTTGTTATTGCTGCAATTACTAAGCGCATAAGTATCAGTATGGAATATGTTTGTTGTTCAGCATAAATAAGTTCAGCATTTTTAATTTGTCTGTGGGAGAACTTTGTGCGAGACCCTGATCCTGTAATGGTATGCACTTGCAGTTTAATTCGTAAGACAAATAGTCATGTGATCCGCGAGATCAGAGTTCAACTCCAACTAAGCATTATTGTGGAAGGAATACCTGTGATATTACGTACAGGTGCTTCTTCAACAGTGAGCTCAATCACATGATCAACCATGGATCGATGCTAGTTGGATATGATGCTGGATCCTCATACAGACACAGTCGATATTGATTGATATGTACTGTTGTTGTGTTATCTAAAGTGATTCACAAATCAGCCACTTGTACCGAACATCACGATTTTGAGTAGAGAAATTTCCCACATATGGACTCCCTTCCCTAATATGGTATAAGAACAGACATTCAAATGGTCGGATATTCTCTTTTAAAGTTCGTTCGAATCAGTGGGGAATATGCCGTGCAAAAAAATGTCAAGAAGACTTGTCTTTTAGCTTTTGGTAATATTCCTTGTCTAATTTATTCTTGATATCAAATGCAGGTAGGAATGCAAACGGATGCATACTGATGTGGATATAGGTATTATCGTATCCTTATCTATTTTTAGAAACGAATATGGATGTGGATACATGTATTGATGGATATTCAAATGATCTTTGCTATATCTTTAAAAAACGGATATAGATGTAAAACGAATATTGATTACATACGAGTAATGCTACAAATACTTTATATAATCGACTTAAAATATACGAATTAGATGGAAAACATATTATATAAATTTACTATATGTGTTTGTATCATAAAAATTATATAAATATGATAAAAGAATGTATGGAATTATTTTATAGGGTTTAAAATAAATGAATGACTATATTTATATACGAAAACATATATACAGATACGGATTTTTGCAGATGTCAAAATGATATTCATATCTGTATCCATTTTAAAACGGATACGGATACAGATGTCAAAATCTATGTAAAACAAATACGGTGACGAATCGGATACGAATATATTCGTAACCGTTTACATCCCTAAATGCAGGTCAACCATCCACATCAATAGCTTAATCCTTTGACCATCTGATCTATTGCCAATTAATGTCGTCGATCTTCTCAGGTAATCCTTTGGACCCAACTATCTCAAGTATGCAATCACAGAATTTTTTAAGAAAGATCCTATTGATTTTTTAGGACTTGGAACTCCTCGTAGAAGGATGACAAGCATAATGATGCATGAAATAGTATATAATAGAATAAGAAATGCTTCCTATGTTCAACTAGTGTTTGATGCAAAGAGAAAACCAAATTTCTCTCCCACACACAATATAACATTGATGAAGAACGTTAAGATCGTTTATGTGATATCTTAAGAGAGATGAACATAAAATCCGTCCATCCACAATCCATGGGAATGTTGTCACAATAGCAAAATATGTCTATAGTATAGTGACATAATTTGAAATTTGTCGTTACAGTGTATGTTGTTAAATACATAGTAATGAATATTATATACTGGTAACTTGTATTTTATAAATGAAATTCACAGTGAATAATATACCAGATTTTAAACTAACATCAAATTCTTATAGTAATGGATGCCCATTCTATATTATCACATTTTTATTAACTAATTTTGTGAATGGACAACTGATATATAAATTGAATAAATATGAATCAAATGGAAATATTATTATAGCATTATCTATATTTTAATATAGTGACTATAGAAGAATATATTTTTTATTGAAGAATCTTTCCCTCATGATATGGTATAAATGTAAAATAAATATCCACAATTCGAACATAAGTTTTTGACAAAGAGATATAAATTACCCGCAAATCCTAAACATTCCTGACCTAATTAATATCTAAAATATTTAATGTTGAAAATAAATTTATATATTGTATGACTTATAAAATCTTTAACATTTTTTAGTGAAATCATGAGTGTATGACCTTGACCAGAGAAGCAAAATAGGTGGTTTGACAAGTTTGTGAATTTGGGAGGGGAACTTTTCATAGGGCTTGGTTTTGATATCATTAAATTGTGTGTTTTTTATCATCTAAATTAATCAAAGCATCTAAAATCAATATATTTATGTATTAGATAAAAACAATTGTCAATATCCATATCATAGTACTTTTCAACATTCGTATTTGCATTTGTATTCATCAAATCATGAAATATTGAATTTACATTCATTTGTATGTGTGTTCCTTGGATAAAAAGTTCAAATCTCAATTTCAATCCATATTCGTAAATGTCAAACCCTTAAAGAGAATATGCATATCCTCATTTAGAGGTGTCGGAAAATTCTCAAGTTCGATATTCGCTCAGGTTCGGCTCGCTAAAAGTTTGATTCAGATTCGATTCGGAAATAAACGAACCGAATCTGAACACAAGTTTAGGTTTGATTAAATAAACGAACCGAACCTAAAAATCAGAGGTTCGCTCAGGTTCGATTCGTTAAAAGCTCGATAATCATACACATATACATATTTACAAATCATTATCAGTAGAAGTGGACCTTATTTTAAGATAAGTGGATTTTGTCTAAGGATAAGTGACACTTGTCTAGAGATAACTGAATATTTACGTGATAAATAGGTTTTATCTCATTAAAAACTATCCAAAAATAAATAGTCACATCGTGGTTACAACATCCATCATCTATGTATCTAGTACTTTTCCCTTCTTTATCTTCAAATCGACAGAACAAGTATAAACATTACTTGTCGGATATCTCCACATTATTCTTATTCCTTATCCCCATCTGAACATATATAAAAATATATTATAATTATATTTTTTCAAAGAGATGAATCCTTATTAATCTATTTTTTTAAAAGATGAAGATGAGTTAGATAAAGAAAAAATTAAATGAATATTTATTGTAATTGCAGACATGCATATATTTCTATTTCTCTTCTCTTCACCCCCTCTTATTAGAGAATTCTTAAGTTCGATATTCGCTTAGGTTCGATTCGTTTATAAAGAGGTTCGATTCAGATTCGTTTCGAAAATAAACGAACCGAACCTGAACACAAGTTTAGGCTCGATTAAATAAACGAACCGAACCCAAAAAATATAGGTTCGCTCAGATTCGGTCCGTTTACACCCCTATCCTCATTGAAAGGAATACACCATATATGAATATATCCACATGTTTTTCATCCCTACAAGATACTACGATCTTACTAACCTCTTGTACTAAGAATATATGTCCCATGATGTAAGCCTTCCCCTCTTTCTGAGAAAAAAGATCAATATCATTCATTTAAGCTAAGCCAACCTACAAACTAGCATGTTCCGGCGAATTAGCGAGATCACATGCTAAAATATTCAAGCAAGCAGGAAGACATCTCCACCATAAACATTTAAAAAATCACAAAAGCCCCAAATACATCGAGGTGGCTCAGTAATAGCGTCAAAAAATTTCAAACTATAGGTTTATGGTGAAGATGCTAGTTTGTAGCATCTTCCCTGGGGCATTGAAAAGGAGTTTACCCATTTAGAACGTACTTACATTACTTTAGATACGCCATCTTCCCTCACAATAGTTTCTTAAAGGATGCCTCTCTCAACATTACAAAGCCATTTTTCAAAGGCAACCATACATTTGAATCACCCTTGGTATATGTCACCTTTAATGGGATCGGTTTTGCCCTAAAATACGATACATGAATGAGTTTTGGTGTTGTAACTTTGACTCCTTTCGTCAGTTTTACCTTAAAGTACGAGACATAAATGTGTTTCCGAGCTATATATCACTTTCGTTCCTTCCACAATAGATATCATGTTTTTAGAAAGCATGACATTGTTGAAGTTTTCAAGATCAATTTCAGCATTTTTAGGGTTTTGTCCAATTTGAAATATTGTTTGCGCTATAATTTTGGATGAAAAATACCCACCGTTCATTTTAGATTTGACACATATATATAAATTGTGAGATGGACTTGTGATAGCCAAAAACTGTGAGAGCATGAGAGCAGTGAATCTGGACCACTAAATTCTTTTCATATCTCTCCTTCATTCAATCAGGAGAGAGATGGCATAATCTAATGTTACAGAATCGTTGCTCTCATGCTCTCACAAAATCATCCTTCTAGATTAAGTTACTATATATACATAGTATAAGATCACATGTCATAACCTTCTTTCTTTCGAGTGATAGATGAGCCTAATTATTTATGTAGCCATTGGATAAGCACTGCAACTCGCAAACATTCAAGATAACTCTGGAGCTTAAACTAATGCATGAGAGACCAAAGATCCTATCAAAGTGAGTCACTTTGATAGGTCTTTGATGTGAACTTGTAAACAATATAAAATTTGCATCAAGTTGTTCATTAAGAAATATTGAATCTGCCAGCATGAAAATATGTCGAAATTGCCTCTTTGACAAAAGATTAGGATCTTTTTTCTGACTGACGTCATGGGCGTATCCTTAGCCCGGACATTTGTAATTTAATAATATCAAGGACTTCGTACTAGAATTTCTCTCCTGCATAGATTAATTCATATATTTCTAGTAATAGCAGCGCCATCATTAATCTGAGTAGGATTTAGTTTACTACTATGTTCGTTACGTCAGAAATCGAGTATGATGGTGTGTACAGATTAGAGTCCCAGCCACATTATTAATTATGCCTCCAAAATTGAAAGCTTTTTTTATCTAGTTCACATCTACATCAGATGAAAGGATTGTATTCAACTGTTATAGACATCGATGAGACGGGAAAAATAACTGTTAAAAATTCATAAGATAGTATCGACCATCTTTTTCTAGGGTTTCCACAACACTAGGGATGAAAACGGTCGAATACAGATACGAATATATGTGTAATCGTATCCATGAGGAGTGATCCTATGAGAGCAAAAAATTGTGAGAGCATGAGAGGATGGATTCTGGATCATATGATTCTGTTTTCTCTATCCTGGTCTTCTCTCTCCTGGGTGAATCATGTGGTCCAGAATCACCCCTCTCATGCTCTCACAACTTTTTTGCTCTCATAGGATCACTCCTCTCATATCCGTATCCATTTTAAAATATGAATATGAATGTGTATACAAATATTGAGTGATGTAAAAAATGTATTACCATATCCTTAAAAATGAATACGAATCGGATACGAATAATAACAAAAATATTTAATAGATTAACTAAAATATACATAGTTAGGATGGTTTGCACATAAAATAGATATAACATATATAGTAATTTCTTAACAATTATATCAACAATGGTGAATGCAATCATAAATTGTTGGTACGCATAGTTAGAAATAAATTTCTTTCTACACTTAAGTACGAAAACGAATATACAAATACGAATGCGAATATTAGTGAATGTTAAAGTGATATCCACATCTGCATCTATTTTAAAACGGATACGAATACGATTGTCAAAATATGTATAAAACGAATACGATAACGGATCGGATACGAATATATTCACATTTATTTTCATCCCTACACAGCACAACGCGAAAAACAGAAATTGAGAGAAAAATACCTTCAGGCAGCTGGTTATTGATGTCGAGAGCAAATCATCTGCTCTAATCCCAATTACAACATACCTTCTATAATTTCTTTTTTTTCTTTTGCGATTTTGATTCCAAAATCCAACATTATATATTGAATATTGGGTTAATGACATATATGTCCTTCAAATTTCGCATTAATCGGAGGTTATTTGCTATTTTATCTTAATAGTCTAAAATCTGGGTACTTTTTAATTGGAATTTAAGTTGCTTAAATATTGTTCGGATCTTTGAATATTAAGATAAAATAGCAAATAACCACTTTTTAATGAGAAATTTGGAGGATATTTAGAGCACCAACCCAAGATTTAATCTATAAGGTTGGATTTTGGAATGAAAGCAAAAGAAAAAAATTACAACAGATCTACTGTATCAGGGATTACAGTAAACGATCTGCTCTCGGTTGACATTTGTTGGGGATCAACTTAGTTTGGCTTTAGTGCAATTCATCAACTCATGGTAAGAAGATGTCGAGAACCTATATTGTAACTCTAACCCTAAGGGCATGTTTGGTTGCAGGGTTGGGAAGGGTTGGGTTGGCCCAACCCTTCCCAACCCTCCAACCAAACAACCCAATCCCCCTCACAGTTTACTATTCACAGGGGTACCCCTGCCCAACCCAACCCTGCCCAACCCTGCAACCAAACAGGCCCTAAGGCTATGTTTGGATTGAGGGTTAACCCTCCCTTTAGGGTTTTATCCCTCCAAAACCCACCTCTTCTTTCATTTATGGGGTCCACTCTTCCTCTATTTTTTAATACATTATAAATCATTTCTCTTTCATCTATTCCATCAAAAAATAATAATATCATCTAAAAATTATAAACTACTCTACTTCTATTCATTTTTCCAAACTTCAATACAAATACATCACAATAATTACACATTTTCCGAACTCCAATACAATCACATCACAACAAACCCACTCAACATAAAATCCTCTATCCAAACATCAAAACACAAAAATGGATTATTTTCCACTAGTTACCCCGAGATAATCCGGCAACCAAACGCACCCTAAGGATATTCTGGCCATGTCATATATGAGGGACGACTCCCACTGTAATTCTAACCCTAGATCTCAAGTATATAACTAAAAGGAATCCCAGGGTTCTCTCATCCAACAACGAATTCTATTCTGATTCTCTACTGGATGAAACGCATACGAGACTTTCTTTCCTTCCATGATGGCGAAACTTCTGGTGGAGATGAGAAGTGAAAATTAGACGATCCTTCTTTGCCTTGGAATCATAGAAGAGTTCGATTCCAAGCAGAACACCCAAAAACAGTCCAAAGATGGGGCATCAATGGCCATAGAAAGCTACCCATTTACAACTACACATACGTCCTCTTTCGTCTCCTCCCCTTACAGTTTCCTTTCTTCTCCACCACAGGATTCTCCCTTGAGACAGCGAGCTTGCGTCCTGTAGTGCAGTAAGATCCTTGCGTAAAAATCGTTGCCTCTTGCTGAACCGACATTTCGCGAAAATTCCGTTGAAAGAGAAGTCTGGACTGATTGGTATCAAGTGAGGTTGGCATATGCTGTTGATATACTAACATGAGATATGGTATCTTCTTCCAGAGCTGCATGATTGCAAGAGCCGAGATGGTGGACCCAGTGTTCCCTGTAAAGTCGATGGAGCATATAGATATGTAGTGCTGGTGCCCGTTCCTTAATGAAAGGTCCCTACACGGCTACGACGCTCCCCCTCCGTTGCTTTCAAATTCAAACCTTTCTCAATTGGCTTGGCAGTTGGCACCATTGCATGTCCCCTTCAAGATTTATTTATTTATTTGTTTATTTATTATTTATGGTATGTATGATCTTAGACCCTGAGCTATGATCTCGGATAGCTCCTCATCTTGTAACTTGCATGTATGAGTATATCTTATAATCATTTTACCATTAGTAAAATATAGTCAATACAACAAAATGGGGTTATATTGGTTTTTTTCTTTCAAAATCCGTCATTATATTTGTCTGTTGTTAAATATATATGGGGTTGATGGGACTGCCCTGCCCCCATTTTCCGCAATTTTTTTATTTTTTTTTGAAAATTATCGTCATGTATATTCATCCATATATCCCTCCTATATGCCATTCGAATTTCGTCATAAAAAGAGACTAGTACGGCCTCCATCTAGACAGGGTCGATTTAAAAAATCCTGCGACCGTTAAAAAAATGACGTCTGGATGGAGGCCATAGGAGTCTCTGTTTCTGACGAAATTCGAATGACGTATAGGAGGGATATATGGATGAATATACATGGTGATATTTTTCCAAAAAAATAAAAAAATTTACGGAAAATGGGGTGGGGGCGGCCATGTTGGCTACCCCTAAGGGCAGCCCCATTTTTCCCAATATATAATACTGATATTGTTCTTTCAAAATATTTTTTTATATATGAAATTAGTGATGAGTGTTAGATCCGTTGTTATATATAATTAGTGATTATTCATATATGGCATTTATCTGTTGCTATTTTTCAAAATTTTAACTAACTGTCCCTAAATTTAGCAAGTTCTAGTGCCTGTGAAAAAAATATTCAAATTTCAAAAAAAATCAATGTTAGATATACACGGCCGGTACTTTGAAAGTTATATTCTGTATTCCTGCTCACACATTCAACAAATACATAAAAGGAGAAAGTACGTGTGCCATGAATATATTTTGATATTTACATCAATGAAATCTCCTCGTTTTATAAGGCATCAACGATATGAAGGTTTGTCGGTAGATCTTTATTCAATATGTGCTATCTCAAAAATAAATTTCATATAAATTAGATGTATATACACGCACAATATAAATTAGAGCACACTTTCAGCCATAAACATGCATATGTAATTTCACATAATGGCATCGTTTGGAAATACCTAGCCTTTTGCTTTAAACCATCTTATCCCCTAGTTGTTTCTAACTATTCAGCATAGAAAATAAAATAAATGGTTCGAGGATGGTTAATACCCTATCTACTAGCTCTATGATAGAGCTAGAACAATCCACAAGGTACAATTTGTTGTCTTGAATCCAGATATGAAGTAAATATTGGACATGCGAGACTACGGCGAGCCATTATGCAATAAATGTAATTGTGAATATCATTCCTTAATCTGCAATAAAGAATAATTAATTTGCATAATAGGTCCCTTAGTACAATTAAAGTTATGTACTATGATCATCTTAATAATCATACATCTGTTGATTCAATTATTGAATCATAGAGGTTGGTGCTTGGATGAATATCTAAAGAGTTAGATTGATGACTCATCCAACATCGTTAACTGATTATTAAGAGATGATCTCCAGCCTGAGAAGGAAAGGACAATCCTTTCTCTAAAGGTTGATATCTAACTGATCTCTTGATGCAGGTCATCTGCATAGGAATAGAGATTCGAAGGTGTTAGATAAGTTATGTCAAAGACTTGACTTAACGAGATCGAGATAACCAAAGTCCTATGTCGTATGTTATCACGATATAGACACGCATCCTTTGACCAGAGACAGATGTGTTATTTTAGGTCTGAGTATCTACATTTGGCAGACCAATACTTTGATGACCTAATCAAGGTCTATACAACGACGCGTTGGCATGCATACAAGGGCATATGAGTAATACAATCTCTCAAAGGGATTATACAAGTTCATTTAATGAACCTAAAGATATGAGCTCACTCATAAGATATTGGGAAGAATCAAATTACGTGCATGGTCGTCTCACTTTGGAAGCTTGACTGAATTTGTAGGTTTGATATATACTTTTGGAAAGTATATGATTAACACATGGGTATTATATATGCTTTTGGAAAGTATATGATCGAGACCAACTCCCAATAGTCAAATGAGAAACTTAATGATAAAACCTTGAAGTAGACAGTTAAAATAGATCTTATACTTCGAGTTCATTATGGGTCTTTCAATATGCATGATGTAAAGGTATTGGGAATACATGAAGATGATGTGATCATAAAAGATTGTACAACCATGACGCCTCCATTCCTAGGGAGTGATGAAATGGGTTTGGATTTCAGTGACTCCTCTCAGTTGAGAAGTAATTTGATCTTGGTCCAAATGTTGGACTGTGATCTGAATGTGATTCTGATGCGATAAGAAGATTAGATTGGCGGTCTTGATTTAATCAAGCATCTATGAGAGGTCCGCAAGATATGGATTTGAGATTTAATCTCAATATCCAATTCACTATATATGGAACAATACAACCGCCATATCCTTATCTCCAAGTATCTGTGGAGAAAGCGCATTATCCTTGAAAGATTTTAGGATAATTTTATTATTGATATATGTATCCGAGCATTGAGAAAATTGATAATTAAATGTTATTTAGTTAACATGAATAATATGAATTTGATTCATATTGTATGGAGAGTTATCTTATATAATTAAATTATTCATATATATTATAAATATAATTTATAATGTATTAGAGAGAGCATATTATGATTTATATTTGTTGATTGATTATTGATGTGAATTGGATTTACATTGGATAATTAACTGAAAATATAAATCACATTTTATTTTGGGTTGTGAATGTGATTCACTCTTTTTCAATGGCAAGATTGCAATATTCAAAAAATAATTATGAATTATTTTCGTAGAATAATTAACAACAAGTGTTGTTGTTAATATTCGAGATCTCTATGGAATAATGTAATCTCATGAGATTACATAAGATTGCCAACAACTCCCATTAGGAAAGGGTGATGTAATCTCCATTCCATTATCTTCATGTTTGATTGATTTAATTTTAAGATTAATTTATATTTATTTATCAATATATGTTTAAACTAAATTAAATTAATTGTTGTTGTATTTTTACAACAAATCTTGGCCATTGAAAGAAGCACAAATCAATCTCATCCATTGATTTTGTGTAGTCCATAGATTATGATCCATGGACTCCCAAAATACTATATAAAAAGAGGCACCCCTTTCTCTTCAAGTTACATCATCAAGAGATAACAAAATATGTTATATCTCAATCTTTCTCTACACGTCATCTCTCCCTCTCTCTCTTGTGTCCGTCCACCATGAAGCCCTAAAGAGAGTCGCAATCACCGCAGCATCGTCGTTATGCTGCTGGATTGTTTGCTCATGAATCTTCATCTCCTTCGATGTGCCTCGGTCGTGAATAAGACATCGGATCTCGTGTGACGAGATCAGCAGATTCGTTGCTTGGATCATCAACATGGATTGCGAGAAGCACGCGTTTCATCAATGCGCTTGCAAGCGTCTCCTTCGTCGGATCGGACTTGAGACAGGAGGTATCTTCATTTAGAGACTCAATCACAACCATGCTTTAAGAGGTAACCCTAATACTTGTTTCTAGTTAAGAAACGATCCGAGAAATGTTCTTGGATCATGTGATTTTATCGCATGAATTCTTTTTAAATTTCGTTGTCTCGAACGATTAGTACAACTAGTCGCTCCCGATCATATACGATGTGATCCTCACGCTTCTGTGATGCGCTTAAGGATCTCACCATATCCATCAGTAAACACTATAAAACCACCAAGATCTCTTCTATCTAAATCGCAGATAGTAATATCTAAGTAACCAAATATGCAAATGCTAATATATGGTTGAATTAAATATGGATCCAAAGTGATTGTAACACTCGAAAGGCCTAGTTGTTGAGGATTAACACTAGATACAGATGCGCAATCACCACCATCACAGATGCATGTAAAGAAGAATAATAAGAGCATGACATGATGGTGGTCGTTTACCTCTTAAGACCACCAAAGAAGAAGATCACTAAGAAATAGAACGGATACAACTTTCACTATTTCCTTCCTCTCTCTTCATTCTCTTCTTTCCTCTCTTTTTTTTATTGTGTATTGTTTCCTCTTGTTGTGATGTAGAGGCAATGCCATCATCTCCCTCTATATATAAAGCCCAATTTCAAACCCATATCCCTTTTCCATCAAGACAACACCTAGGGCCTGTTTGGTTGCAGGGTTGGGCAGGGTTGGGTTGGGTTGGGTTGGGCTGGGTGAATAGTAATCTGGGAGGAGGAAGTACCCTTGTAAATAGTAACCAGGGTTGGGCCAACCCTGCAACCAAACAGGCCAGAGTATAACTCAATTACTATTCGAATTAAAGCACATGCTCCACCGCTTGTGCGGGCCCCCGTCAATTCCTTTGAGTTTCGGTCTTGCGACTGTACTCTTTTCCATTTTCACTCTAAATGGCCCAAGGAAAGAGATTTAGCTAGTTAAGGTCAAACTTTTCCTATTGCCTACTTCCTCTTTGACCACTAGTTAGGGGTGACCAATCCGGGCAGTCAAGAAAAAGGAGAACAAAAAAAGACCTGACATTTCTCCCAAGGCCCCCTATTTCTATATAAAAGACCAGAAAGTGACTCTCCTGTGCTTAGGAGAGTAGCTTCTTTTTCTGCCTCTGTGGCGTGGTGGAAAAGCAAAAAGAAGCATTTATTTCCAGATGACCGGGACGAGAAGAAGGACTTTCCTGGCCCAGCAGGAGTCCTGTCGTCTACCGTATTAGCAATAGGAGCTCAATCCCTTTAGGTTTCCTAATCCTAACACTAATGTCTACATGATAGAGAATGTAGTTCTCTTCTCCATACTTTTATTTTATAAAAGTGATATTTACACCACTACCCCTAAAATGCGGCAATCCACGTATTCTTCATATTTACCTCACAATCCATTCCATGTCACTTTCACCGTGACCCATGTAGTTAACTCATGTCAGGGTTCCAGTGTAAGACTGACTAAGCTTGTCAAGATTGTGGGATAAATACGAAATATATAAAGGCTACTCATAATTGACAAAAAAATATAGTGGCGTGGTGTAAAATTCCTAATAATAAGAACTAAAAGGATGAGAAAGCAAAAGACTTGTGTTAATATAATATAATAATAGTTTCGTTTAGTTGAACCAATCGTCGACGGTAGGGATGTCAGCGGGTCGGGTTTGGGGTGAGTATTACTATTCTCAAACCCATACCCATTTATAATATCACTACTCATACCCACCCATTTATTAAATGGGTAATTTCTAGCGGGTACCCATATACCTGCCGGATACCCGTGTACCCAATGGGTATCCATATCTTCGACATGGTAAATCGTAAGTTGTTTATAAATATACAAGATTTTCACAGATAGACGAAATAGAGTGAGATTGTGTAATATGGTGATTCATAAAATTGTGCAATATATAGATAATATTAAATGTTTATATATGTTAAGTGTTTAACTCTTTTGTGTTGATAGTTTTTTATTAAAGATACAAAAAGTTAGTTGAATATGAATAAATAGATGGAGAGGAGAAAATTGAGTTGGATATTTATGCATGCAGATCGATACATATTAGATATGAAAAGGATCTGAGTCTAGGTTGATTAAAATGCAACACACACATCTATCTTTTTATATATTTTTTATTCGGATTTGAGGCGGGTTCGGGTTCGGGTACCCACAAGGCAATCCCAAACCCATACCTGTACCCGCATAGGTAGTCAATTCAAAACCCAAACCGTCCAAAAGTAAATGGGACGGATTTCGAGTCCTTAAATGGAGCGAATTCGAGTCGGGTACCCAATGAGTAGATCCAGATTGACATCCCAACTCGACGGTACTTTTGAACCCAAAATACCAGAAAAACCTTTCCTTGTTTAAACAACTCACTCCATATTTAAGGACCAAATATTAACACTTCGTTGGCGAGACTATATCCACAAAAATCCCACGCTCCAACATAACCGCCACCACCGTCCTCGCGAAAGGCCGCTCCGCTCTGCAATCATCTAACACCACGTAAATTCCATCTTGACTGTCCATTCGTCATCTAACGGCTTGCCACCTCCCAACTCTTACACGTGGCTTCTCCGGGTTCTCCCCCACCATCTCTACCTTATAAATATCCCCCCTCTCCAGGACTCCCAACGATGCCCACAGCCCCACTATCCAGCGAAGCCGAGATCGGACGGTCAGCATCAACTCATCTCCAAATCCAATGGCTACAAACGCTCACCGGAGCTCAGCGAAGCTCCTCGCCCTATCAGCTGCCGCAATCTCCTCCGGTGCAGCGGCGGCGCGCCTCCTGGCGCCGCCGCTGCTGAGCTTCGCAGCGTGGGGAGTGCCGCGCGCTTACGCAGTGGCGTGCTCGTGGCTTACGCCGCCATACCTCTACGTGGTCCTCAACGGCATTATCATCACCATCGCCGCTTCCTCCCGCTTCCAGAAGGGTGGAAATGATGGAGATTGTCCGATCGAGATTGAGGAGGTTACGCGATCAGAACATCCAGAGATGCGAAAGGAGGAAGAGGGGGTGGCAGCGTACGATGATGTGAATCCGGAGATCGAGAAGAAGATGCTGCCACTTCCCGAGGAGAAACCTGCTGGGATTGCGAAAGAAGATGCGATTGAGATTGAAGAGAAGGCGAAGGTGATCAGTAGATTGGAATCCGGTGAGATGCCGGTTGATATCTCGAATTTGCCGACTGTATCCGCGCGATTTGGGGGAAGAAGGATCGCCAAATCAAGCTCCGAAGGTAACAAAAAACAACGATTACTTTAGTTTTGCTTGAACATCTTGATCGTTTAAGATCATCACGCAGTAATGATAACAGTAATTTGTGTGTCAAGTTTTCAATTTTCAAGTCTAGTTTATCAACTTAGAAATTATATAATTGCAAAGTAATTTTTCCACATATGACCCTTTTTTATTCCAGTTATATTTAGTCAGTACCAAATTCCCTCTTACATACAAAAGTTTGCATCTGGCGGCAATTGAAACCTTAATAAAAGAGGAATCAAATTTTACTTTAATTAGAATTGGATTTGAAGTTTCCCTTTACAGATCAACCATACTTTCAGCTTTAAAGTTAGACAGCAAAAAGGTTCATCCGTTTGAAATTCTACATACTCAAATTTTAATCTGTAAAAAACAGTAAACCCGCTGGGGGTGGCGCGCTCGCGGCGGAGTGATACACTAGAGAGCACATGGAGGATGATCACCGATGGCCGGTCGGTGCCGCTCACGAGGCACCTCAAGAAATCAGAAACCTGGGAGACGCACAATGCAAAGGCGAAGGCCGGTGAACGACGACTACCATTAGAAGTTATGAGCGAGAGGCGGACCTCTTTGCGACGGGAGCCGTCTCTTGGGCAGGAGGAGCTGAACAGGAGGGTGGAGTCCTTCATCCAGAAGTTCAACGAGGATATGAGGATCCAAAGACAGGAGTCCCTTCAGAGGTATTGGGATTTGGTTAATGGAAGAAAGTAGCACTCTTTAGAAAAAGGACAGTTTTTTTAAAGTCTCGTGTGTTTCCTTTTCCTTTTTTCTTAAAAAGTAACATGGGGTTCATAGGTTTTTTGTGGCTGGTTATGATCTTCCTGATTTGAATGTTTGATTTGAATTGTTTGTGAAACAGGGATAGAATAGAGGAATTGCTTTCTGCTATCTTGTGTGTGCCTGTCAGTTTCATATGTAATTATGTACAGGTCATTGGATATACCTCTTAATTATTTTATTGTTAGCTAATGTAGGCTCTTTGACTTGTAGGAGAGCTTATTATTGTCTATGTTTATTAGGAATCTCATATTAAGTGAAAGACCATCTGCATAATCCCTGCCAGAATTGTTGAGTTGATGGAATATATACTTTAATCAAATATCTGAAATTGTTTGGTCTTGACCAATGAGCAGAGACCATCTCTCTGGCCTTTTGGGTGTTGTTTATGGGTCCTTGTCTGGGCTAACCAGATGTTGATATTTTTCCTAATTATATGGCCTTTAAATTCTAAGCTTGACATATGTCTAGTGGAGTAGCAGCAGCTGTTGAGCTTTATCTTCTCAGGACTGAAGTAGGGTACCACTTCAACATGCTTGGTGTTGGAAAGATTTATTTCTGCTGTGTTGTCATGATAGAGATCCATAAATGACTTGGGTCAGACGTCAGTGTCCAACAGCATAATTCAAACACAGTGCATCTCAGTGACCACTTCTTCCACCTTTTCACTGGACCTTGCACAAGCAAGTTGTTCCTTGCTTCATTATATGCTGTTTCCTCTCACTTAAGTACTCAAATGTAGACCTCCTACTACCAGGGGATCCAACCCTCAATCACCATCGATGTGATAATAAATCTTTAGGGGGCATGTTTGGTTGCCAGGGTACACCGGGGTATCCTAACATACCTTTAGCTCTAACCCTGCATTCATACCATTCATACGAAGATATCCCAACTCAGCCTAACCCAGTAACCAAACAGGTCCTAATTCATCTTCTTTTCAAAAAAAACATCCCGTAAGAATTTTAATCAAGACATCTCAACTCCATGAGTCAACATAGCTTTTGTATTTATCAGATTCTCTCAAAACTTATTGAGTGCGTAGTTATCTTCATGTGTATCAAATCTACTTATATCATCCATCATTTTAAGATAATGATCATCATTCTCGGTTTGCATAAAAACTCCTTCACAAACAACTATGTCTCCCCTAGTGATAATTTCTCTGCACATTTCCATTTTAGGTAAAAAAAATGTAATGTAACCAGAAACCATTAATATAAAATCATTGTAAACTTGATTTTAGTCAACACTTCTAATGTTCTTACATATCACACATGGGTAATTTATTCTATCATTGGTCATTATAACCTTATGATTTATACATTCAGATTGAAATGCCCAATCTAGAAACACTAATACTCTCTCTTATATCTTTGCAAATTATCAATCTTTTTATCCGTTCAAGTCTTATCCATTGTTCTGCATTTTATAAAAAATTATTGTCATTCCATTGATCATCAACACCGATGTACTCATAAATAAATAATTTTTAGCCTATCATTGCATAAGTTCCATCATTGCTGTCTTAGCCTGTAATCCTCTCACATTTGTTTTCCTAAGCTATTCTAGTATATGACCAAGTGTATGGTAAAGCAACGAATTGTTGCAAATTCTAAGGGCATGGTAAAGAAAGGAACAATTTGCCATATGGTCTACCAGCATCCTATTTTTGTATTCTACCTGACTAATCCCAAATCCACTGAAGAACTACGCAAAGTCCATGCACAAGGAATGTACAATCATTAGTTTAAGTATGTTGTTTATGATCAATCGAAAGAAATAGGAGACAAGCGGGCAACAAGCTGCATCGGTGGTCTTTTTTGAATTGCAATATCAATCCTTCTAAACACTACATCCATAGACCTAGTAACCATAACATTACTGCTCAAGACTTTTGAACCATCTTCAAAAGCTTAACAGCTTCTAATTCTAAGAAATCAAAAGTATCAAAATCAAAAAGGATGAAGGCATGTTAATTCTCAATGCACATTTTTTCGTGCTTCACCACTTTTGCTGAGGCAGCTTTAAGGGCAACAACCCCACTGTGAAGGTCCCGCTCTTCAACCCAACCAGCGGAGAAACTCCTGTAAAATCTACACAATTGTGTTTTCCTCCGACCCATCTAAAAATAAACATATCAACAGGTCTAAGTGTGGATCTTCCCTCCTGTGGATCGGTTAAAAAGTTCACAGGTGCCTCTTTCTTGGCAGCAACACCTGCACGTTTGAGTACATCAAATAAAACATCTCTAAGAAGATTGTGTCTATATTTAAAACATGGAAGCTCCCTGCAATTAAATGCATGATCTCCAAAAATGTCTAAGTATGACTTACGACAAACTAGGCATATCCCATCAGCTGGAAATAAATGAATCATGAGATGATATCTGAGGATACTACAATACTCCACAGGTAACATGTGCAGACCAAGTCTGACAATAGGAATATCAAGAAGAAAATCTTGAGCATGGTTAGCTTGAAGACATCGAAAGTTGCCTTATGTCTAATAGTCATGTCAAATTTCACCTCCATTTCATCAATTATTTTGTTAAAAAAGACGCTCGTCAAAACATTTTGGATCTTTAGAGGGACGATCTTTCTAGAGAAACATCTGAGGTCGAATGAGAGAATCGTGTCGTGAAGCCGATGAAGAGCATGATCAAAAATAATGGAGTCCATATTGCAAATCTCACAATCGAGAAAAATATGATCATGATGCTCACAAGACTGCGTCCTAGAAGCAACAAAAGCATATGATGAAGCAACCTCTGCTAAAAGTAGCCCTAAACCGTCAAGTTGAATGGGCAATGAAGCCACCCTCCATTGGAGGTCTCCAAAAAGGAGCCTCCACAAACAAGAAAGACTTCAATAGACTCTCGTAAGCCTTTGTCGAATAATAATGCCTCGTCCATGTATATAGGTTGTCAAGTCCTCAAGCCAAATAAAAGTTTTGCTATACCCATACACGAACGAAGTAAAAGAAGCTCACTCTGTGGATCATCTAACTGAGGAAAAAGATGCATCAACTTCACGGCTTTAGTAGCCCTCTCCAAGGTCAAACCTTCAATAAAATTTTTATCCATCCTAACTGCCCCACCAAGCTACTTCACACATAATAAAGATCTCCCAATACCTGTTGAAACAATCCTTTGCGAAGCTTCCTGCCATCACATGTAGGCCAAAAGAGTTTAGTTATATATATATATATATATATATATAGAGAGAGAGAGAGAGAGAGAGAGAGAGAGAGAGAGCTGATCCTATGAGAGGAGGCCTTTGTGAGAGGATGAGAGGAGTAGATACAGACCGTTGGATCAGAGTAAAAGAAACGATCCAGATTTTGTTACTTTTTCTGTGATCCCTAATCCCCATCCCCACAATCTGCGGCTGCATTCTGCCAACCCACGGCAGCTGCTGCCCTCCCTCTCACATCAAACCCTCTTCGACCCTCTTCGACATTCGCATGTGGAGTGCGCTCCAGTTCTCCTTCTTTCTTGGCTGCAATGGTGAAGCTCTCCTTCGCATCACGTGGTGGCCGTGACTCGCACCATCCATTCCAGTTCCTCGCGGGTGGTCGTGCTTCTCGACATGGCCCCTCACGAATGCGGTGCTCCTCGGCATGTCCACTACCGTTGTGGCAGGAGCAGTGAATCCCTCGGCTCTGCCTTACGATGGATCTCCTGCTCGTCTGGTTGCAAGAAACCATCCCGTCGTGTTCAAAGATGGAGTTGACTGGAATACATAAATGGACATGCGAAGTTTCCTTTTTTTCATTCCTCTTGTTGCATGAGCCCATTTAATTAACAATGTTCTGAAGTGATAAGCATCTTTGAATGTACTTGTGAATGTGAGCACCTAAGGCTCTTGTGAATCTGAATATATATATATATATATAATGTTACAAATACTCGGAATTTGTTTGGTGAAACAACCAAGATGGTGTATGCGTGTTTGGCTCCCTAAGTAGATGTAGCAAGTAAGGATGTACCATTACAGGTCTGACTATGAATAATCTCAGTCACCGTAATCGGGAAATAAATAGTTTAGTTACAGTTTTTATGTCTTGATTGAAATCTTGGTTTAAGAATGCAATGTGAATGTTGTATTTGTTGTATGTCTTAGGTCATAATGTGCAATGATCTTACATGTTCTATTTGTTGTTTCTATTAGGTCGTGATGCAAACTAGGTAGCAGATGCAAATCTACCCTCATTTCACAACAATTTTGCTGTGTTGGCGGTTGCCTGTTATTCTGCTTTGTGAAGCAAATAACTGATGGTTTCAAATCATATGTTGATCATGATGTGTTGTTTTTCATGAAACACATAACTGAAATTTTTAACACTTCAATGTATTCTCAAATAAACTCCATTTTTAATTGCTCATGTAAGTTCATGTAAATATACTTCCTTAAATAAAAGGAATTTCAGACCCTTTAAACTTTACCAATTAGCTTGCATGCACTGTCAAGCCGCTCGCATTTAGCATACATATTAACAAGGGTGTTGGCTACGAAGATGAAAATAGATGGGCAAGGGGGTGATGGTGCAAACCTGCACGGGGAAAGGAGTCATTTGGTGTTCAGAGAGGACATCCCGATGCGAGAGGGGGAGCTCGGAGAACTCCATGGCAACCTCGCGGAGGAGGTGGAGGTCGGTGTAGCAACGAGAGAGCACTGGAGCCGGAGCAAGGTGAGGGTGGGGGGTGCGGAGGCATAGGATCAAGGGGCGGAGAAGGAGGTCGTTAGAGGCGAAGCAAGGGGAGGAGGTCGCTAGTGTAAAAATGATTGTTTTGCATATCAAAATGACTTATAACAATAGCACGATTTTTTAGATACAACATTCAATTTGCTTGTAGTAAGTGTAGATAAATCTTTTTAAGTACCATGAAATGTAGATCTCATCACAACATACAATTGAGATGCGAAATCATTTGAGGAAATTCAAGTTGCATCCAAGTTAAGTTTGTGAAACATCATATGGCCTTCAATAGTGACATAAACTGGCTGTGCGACAAATACCTCATGTTCAAAAACCTTGCGTTCGTTAGCTACCATACAACCTCAATTAACTCCCCTATCACTAGCCCCTTTAAAATCCATCGTTAAATTGGATTTTCACTGAGGAGATAGTATCATGCAATTTCCAAATGGTGTTGTTCTTCCCTACACTTTAGAGGAATATACATGTATCAAAAAATGGGTTAATGGATTTGATTGTTGCCAATTTGTTATAACAACAGGTTACGGGCCTTAGTCTTCAGTCCTATGTGATTAACAATAGGTTTTGGGTATTAATCATCGTTCCTATGCAATTTATTATTTTAAGCATAAAATGTTCAGCATATTAAGCATCCCAAGCAGAGTGGAAGAAATCAATATTTATCATTTGACAATTTAAATTTTCATGTCATCTGGAATGCTAGATAGAAACATATTGAAGCGATATTGCCTTCTTCCATCACTAGGAAACAACTCCATGTGTCGTGGTTGCTTGCCGTTCTCAGAGAATAAACCATCTCATCACTTAATAACAGTGCTCATCCTTTGTAGTAGAAAACCATTCAAACATATTAAACTTTACTGTATAATAGCCAGAGGGATCCACTCATAATAGGTCTTAAACCACTTTAACATGAAATAAGAAACAGAATCATGTCCTCACGACACATCAAATACTATATGTAAGCAGTAAGCACGAATGCATTGGATAAATTTTTATTTCCCATGAATGGACTGTCTAAAGCGTCCTCAAAGATAAAACAGGGGATTTCTTAAAAATATATTCCAGTAAACACCATCTTTGGAACAAAACGACGAGATGGTTTCCTGCAACCAGACGAGCAGGAGATCCATCATAAGGCGGAGCCGAGGGATGCACTGCTCCTGCCACAACAGTAGTGGACATGCCGAGGAGCACCGCATTCGTGAGGGGCCATGTCGAGAAGCACGACCACCCGCAAGGAACTGGAATGAATGGTGCGAGTCACGGCCACCACGTGATGCGAAGGAGAGCTTCACCATTGCAGCCAAGAAAGAAGGAGAACTGGAGCGCACTCCACATGCAAATGAGGGTCGAAGAGGGTGTGATGTGAGAGGGAGGGCAGCGGCTGCCGTGGGTTGGCAGAATGCAGCCGCGGATTGTGGGGATGGGGATTACGGATCACAGAAAAAGTAACAGAATCTGGATCGTTTCTTTTACTCTGATCCAACGGTCTGTATCTACTCCTCTCATCCTCTCACAAAGGCCTCCTCTCATAGGATCAGCCCTCTATATATATATGAGGAGTGATCCTATGAGAGCAAAAAGTTGTGAGAGCATGAGAGGAATCATTCTGGACCACATGATTCTGTTTTCTCTCTCCTAGTCTTCTCTCTCCTAGGTGAATCATGTGGTCCAGAATGATTCCTCTCATGCTCTCACAACTTTTTGCTCTCATAGGATCACTCCTCTATATAAATGTATATATATATATGTATATATATATATATGTATATAGGGATTGGGGAGCGTGCACCATGGTGTAGGGAAGATGTATGCACCGGAGCTTACAACCGTTAGATCTTAGCTCATCCAATGGCTCTGCTCATTCTATTTTCCCAAGAAAAAAACCATTTCCCGGAGCATATTGCCTCCCTCCCGCTTGGTCACAGTTCCAGACCTCATCGGCACAGATACCCTCCATCCCTCCCGTTCCCGCTTTCTGTCTCCCTCGCGGCGGCTCGTCTTCCTCCCTCACAACCCTGCCGGTATCCATCCCCCTCTTGTAATGCTCGCCAGCGGCAATGACCCACCTGCACATGTCGGCACGCTCCCCCCAACCCGCGGCGAGGAGCTCTTCCCACCTGCGATCATGTGCCCGTCCCACCTCACACCATGGTATGAGCTCCCCAATCCCGTGCTTCTCTCACTCGTCGATGCTCGGAGCCCCCTCCACCTTTTTATCCTTGCTCGCACCGCCTGCCTCCTGTCCCACCGTCGCCGTCACACTCGCACCACCTTCATTTGAGACCACCAGAGTACTCGAAGCTTCCAATAGATTGTAACCTGAATACTCATTGGTGTAGTCCGATCGTACCACGTTTCTTAGCTCCTACATTTCACTTTCATTTTTCTTTGTCTTACTTTTAATATTTCTTTCTTTCAGAGATGTATATTATGTTTGAATTTTACAGACCGGGAAACTCACATTTCAAAGTGTTGTATACATGTTCGGCATAGTCCGACTAGGGCTATCGACAGGTTGATAAGTCTTGGGGCAATCTCAGGGACACAAGAATAAGAACATACCCACAATCACAAGATTGAAGACGCTCAGAACTCCTACACCGTAAACAACATTGCAATGTTCACAAGCATAGACTCCTGAACATATGTATGGAGAGAAGCAAGAGGCCCGTGATATCCTTGGTGCTCGAAGGAACTTATGCTAATAGTTGTCGGGAATGCGAAAACTATTAGCATATAACTACTAAATGAGAGTTAAGCTGGAGGGACATAAAAAAGTTGATGCATTCTAAGTAGTTGTAATTCTGTTTGGATGGTAGACCAGAAAGAAACTTATAAAGAAAATGTCAGCTTTTTATTTCAACTACTGTAACCATTGTTTCATTTATAATGCATCTATTTATCCATTTGGATTAGCTTATGTAAGAACGTCAAGTAAAAAATTATAAAGTTGATTCGATCTGGATTTTTGAGCCCCTCTTACAATTTTATTGGATTTTCTGCGATAATTGTATGGTTGCTCTTGGAATTATATCTATATTGATCCATGATTGACCGTGTATTGTTTACGATGGTAGTGGTAGAGGCGTGTTGGTGAATTTAGATGGTGACATGCATGTAGTTAAAATAGATTGCCAACTGGAGCTATGCATTTTGACTAAGAACTTGATTCAAACACAAACTTTAAAATTCCAACATAAGGGACTACGCCAAACAACACTACAAGGATCTGAAGCTTTAGATAGGATCCTCTGCTACAAGGTTTGTAGCGGCAGACCTTGTAGTAGAGACATGGGTGGTTCGATCTTGATCGAATGGTTTCCACGAATTCACACTTTTTGTGGGCTCCTATCATGTGAATTCTTGGGAATCGCTCGATGAAGAAGATCGAGCGATCCATGTCCCTACGTGGGAACAGATCATGGCATGTACGACTCCTTTGCATACTATATTTGAAAAGGTGCCCATTATAGGGCTATACAACTATAAATAGATACATATGATAACTAAAACAGGAAGTTGGATTTGGTATGAAATCACTTCCAATTATTCTCTAGTGGCAAATACTTCCAATACAAAACCACTTGAATTCGATCTGTGTAAATATATCCTAACAACTTCATTTTGAACAGAAGTACTATCTACATATAGAGGTAATTCTATAGTTAATTGACATCGTTTAAGCTGCAACAAGAAAATTCCACAAGAAAATTCTCTGCAGCTTCTCGTAGTTACAATTGATCAAGATTCCATATCTTGGTCAAAGCTGCATTAAAAATTCATTTAAACACAAACATAATCTCTGATAATATATTTCTACTTTCGATCCTTTCTTAGTATGATAAGAAAAAGAACTCGGTCCAACGGAGTGTCGTTTTGGTTGTCAAAGTTCAGCAACCATGACGGGTAATGGTGCAGAGGAGCGACGACAATGATAAGTAAAAGTTGGAGGATGTCAATTGAGCAGCGCATGACGATGTAAAAGAAGCAGCAACATCAGATGAGCTCAACTGCCACGAGCGGAGGCATGAGGAATGACTGCATTACATTGTGCGAAGTCGGAGGGCGCAAGGTCGCAGGTCGGAAGAGCTTCTTGCCACAGGTGGGCATAGCGCGTCGACATGTGCAGGGGACTCCCCGCTGCTGGCGAGCAAGGGAGAGGGGGATGGATGTCAGCAAGGTTGAGAGGGATGAAGGTGGGCCGCCGTGAGAGAGGGAGAAAGGAGTGATGCTGCAAGAAGGAGATGAAGGTATCATGGGTGGAAGCTAGGGCTCGGAGCGCTGACGATTGGGTGCGAGTCTGCACAGGCGAGGGATGGGATTGGGGTAACAGGGAGTGAGAGCGAGGGAATATGCTCGGAAGAGCTCATTGCCACAGGTTGGGGGGAGTGTGCCGACATGTGCAGGAGGCTCATTGCCGCTGACGAGCAGTACAAGAGGGGGATGGATACCGGCAGGGTTGTGAGGGAGGAAGGCGAGCCGCCGCAAGGGAGGCAGAAAGGAGGGGGCCGCAAGAAGGTGATGAAGATATCACGGTGGACACTAGGGCTCGGAGCGATGGCGATTGGGAGCGTATCTGTGCCGATGAGGTCTGGAACCGTGACCAACAGGGAGCGGGAGGGAGGGAATATGCTCCGGGAAATGGTTTTTTTTCTTGGGAAAATAAAATGAGCAGAGCCATTGGATGAGTTAAGATCCAACGGTTCTAAACACCGGTGCATACATCTTCCCTACACCATGGTGCAAGCTCCCCAAGCATATATATATATATAGAGAGGGCTTATCTAGAGAGCACTGTGCACATTTGAGACTAAATGAGCCCATATTTTGAATCGTTAGATCCTAAGCGTATGGTTTAGAATTAAATAATAGAGAATGCGAAATTATCAAAATGATAACAGCGCGCGCGAAATCCTCGGAGTTTAGTTTCCTTCCTTGACGAGTAATTAACGTATTTTTAATACTTCTTCAAAATACAATCGAGGCTTCTTTCTTGGCGATTCACGGAAGACCATCCGAGAAACCCTACTTCTTTGACGGCGAAATTGGGTTGAAGTTCATCGACGATATACGTAAGTTTTATTGTATTTTAAATTTAGCTCAGTTAGTTCTAATCTACTACAAACGATATATAACACAATCGCAAACATTTCAATCTAAGATTAAAGATGATGCTTATCGCTGCTAAAGATGTATTTTCGATCTCAGAATTCTCGTTCATACGTCTTAATATTCTTGCTTTACCACCTTAGTTCATATGCGTTTGCGAATTTGTTCTTCTACAACATAAAATATTACTAAACGTTTCTTTCGTTCTTAAGAAAATCACTTATGGTTCGTAATGATACTAATGTCATTTCATTTTTTGAGAATACCAATCGAATATATTTGAGTTACTTAACATCTTCTATAATATTACGAATCACGCTATAATATTTACTTTTGGCCGAGTGTATTACTTGTTCATGTTAAAGGATTACTGATTTAGTTAACAAAATTACCGAAGCTTTGTCTATAGTTACTAATTTCGGGTAAAAGGTTACCAATGCTTGTGATACTTATCATTCACTACAATATTACGAATAGGGCTAAATAAGTTTAACCTTTTTGCCGATAGTGTTACTTGTTCATGTTAAGGAGTTACTGATTTAGTTCAACGAAATTACTAAGGCTTGGACTATAGTTACTAATGTTTGAGAAAAAGTTACCAACGTTAAAGAGTTACTGATTTATGTTAAAGGGTTACTATTTTATATATACAACGTTACTAATGCTTGTTCTATACTTACTAAAGTTTGCCGATAGTGTTACTTGTTCATGTTAAGGAGTTACTGATTTAGTTCAACGAAATTACCAATGCTTGGCCTATAGTTGCTAATGTTTGAGAAAAAGTTACCAACGTTAAAGAGTTACTGATTTATGTTAAAGGGTTACTATTTTATATATACAAAGTTACTAATGCTTGAGTCTATACTTACTAAAGTCTATACTTTTACCAACGCTTATAATAAAATTACTACTGAGTGTAAGATTATTACTTCTTTTCTATTGGAGTTATTTCAAATAAAATTTCATGTTAACGATGTTACCAACGCAAAGGGTATATTTCTTTTAGGTTATACTTTTTCTTCAAGTTCGCTCTTGGAGTGGTCTTTCGTTTGGAGGTGGCGGAAACACTTCTTCTTTCGTCCTTGTTGAAGGTCTTCAAGGTTGAAAAGCCAGCGGAGTTTTGGAGAAGAAACCTTTAATTGGTATGAAATCTTCTATGAATTACTCGATTGGAAACTATATTATGATTCGTTGTTCAATATGTGTATGTGCTTATAGAACGATATATGCGTTTCGCTAGGGTTAGCGATTTTGATTTTCATTTCTTTTTACAGACATTACGGTAGCAATATTGAATATTTGCGACATGCATGATACATCTTTGAGTATTACATCTTTTTACCTGTTTTTGAACTCCATTTATTCTACTTCATTACCCTTTCTTATAGAAAACCTATTACTTATGTTACAGTAACAAGTTACTAATAAATAACAAATTGTTACTGATTGTATCATAGATGTTACAAACAAATGTGTATTGTCATTTTACAACAAATATTGTGGCAAAGATTACTGATCCAATATTTTTCAATTTTTATATCAATAGAGCTCTTTAAAATGGAGGAATCAAAAGGTTATCAAGTATCATACAAGAGGAGAAAGCAGGACATTGTGACAGCTCCAGCAAAAGAAGGCCAACTTGGTACAAAATATATAGATTTATACCATTTTTACACATTAAAATGTGAAATAACTATAACTTTGGATATAGGCATTGGCAATGAGTTTGAGAAAGCTACTGATCAAACCAAATGTAAGTTATTCTATTATGTTCTGTTATATCATTATTATTTGATAATTTACAATATATCATGGATTATATGTTTGGACAATGCAGTAAATCAAGAAAATCAATCAAATGTGAAGGATGTTGCAAAGATAGATACAAAAAAATCCAAATTTTGTATGGAAACTGTTCCAGGTAAATTATTATGGAATTGATATATTATCAATTGTAAATTTGTCAATAAAAATTAACTGAACAATATGTAAACTTCTTGCAGCACGATATTGTGTGCAGCACCGTTGCTACATTAAACAATTCGTGACATATCTCGGAAACAATAAATTGAATGGAAGGCACAGGGACTTGATTGAAAGATCTGCTTTTTCAAGGATTGTCTCCATCACAAAACTTGATATCAATTATCAAGTATTGGATTTTATTATTCAAAATTATCAAGGAAATCGAGTTTTTAGATTTGGTGAGAAAGAGCTAACCTTCACGGACAATGACATAGGATTGATATTGGGATTACTGACATCTGGATTCCCAATTCACCTAAGGGGATTTTCTTTTGAATGGCCTACTTCTTTAGAGGATCTAATTTTCCATTCAAACATGTCGCTTAATCGTCACAATATTTGTGATATTCTCGATTCATTACGTAATCTCGAAGATGACCATTCTGTGAGAATGTACATTACATGCATAATTTCTTTGATGTTCTGTACTTTCTTGTTTCCGGAGACCAACTTTTGCTTCCCACGAGTTTTATTGAACTACATAGACTCAATTGAAGACACTCGTTTCTTCAATTGGTCTAATGCGGTTGGCAACATGTTAATGAACCGCATGGACGATATTGTTAACAAAATCAAGATTCGAACAAGTATGGATGGGCAATGCACTGTGGGATACCTCACTGGATGTGCTGCATGTTTATATGTAAGTATATATAAGTTTTGATATTGTTAAATTCTTCTAATTAATAATAAATCATAATAAATTTACCTTTGTATTTCAGACATGGGCGCTAGAACATCTCTTTCCGTTGCAAGCACTGAATCAAAACTTGCTGCCGAGGATACGGAAATGGGCAACTCCGTTCAAAGTTTCAATAGATCAATTCTTATGCTTGGATGAAGACCAGGTAACATATAAAAATACAAAATATAAATTACTAGCAAGTAATTCTTCATGTTACAAATATTACTTATCCAAATGATAGGAGACAGTACTAATCTTTTCATTACTACTTACAGTATATAAGTTACCAAGCTTAAGGAGTGGTTTATATCTTACAAATGAAATGATAGTTCTTAGTGGACCTCCATTCATTCTTACATTTTCAAGTTACCAATCGTATATATTGTAATTACTATTCTTAGATCTTTCTTTTACAAATGTTAAAACTTACTGTTAGACTTCTTAATATTACTTAAAGAAATGGTATATGTTACAAATGTTTGTGTTACCTATCTTCCACTACAATATTACGAATAGGGCTAAATAAGTTTAACCTTTTTCCCATAGTTTACTTCTTCATGTTAAAGTGTTACTGATTTAGTTCAACAAAATTTCCAATGCTTGTCTATAGTTACTAATGTCTAAGATAAAGTTACCAATGCTTGTGTTACTTAACATCAACTAAAATATTAAGAATAGGGCTAAAAAGTTTAACCTTTTGCCGATAGTGTTACTTGTTCATGTTAAAGGGTTACTGTTTTAGTTCAACGGAATTACCAATGCTTGAGTCTATAGTTACTAATGTTTGAGATAAAGTTACTAATGTTTGAGATACTGTTAGACTTCTCAATGGTACTTAAATTCTGTTGAAGATATTAATTTTGCTTGACAGTTGTAATAACTATTTTCCTGAATGAAACTATTTTTCCATGATAGATTGTGGTTCATTTGGATTATGATGAGAAAGAATTACTCAAGGTTGATGCAAACGAATTTATATTTGATTATGAAACCTTCATCAACGAGGGTTTCATTTCAAATGCATACGCCTTGCGTGTTGTTTCTCCCCATACAAAACGACTTGAAGACGATTCAACAACGTCAATCTTGAAGAGTGATCAAATACAGAAAAGTGGAGAATGTAGTTGTGAAATACATGAGAAGAGAATAAGAGAGTTGGAGGATATCATATCACAACTACCAACCTTAGAGGAATTTGAAAGATTAAAAAATGAACATGATATTTCAATCAAGGAGAATGAGAAGCTTAAGATCGAAATATCAGTTCTAAAGCAATGGTTTGAAGATTTCTTTGCAAAATCAATTGCTTCAAAAAAGAAAGAGGAGACTGAACCTGTAAATGTTCAAAATGAGGATAAAGACAACCTAGAATCAAAGAATGATATACCTTCATTTGACCTCGGATTTGAGAATGATTTTCAAGAACAGGAGAGGGACACAATAAAAGGAACTAAGAGAGGAAGAGGAAGGAAATGCATTAGTCCCAGTAGTTTGACAAAAAAGAGTAAAATCTAGAAGAGCACAGATGGGAGATGGAAAAGAAACAAAGACCCCGGTCAAGAACAATATTCAAAAAAAAAGAGGAAAACTTGTGAAAAAACAAAGCGATGAAGTGTTTCAAGTGGAAGATGAAGATCAAATTAGCAAGTTAGAAGATAACCAAGATTTGGCATTGGAGGTATGAAACTTATAAATATTTTTTAAGTTATATGAAACATCTGTTCAAATTAATTATAAATAAATTATCTGTAGGTTTTTAATGTGACACGCATTGACTATGCCGGATATAATTTGATTTCTGATACGGATAGAAGTATCATTCATGAATTTTTAAAGGATCCGGTTGCCAAGTAAGTTTGTACAAGATTATAAGTAATCTTTAATATAACTAATTTCAATAAACTTATAATGTTGTTTCTTAATTAACAAATTATTTTTTTGTAAGTATTGGAGCAACTTTCCACAGTCCAGGTGATAATTTTTGCATTGGAAGGCACATCGAAGACCTATTGTACAACAAGATGGTGATAGATGTGATTTTGGACATGTACATGGATGTCCTATACACTACTCATCGAGTGAATGAATTGAATGCTCCTTACATCTTTGCAAGCACTGCACAAATGGTAATATTGCATTTCTTTCTATAAAATTATTAATAATTTCATAAATGATATTAGAGATCTGTAGATGAACAATGTATATATATTAGCTGATTTTATTTAGAAAAAATTAACTTTTTACTACAATGCAGCAATTATTCCAGAAAACTGTCAATGAAGCGACTGTGGAAGATTATGAGCCTTTAAACAATTTATTCACATGCACAAAGACAATGTTCGTACACATTAAGAAGGCTTTTTGTGTAATTCATACTGCAAATCACTGGCATCTTCTGGTTTCTGACTTTGATGCGAAAAAGTTCATTTCCTACAATTCATTGACGGGAATGAAAAAACACTGGTTGGATGTAAAGAAATGGGTAACACTCTGAACTCATATCAATCATTATAATTATATCTGAATGAAATTAAATTTTAATTACTACATTCTTTATTTTTTTTGAAGGTTGATTGGATTGTCGAATACTTCGTGCTTTACACAGACGAACATATTAAGAAATGGCCGGTGGTTATGGCAAAAGGAATCCCGAAGCAACCAAGTGATTCGATAGACTGTGGTGTTTTTGTGATGAAATATATGGAATACATTTGCCAAGGATCGGAGCCAAACTTTAACATTGAAGATATACCAAGGTTCCGCGCAGAGATTGCTTCTATACTGCTAAAGTGCGGGGGAAAGAAGTGAATAAATAGGCTCTTCGATTTTTTTGTTCATATCTTTTTTTTTCATGTAAGAAATGGGATGTGTATACTTAGGAGAAAAACAAACATTACTTTGTGTAATTAAATGCTAAGGAATATATTATATTTCAAGACATTGTATATGAGTTCCTTGAGATTGTTCTATTGCTCTATTCATAATCAATGATTCTTCTCCATGCTCTTCCAGTAATAATATGTTTTACAAATTACCAAATGTCAGAGTAAGAATTACTTGCCTTTCAAAGATTAATTACATTGGATATCTTTTGTTACTGATATACTTCTCCATATTTGTGGTCTTTACTATTGAAATTAGTAGTATATCACTCAATGTTACTGGTCATTTTAAAGTTACCAGTCGTAAATACTGAAATTAATATTCTCTCACTCAATGTTACAAGTGACTTAGACAAATCTTAATCATTCTTTTATTTTCAATTTAACATTCGTAAAGAATCGAATTACTAGTCTATCAATCAATGTTGCAAATGTTACTTAACGAATTACTATATCAATATGTAACACGCAATGCGAATGTTACTGATATACTTCTCCATATTACTGGTCTTTATTATTGAAATTACTGGTCTATCACTCAATGTTACTGATCATTTTAAAGTTAGCAATCGTAAATAATGAAATTAATAGTCTATCACTCAATGTTACAAGTGTTACTTAACAAATGTTAATCATTCTTTAATTTTCATGTTAACATTCGTAAAGAATCGAATTACTTAACGAAATGTTACTTAACGAAATGGTAAATGTTACTGATATACTTCTCCATAATACTTGTCTTTACTATTGAAATTGCTAGACTATAACTCTATGTTACTGGTCATAATCTAGTGCTAAGTGTTACTGATAGAATTCTCAATATTACTTTTGAAAGTTTTACAAAATACCATAAATATAACTTGAGTATTCCTCCAAAATATATAACGTAATACTCTTCTCTCAAAGTACATAACATATGTATGATCAGTAGTACATATAAGTTACCAATCGCAAGTATTTGAAATACTGGTCTTTCTCTCAACTATTACGAACCGTATTGCTTACTTTTACAAGCTAACAATGTTAATCAATGAAATGATATGTGTTACCAAGCGTAAGTAGTGTAATTAGTGTTCTAATATAAGAAGTGTTGCAATTACAACCTACCAAAATTACCAAACGTAAGACAGGAATTACTAATATTCTTGCAAGTAATCATTTGTTACTAACATTATTATCAAATTTCTACTCTCAAAGTACATAACATATGTATGATCAGAATTCTACAATTGATTACATAAATTATATAAAAAATAATCTTCTGGCTGAATGAATTATTTCGATCACATCTTGAGCCTTAATATCTTCCAGATGTTTAATAGTCATCTCCTACATCTCAGAAATATCATCTGCATATAAGAAGTATAGATATAAGCAAATCATTAAGAAAACTTAATGATGTTCACATAAATGAATAAATGAATTTGAATTTGCTAAATGAATCTTACTCCTACAGTAAGGCGTAAGAATAGAAACCATCTCTCTTACACCAGAATATATCTGCATATATAGATATGGATCTGTTGCAATAAAAGCAGATATATTTGACATGTTAGAATGCAATATAAAAAATAAAGCTTTGATATAAATGAAATGAAGTACCTCTATTGTTTTGCATCAGACTTGGTAGGACAATTTCGTGAATCATGTCCAGCATTTACTTTATTGCATAATTTGCATTGTCTACGCTTAGCAGCAGATTCTTCACCAATAGTTTTCAATCTATTTGTGCTTCCCTTTGGTCTGCCACTTCTTCCTGAACCTTTAGGTCTTGCTACGTTGGGATTCTTCACATTGCTAACTGACTTGTCCAATGATGCAATTGTGTCATCAAGCTCTTCAACAGTAACACTAGAACTTTTGCTTTTAATAACTTTGACTGCCTCTGTTGCATCTATAAGTGCCTTCTTAATGTAATCAAATACTTCTTGGTTACCATCGGCTTCACTAATGATTTCATTGGACAGCACACGTAATTGACAAGAGTCATCTTCTATTGTCCTCTTTCTATATAAAGGATAATAGCCATTAACCTTGATATCTTTCTTCCATCTTTTCAATAAAAGAGAAGAATCAACATCTAACACATCTTTATGTTTTAACACACTGATGATGTGTCTACATGGAATACCCATTGATTCCATTTTCATGCAATCACAATTAAATTTATTATTGTAAGCATGATAATAAACTCTTTTATAACTTTCAATATTGACAATGGGATACACCCTGTATTCAATAAGATCATCATCCATTGGAAGTGGAATAACATTCAATTTAATTCCCTCCTTAAGCTCCTTTTTAACAATGTAAAACATTGTCTTGGTATAATGCATAGCAAATTGTTTTTCAATACTCCAAAACGTATCCAACTTCGGCTTTTTATTTTCAGCATCATTGTCCATCATGTTGATCTGCTCCCTCATTCTCTCAACCGCAGTTTGGAATCTTGTCATGAACTCGTATAGACTATTCAACTGATTGACATTGTTAGACAAAAAAGAATTCATGCTCTCACTCCTCTGAGTTGTTCTCATGTTGGCAAAAAAGAAGCTTCTCATATATATAGGAACCCACTTTCTCCTAATATGATACATTACGTTGATCCATTTATTCTTTTCTAAATCACATTCTGTCACTATTCTGCCCCACTCAGTTTCAAAATGTTCTTCATTTTCTGCACACCATATAATCTTATTCAAAGCAGGGATTGCTACATCAGCTTTTTCGTTAAACCAATCCTCTTCTTCATGTTGGCTGTAATATGCCAACCACAGTATCTATGCTTTGTAGTCGGAAAGACTTCCCTTATAGCCGCATTAATCGATGGGCACTGATCAGTAATTATAGACTTGGGAGCAACCTTAAGAGCATCCAAAAATTTTGGAACAACCATACAAACGACTCTTTTGACTCATTCATTAAAAAAGCATTGCAGAAGAATACAGTCTTGTTGTGATTATTCACGCCACAAAAGGAAGCAAAAATTAGCTTGTACTTGTTCGTATCATAAGTGGTATCAAATGCAACTGCATCGCCAAACAATTTGTAATCTTCTATAGAATAAGCATCTATCCACATGCAGTGTGTTAAGGATGAATCATCGTCTTTCTTGTACACATAGAAAAAATCAGGTGTTAAACTCTTACAATACTCAAGATGTTCCAAAAGCATAACCGCATCATGAACATCTGTTTTTTTCTTCATATCCCTCTTCAAATTATAAATATCCCTTGCTATAGATCCAACACGTTCAAAAGGTCCGCCTTGCTTGCCTAAAAAAGCTATTTGTTTTGATGTAGGAATGTTAACCTCTGTCATGGAATATAACAAATTCTTTGTGGCCTTAATAATTCTCCTATTGGATCTTAGGTACTTCTTTTTGCTAGGAGAAACAAGTCTCTGATTATGTTCCTCAACAAAAGAAACCACATCCCACTGATTTGAGATTGGATTTAATTTCACCGAAAACTTTGCTTTACAACCACAACGACTTATTCCACATCTTCTTCCCTCGCTATCTATTCCTTCAGATTGTGCTTCTTCATCAACCGCAATCAAACTTGAAGATATCTTCCTTTTTTTAGGAAGTTGAACATAAAATCCTTCCTTCCAGCAAACAAATTTTTTGAAAGTAATATTTCTGACTTTACTTTTCCTATCATAAGAGTACTTTGAGCTGCTCTTTCGAATATTAAATCCAATTTCAGTGGCATACTTTTCATAAAAGAGTTCACAATCCTTAAGAGTTGCGAATGAAATACCATCTCGAGGAATTATAGCAGGATCTACAGATGATATAGGTGATTCTTCATCCATTAATCCTTTAGAGCTTTCAAATTCATCAAAATCTACAGATATTGAAATAAATATTCTTTTTCAGACAATAATTCAATATGAAGGGCGCATGTTAAATGATTACTGATTTACTTAACAAAATTACCGAAGCCTTGTCTATAGTTACTAATGTCGGGTATAAAGTTACCAATGCTTGTGTTACTTATCATTCAATACAATATTACGAATATGACTAAATAAGTTTAACCTTTTGCCGATAGTGTTACTTGTTCATGTTAAGGAGTTACTGATTTAGTTCAACGAAATTACCAATGCTTGGTCTATAGTTACTAATGTATGAGAAAAATTTACCAACGTTAAGGAGTTAGTAGCTTATGTTAAAGGGTTACTATTTTATATATACAAAGTTACTAATGCTTCCGTCTATAGTTACTAAAGTTTCAGATAGAATAATCAATGAATTTTGTCGACTAAACAGTGTTTATTCTTCAAAGTTTAATGTTAGTAAGTGTTTAATTCGATATTAACAGCATTAATCATAATCCTTGTTAGCGATTTTGATTTTCATTTCTTTTTACAGACATTACGGTAGCAATATTGAATATTCGCGACATGCATGATACATCTTTGAGTATTACATCTTTTTACCTGTTCATGAACTCCATTTGCGACATGCATGATACTAACGAGCCATTAAGAATTACCTATTACAAAGAACTTACAGATACAACATCAAGAGTTACTAGAATGTTAATATATATATACTAACGAGCCTTTAAGAATTACCTATTACAAAGAACTTACAGATACAATATCAAAAGTTACTAGAATGTTTGAATATATTTACTAACGAGCCATTAAGAATTACCTATTACAAAGAACTTACAGATACAACATCAAGAGTTACTAGAATGTTAATATATATATACTAACGAGCCTTTAAGAATTACCTATTACAAAGAACTTACAGATACAATATCAAAAGTTACTGAGATACATATCAAAGTTTACATGATAACATATAAAAATTACCTTCTTCAAAATTTAACTCATTGATATCACTTCGACGTGCATCGTCTTCAAGAAGTTCGTCTTCCATAAATTCTTCAGAAATATAAAGATCAAATTCTCCACTCGACTGATCCATATATGCAACCTAATGAGAATGATATTAGGAATAAATTTAACAAATAGAGTCAAATATTAAACAATCGAAATACCTTTTTATGTCAAATGCTGTCGCTGAAAGATCCAAGAACAAGAACCTAATGATCCATATATGCAACCTAGTGAAAATAATATTACCAGAGAGAATAACACTTAGAGTCGACTATTAAACAACTGCAATACCTTTTTCCGACGACTGATTTCGCTGGAAGAAAATTCTCGAATTCGATGGATGGTAGAACATAATCCAAGAACAACAACCTAATTTTTTGGCGAGCGCGCACGACGGTAGCGATCCAAAATTGCGAATAACCGATCAATTGCCTATTCAATATGATTACTATTTTTGGAAACTCATTAATTAATAAAATTAATGAGTGCTAAAATTAAGGGATGAACGTTCAGATCGCACGGCTGATATGAAGGGCGCATGGAATATCAAATGCGCCCTGTGCGCATTAGATAATTATCCTATATATATATATATGGGTCATATGTGGCTGCCCCCTAGGGGCAGCCAACATGGCTGCCCCCGCCTTATTTGGGCAAATTTTTTTATTTTTTTTTGAAAAATAACACCATTTACATTCATCCCTATATCCCTCCTATATACCATTCGAATTTCGTCAGAAACAGAGACTCCTACGGCCTCCATCCGGACAGTAATTTTTTAACGGTAACAGGATTTTTTTAAATCGATACCATCGAGATGGAGGCCGTAGGAGTCTCTGTTTCTGACGAAATTCGAATGGCATGTAGGAGGGATATATGGATGAATATACATGATTTTATTTTTCAAAAAAAATAAAAAAAACGCCGAAAAATGGGGCGGGGGCAGCCATGTTGGCTGCCCCCAGGGGGCAACCCCATTTTTTCCTATATATATATATATATATATATATATACTAGTGTATGATCCTGCGCTTCACGGCGGGCCTTGAATATTTTTTACATCGTATCAAAGCCTCATATGATCGCACCTACGCTATTGTGGCCCAATGATGTAGCTACATTGATGTAGTAGACAATATAAGGAAAAACAGAGGAGAATAATACAAATATATATTTACAAAAAAATATGGATAATTAAAAATTAGGGATAAATCATGTTGATCAAATGTTACATTAGAATAATAAAATAGATTATTTTAAAAAGAAAATAGATAAATTATGCTAATGAAAGGATTAAATCGTACGACAACGTTAAAAAACAAATCAACTTCAATATATCCAAATACATACATCCATTTAACAGATAAAGCATGAGAGTATATAGGGTGGTAATATAAATCAACATAACATTCAATGAGATACGGAATACGTCATCGAGGTAGAATAGTGGAAGAATGTAGCCTATAGAAACAATCAATGTGGTCACGTGATAAATCTTGATTCTAACATGAAATTCAAAATTGTAGAAATGATAAACATACTATGTACACAATGAAATATGAATATGTGTATTTGAAGTAAAATCTAATAAAGAAATACTTGGATAATCTTTATAAACAAAATTTTGAAAAATATGACAATAAATATATGCTATCTATGTAGATTTCGTTGCATGCGTTACATCTATTTATATACTTGTACACATAAATCTTTGATAATGAAACAATTTCTCACAATGCATTTATTGTAATAATTTATTATATATATATATATTGATTTTAAATACTTTTAAGGCCAATTTTATTTTTTATCGATGAATGAGTTAATTTTCATCAACTTTTTAAGGCTTTAACATTAAATTACTGAATTTAAAATGCATAAGCAAGGATAGATAATACGAAAACTTGTAAATTTGATCTTTTTTGTTTTATATAATTTTATTAATATCATTGATATATTGAATTATATAATGTATGATACTGATATAATAACACAAGATTGTGGTTTATATTAAATTAACTTATATATAAAACAATATTGAATGTTGTATTCGGATATCTGAATCTGGATTCAGATATTCAAGTCATTACCATATATGTATCCAGAAAATTTTTATAATCCATATCCATGTTCGATGCGTATTCGATTAATATTTGGATACGAATATCTGTATCCGATAATTTTTTGAATACGATAAACGGATATTGGGATATATCCGTATATGTTTTCATCCATGCCCCCCATATGTCAACAAAAAAAATAATTAACCAATGACTAAAATTATTTACATGTTGTACATAATTAGATAGTGATATATCAATATATATCCATCATCGTATGTATTTTTAAGCGGTCACAGGATATGCATTTTTAATTTAATATACAGGTACAAATAAGGATGTTTATTTTTATTTCCTTTGCAGATACATAATTGAATGAGGATATTTCTTCCATTTTTTTGATATGAAAACAAATATGATTTCATATCTTTCTGATGTACACAAATATAGTTATTTATATCATCGATGTATATCTTACTAATATATATATATATACATATATACATATATATATATCAATTTATGTAGACTTGTATAAAAATATGACACACTATTACATGTGGTGTATTGCTTTTCGGAATCACTTTCAAATACAATGATAAAAATTATGTTAAATATTAGTACCAGTCAACTACAGAATTATTAAAATATTTCCTTATAGATTGAAATCACTTCCAAACATCCAACCTTATAAATAGAATTTTCGATTAACATTCTACATATCCTCCTGATTTCACTCAAATCCGATGTTATTTACAATTTTATCTTACTGGTCATATGTCCAATCAACATTTAAGCAACTTAAATTCCAGTTAAAAAAGAATCATACTTTATTAATATTAAATAGCAAATAACCTCATATTTGAACAAAATTTAAAGGATATGTATGTACGTATAACAATAATAGGTGATTCAATCTATAATTTTGAATTTTTGGAAACAAATTCACTAGCAATAAGCAAATTACAACACCCCCGTTGTAACTCGCGTTATAACAGAGGATCTACTTCATATATATGAATAACTAAGATGACACGGTCAATTAGATAAATAATGTCTAAATAATTTTAGCCCCCCCCCCTCCCCCCAAGAGAAAATTATTGGCTTCGTACGTGCCCAACAGAATCTTGTCGCGACTTTTTTATGTGCATGTGAGTGTACCCATTGTAGGTCAGATTTATCATCTCCATTTCCATCATCGAGTATGTATAAAATCATTTATCATCAATATATACAGTATAAAGGTAAGAAAATGATGTATATCTCTTGATTATATATACACCCCAACACCGGCAGCATATTGAATGACTTAATAAAAGCTAGAAAGTAATATTCCAGTAGATACCAAATGCTACTATGTTCTTATGTTAGCTACATCCGATCACTTAGCATAAGATAATTATAGTATGAAATATACAAATACACATACATATCTGTGCATCCATCAGAGATTCTTCTTCTAACTTAAGTTAGACACATTCCTACATATTTATATTTATTTATATTTTATGGTGATGCTGACGGATTTCACAACATGTCTACTTCAGAAATCCTTATCTATACCTAACAAATGTTTGATCTCTATTCAGATGCATCTTTTTTTATTAGATGAGAGAGTATACATTATATCTAAGCTTGAGCATTGTAGCATATTGCAGTAGTTGTTTCAGATTGTGCTCAGACCAACAAATCCACACTAAAATAATAAATTACAAATAAAAATGATGGAACCAACAATTTGGTGTCCGTTATTTTAAGGCTTCTTGGATTTAGACAAAGAAAAATCCGCAAGATGTATTGTTGTACTACACGAATCATAAATATAACCCTAAAATCTGGATGTGATCTAAAAATCAACTATATCACACTGCAACCTTCATAAACCTTTTAAAATGTCAAACTATATGGTATGGTGTAGGGGAAAAGATACATAACGTTCATGGACCAATTGGTTCTGATGATTGACGAACTTTACTGTTTAGAGTGAGATGGGGGTGGATGGCATGGTGATTCAGTGAGGCCTCTTCAACAATGAGCTCTAGTGTTGTGTCTGAGGTGGTCGGCATGCTCAGCGAAAGGAACTGTACTTCATGCATCTCATGGAGAGGAATTTCAAGGCATCCAAATGAGCCGATAGTTCAGTTCTGCCATTGGCTTGAAACTTTGAGCTATTTCATCTTTGAATTGCTCATGATGACCATTTTTACATCAAATTGCACATGAAAATGGATAAATACTCTCATGGAAAAATAGGGGATAAACATTTACCTGGATAGAGACAAATATAATTATATACCTTAATACTTGAGTTGTGAATACCAACTTCAATTTTCCTACTTTTTGTAGTCTAATATGTCGCATAATGTCATCAATAGCTATTGCTAAGAATTTTTTACATCACACACCTCGATTCCTACTTCCTAGGATAAAGAACCAACGGATACATTAGAATCCAATAATGTACTAATCAAATCAATATGATTATAATTAACAATTTCATGAGAAATTAAGTTGTCTTGCATTCAAGAATTCACAAAAAAAAATCTCAAAGATGCGAACTTTCTTAATGAAAAACCTTCCAGATCCCTTCAATCCTCAAAAGCTACCTATTTTGCCTTCCTGTTCAATTCAGAATTAGAAACTACCAACTACTCACCAGATCCAATCACTTGATCTCATAATTAGGGCAATGCAGCATCTACCGCGAAAAATCACTATGCCAAATAGAGCACAATCACGAATCCACAACATAACATGCAGATCCTCCTCCCATATTGCAGAAAGGGGAAAAGTTAGGGTTTAGGACAAAAAGTGAAGGTAAATACTTTTCATTCCAGAAACCCTCCGGACCCATTATATGAAATATAGATATCAAGAGAATGCACACAAAACCGAAACAAATCCAAAGCCTAATGCTGCAACAAAACAGAAAGATACATCCCGGGGAAACAGAGGATGCCATCGATGACGTGCAGTCTCAAGGTGAGCTCGAGGGACCTAGGGGGTCGTCGACCTAAGCAGTGACACAACGCTCGAAGGACTTAGAGTGGCGGACGATTTTGTCAATGGCCTTCGTGAGGCCCTCACCGGGAGCAATGGTGTCGCGGGAAAGCTTGAAGAGGAAGAGGCCAAGCTCGGGGTTATCGCTGGCGGCGGTCCTCGAGAGGAGGCTTGGGCTTTGGGCTGATATTCTTGTTGGGGTGGGAGGTGGGGGACTTACGGGATGGTTGGGATTTGGTGAAGTCCGCGCGAGGAGGCAAATCTAGGAATAGAAAGACGGTTGTGGGGTCTGACTATCCACGTGTTAATGGGAAAGGAAAGGGCGAGGGAGGGATTCGAACGCAAGAGGATGTGGAGGGGATATGTTCGGGAGGGACTGGAGCGTGGGAGAGCACCACGTGTCAATATAGGACTAAAGCTGGGGAAAACCCAGCTTTAGTATAGTTATAGATATATATATATATAGGGTAAAATGGGGTTGCCTCCAGGGAGTAGCCAACTTGGCTACTCCCACCCCTATTTTTCCCTCATTTTTTTATTTTTTTGAAAAATAAAAATTTGTATATGCATCATTATATCCCTCTCACATTCTATTAAAATTTCGTCAGAAACAGAGACTCCTAAGCCCTCCATCCTGACGTCATTTTTTTAATGGTTGCATGATTTTTTAAATCGACCATGTTTGGATGGAGGCCGTAGAAGTCTCTGTTTCTGACGAAATTTTAATAGAATGTGAGAGGGATATAATGATGAATATACAAATTTTTATTTTCCAAAAAAATAAAAAAATGAGGGAAAATAGGGGTGGGAGTAACCAAGTTGGCTACTCCCTGGGGGCAGCCCCACTTACCTCATATATATATATATATATATATATATATATATATATATATATATAAAAGACTAGATCCAAGTCTTTCTCACACTGTTGGATGATACCCAGAATCTTGACCACCTCATGTGTCCCCCATAACAGTACCATCATCAAGATACCAATCATGAAGTAGCTTGCAATTGTCCATGATATAATGGATAAGTGGATGTAGAACGAGGGAAAAAAAGAGCGGTCCTAGAGGTCACCTTGTTGCACTCCAGCAGATGATCTGTGTCTCTAAGGTATAACCTTGCTGACCGACCATATAAAAACTCCACCCACAAAGAGATAGATGGACATTTCACTCTCAGATGATGTAATAAGGAAATAGAAAAATCCATTGTGAGCATGGAAAGAAAGGGACTGATAGTGGAAGGTCTCTTAATTTTATTTTTATCGGGCTCATAATCAAATATGCTGTCCTCAATTACTCAATCAATAGGCTGGACTCAATGGTTAATGGACTAGACCTAGAAGTCAACTGAATACTAGTGATGCATATACAACCGGAGTTCAAAAACTACGTTATGACCTCACACAGAGTCTCGTACCAAAGACCCATAACCATAAGGCGATCTAAGGGTTTTCTCTTAAAATAGGTGTCATAAATATGAATTTGAGAAGACAAAAATAATACTATACCCAATTACATTTTACAACACTGGAGGAGTGGGGAGGGGGAGGGGAGGGGTGGTTGTGGTTGTCGTTGATCAGTATGTGCACGCATCCTACCATGGCATCCATCTTTATCGAGACGGGAGGAGGGAACAACTTGACGAAAATAAGAGACGGACCCGAGTCGAGAGGCCATGTACACAATGGAGAGGTGGTAGAGGACAAAGCCACTACAGTAGAGGGAAAGTCATAGAGGTGGCAGCATGGGATGGAGAGGTTGGACTACAAAGGACTATGATGGACAGGCACGGATCGTTTACTGTAGTAGCAGAGCTGCTCGATCACGATCAAGTGGTGCACTTGAGAGGGTCCACCCAGATATATGGTTTTCGATATTAATAGGTGCATGGGTTTGGATAAATGCATGGGTGGGAGCAATTGGTTGTTCTTAGGTTGATTGCACTATTGTAGGAGGTGGCACGTATGGAAATCATGGGTGAATGCGAGGCGTCAGTGCTGAGGCACGAACAACTAGAGAAAGAAATGGTGTTGTGTTTTGAGGGAGGTGATAAGCACTATAATCTAAGTGCATGCCCAAATGCATGCGAGTAGGATGGAAATGAATACAAATGTATTCGTGTCCGATGGAAATGAATACAAACATATTCGTGTCCGCATTAGTCAGATAGAGGATAATGATGTTATTTTCTTATATATGATGAATACAAAGGCAAATACGAATACAAATATGAATACAAATATTCATATTTTAGAGGGTAGAAATACGAATATTTGATTTTGAAGGATATGAATATGGATGCAAATATGAATATGATTACGAATGCATGGATGATACTAGTGTCAAATAAGTAGATAAACTTTCTAATATTTACTTATGTATTTAACTTTTCTTTTTTTATTTGGTTATTTTTCTGTATATATTCTGTATTAAAATATTTAACATAATTTTATATGTTGAGAATTGTTGTGAAATTAAAATGCTTATAGTTTTTAAATAAATTTAGACATGTATAATATTCCTAAATTAAATCGTATTCTTTCGTCAAGTATCCAAATACGATTTATTAATATATTTTGCGGATATGATTCTCTATTTTACACATTCGTGTGATATTCATATTTGTATCCGGATTTTAAAAAAGATAAGGATATGATAGCACATATATCCGTATATGTATCCAACCATTTTGTTTCCCACATGCGAGACAAGTGTAGGTGCCACTGTTCTCTTCCTGAGGTAGGAGATGAATGGTGGTTGTCGAACATGTGAGGGGAGCACAAGATGGAGTATGTACCTTATCCTGCAGGAAAAAAAACTTGTGATGAGATGGTTCAATTGTGTAATGGCTTTGGTGGGTCTAATAAAATGTTAGAAAATAAATGCCTAAAGTGTTGGTGTTCACTCGACTTGGGAAGGAGTGATGGTTGTTAATGTGTTACAATAAATGAGAGTGTCATCGTAGTATTATATCAAACGCATGCTTGTTACACGCCAAGTGGTCATTGGCATTGTTCAGAGCTAGTAATCAAGGAATGCAAGAAAATCATCGTGCTCTATGAGATAAGAGAAAGAGGACAATTACTTCACATCGCATATTTAAAAGGCAGTGTTTAAATTAACTACCATTTTCATCAAGTTGTCCACACAAACGAGTCCTTCGTTGAGAGAGCGAAAGACAAGCAATTGCGTTCGTTTGGTAACTGAACACCAGTGTACACCGACATATCCTTCCTTCCAACCCTCCCAACCCAGATTAGGATTACTTATATTGACCATGTAATTTCTTTTGTATAATATTTTTTTATTATGTCAAAAAAATTATTAATATAAAAAATATATTATAATCATTAAAAAAATCAATATAATACATAATCAATGTCACATCACATCACAATTATCACTCCAACTCTCTCAACCTTTCAAACATCTACTATTTACAGGGGATACCTCAACCCAAACCCATTACCAAACGGAGTATGGTTGTGTTTGGGTCATATACCACTAAACACATACCTTATTGCCGTAACAGTAGACAATTTGTTGCCAAATTCCCACTTAATTGCAGTGGAAAATCTCCGTGTTATTGCCGTCGAAACTCAAGATCCTGCGTGGACTTTCACCTTGCACACGGATGTATATCACCAAGTGCATTCATAGATAGATATAGATGCTGAGACAGATGCTGCAAGGGATGAACATGCACTCTAGCCTCAGGTTAAAAAAATAAGTGATCGCAACCACAACGAGCAAGTTCCGAGACCTGTCATCTAAGTATAATTCTTCATATAAATCAGTGATTACCTTGACTTTCCTTTTTTTCTTGATCGAATCATCTGAATGGGTAGAAAGCAAATTTTTCCTTCATTTATCCCCTGTCCTGAATCGATCAGGGAAAAATCTTAATGCACTTCCCTTACTAAAAAGGAGGGTGACATATTTCTAACTGTAAGAACAATTAAAAATGCAAAAGCATACATATGTTAAAACCAATTTCTTTCAACTTATGTTGGAAAGGGTGAAACACCCTCTTGCTTGGACTGGAATCTGGAAATATAAATAAACTCATTGGTACATTAAATTTAAATACAAGACAGACCCTCACCCCCATTACAAAATTGCCAGTTTACAGGAAAAGACAACATAACTGCCCGGGACGCGATCGTAGAAGCGTGCATACCAACCCACCACTGATTTATACAAAGCATGCTTAATGGCGAGTATGGATATCATGTTTCCCCTACGACTCGTACCAACACACGGGGAAAATTACAATAATCTTGTATAGAAGAGCAGGTATGAAAATTTCAGATGTAAACTTGACACTTACGAGCAGGATTGTCGCACCCGTTAAAAAGGCTCCAGCTCCAACCTGCGCATCTCTTTTCTCGGAGAGCCCTTCAACAAAGGGTACCCCCGTACCCCCCCTCGGCCAAGAATTCGAAGCACAACAAGCCAACTATTCACAGCCCCATCAAGGCTTGCTGCGATGGCTGGAATTCGCTACAGTGTATACTCTTCAACCGATTTGAGCACGTTCAGAATTATGAACTGGCACTCTGCAAAAGTATCATTGCACTGCCAGCATCCGCAGCGACTGGCGACGGTTCCTCCTCTCGCTCAGGTTGAATATTTAAATCAATCTCTGTCTTTATAGATAGTAATACCTCTTTCTTATTATCGAAATCTTCATCTACCCCTGCATCTGTCGAGGCCATAGTTTGTGGAGACTGACAGGTTGACATCTTACTTGTCTGGTCATTACCCTCTACCTGCAACTGAGATTCAGGAGAATCAATCTCCTGTTTCTGTTGCTTCTTACAAGCTGTCCCGGCCTCTTTCTCTGATTGTCGCTTCTCTTTCCTTAGCATTAAGGTCCGGAAACGGCGCTTGACCGTGAGACAGACAGTGCAAGTGCATGACTGCTTGTGCTTGGGACCCTTTCCACTAGGAGGTTGGATGCAGACAATGCATGTACATCCAGGACGATGGCGAGGATGTTTCGTGGTGGGTTGGGAAGGATTCAGAGATTCACCTTCACCCAGGATAGCAAGGTTTGCAAGAGTATCAAGACCATCAGATCCTTCTATGATACTGTTCTCCACTTTGGCCTTGCTCTTTCTGTGACTAACTGCTTGATTCCATAAACCATCAAAACAAACAGGAATAAGTGCTTCTATGGAATGTTAACATGGCCCCGTTAATGTGTGTTGCAAATGACTATTACTTGTTCGAAGAACAGATGAGTGAATTCACTTTACATCGTATTAGCTTAGTTTTCCTGAGTTTAAAAGACCTCTAGAACCTTCGTCTATAATCTGCATATGTGTATATATGCTCTACCTTCAGGAATCCCCAATGAATTAACCTGACATGGAAGCCTTCGGATATAGTCTAGTCGATAGTCTTAAAACCCCACAGAAGGATATGAAAGGATGTTTTGTTACAAGAATAGTGACTTTACGTGAGAAAGTTGCAACTTGGGAAGATTTCCTTGTTATAATCTACTACATATTACCAGCATGGGGAACCAATTTTACATATTTTATGTTTCTACTCTTCGAGATTAGAAAAGAGTTCAACTTTTGCTACGGGAAATTGCATACAGTAAGCCCAATCGGCCATGATCCCATCGTACACTGTAAGATACGCAAAAGAGATGCATGTGCAATTGTGGTATTTATGGTTTTGTTCAGAGCAAGTGGTGATCAACCACAAAAAATGAGCTTTCTGTGTTGCACCAGTTGCGGGCATAATATGCAATATAACACGATTGCACTTACAAGATAAATCCATAATAGCATTATGGTTTTCTCACCAGTGTCGAAAGGAAGCATATCCATCAGCTGCTCTGGCATCATTTCCTGATCTACCGAGCACAATGATCTGGAAAAACTCGGAGGGAAATCAACCAATAAGCATCTCCATTCAGTTTCCAAAAGTTCTACAATGAAGGAAAGTAAAAAAAACTAAAGCAAACAGTAATGCTAGACCACGGCTTGAAAGATGGTTGAAATCAACTGATTGGATTGTATACAACATTCTAAAAATAGAAAGATGATCTCCAAAAGTCCCTAGCCCCAACATAATGTTTGTAACACTACTGTCATAATAATTACAACCCATCGCATTGAAAGCATGAATTGCCATATGTTTGAGTGTTTGGAGGTTTTTGAAATACAGTTAACAAGGTGATAAATACCATTCAAGTGGGAGACAAAATAGATGTCAATTGCACCATATATGACATTTTTAAGCCTCATTCACTCCGCTTAATCAATTCCCATTCAACTGTTTCATCATATGACTCCTTTTTAGCTTCTTCCTCTTCACCCCCTGATCCCACCCCCCGTCTTATTCCTCTAGGCATGGCCTCAAATTTCAGTGAAATTCGATCGAATTTCTGTCGAATATCGATATCCAGTCGAAATCGAAATTCGATCGAAATGACCGAAATTTCGGTCGAAATTCCATCGAATTCGAAATTCTGTTTTGGTCAATACCAAAATGGTGACCGAAACCGACATTTAGGGCCTTGCCTCTAGGTGTCATCTCCGTTGGTAGCTCAGGCAGATTCGAAGCTTCGAGACGAAGAGAATAAGTGTAGTGTTGCATCATGAATCTTCATCCCCTCTATTTTCCATTTCAATTTCCTTGTTGACAGAGGATATCTCCTAACATGTGCGCTCGTGTTTCTTTGCAGTCTAAGGTTTATCCAATGGGTAGAGGTGTGAAAATGCAGCTTTCAAGACATAGGTATGTGCGAGTTTCTCACATGCTAACATAACGACTTCTTGACTCTCTCTCTCTCTCTCCCTTTTAAATTTAATCGTCTTACAATTATGTATAGATCGATGATTCTGGGAGTGGATGATCAGCTTTGACCTTGACACTATGGTTACCTCTTGCTACTAGCCTTGTTGAATCTTCCATGTTGATTTGTTGATCAGATACTTTCCGATCATATTCGATTGTTCCCATGGTGTTCTTTTATATTCGAGTCCCTTGGGAATGGTAGCATAGCCATAGGTCAAGTACAGCAAATATGGCAGAATAGCCATAGGGTTGATTGATCTAAGCCAGTTATGGATTAGGGGTGACCATAATATTAAGGAGTTTTGACCTGGAAATCCTATAGCGTTTGATAAAAGAGAAATGAATGATCAATTAGTAGGATCATCTCAATGAAAATCCTAAGTTGACCGTGTAAAAGTGATCTATCATATAACTTATAATGATCGATAGGGATGAAAATGGATGTGAATATATTCATATCTGATCCGCTATCGTATTTGTTTTATACATATTTTGACATTCACGTTCGTATTTATTTTAAAATGGATGCAGATATGGATATCACTTTGACATTCGCTAATATTTGTATTCATATTCATATATTTGTTTTCGTACATAGTAATAGATTTATTTACAATTATGCGTAACAATATTTTTATTATTGCATTCACCATTGTTAATATAATTGTTATGAAATTAATTTATCCGGTAGATTTATTTTAAGTGTAAACCATCCTAAAAATGTATATTTTAGTTAATCCATTTGTATCAAATTCGTATTTGTTTTACATTCGTGTTCGTCTTAAAGGATATGATAACACATTTTCTATATTCGTCAATATTCGTATATCATTCATATTTGTATTTTAAAATTAATAAAGATATGATTATGCATATATTTGTATCCGTGTCCGACCATTTTTGTCCCTAGTGATCGATCAAAGGTGGTATGTAGATTTGTGCACTGGACATTGGAAAATAAGGTAACCCTAAAACTTGGATATCTTATAATCAATCGACTTGTCTAGGTTGAACAAATGCACTCCAGTGATCGATCAGACTTGTTTAGTAGATAAATCACTTGAGTGATCCACATCTAGACCGAAGTCAGATCTAATCAATCAGCCCATTAAGGGTGACAAACGAAACTTGTAATCTCGGTTTGATCTAAACCTGGAAATGAAATCTTGACCTATGATGTCCTTCCAAAAAAAGATTTTCAAATGACACATCAAACATTTCAAATCTGAATTTCAAATCGAAGGGTGTTCTATGTAGAAAAAAAAGAGAAATGTGTTAGGGCTCCTACATCTTCTCTGCTCTTAAACTCCAAAGGACGGTGGACTTGTGTTGCTGACAAGAGATATGGTTGGGACTTGTAAATTGCATGGGATAAGGTACTTGGAGACTCTTCATACCATCATGGTTAATCATATAAACAAAATGCAATGGGTGTTGGCAAAAGGTACTGACAGCACACTGCGGTATTATAAATGTTGGAAACCATATTTAATCCCGTAAATGTTGGAAATCATATTTAATCCCAAACGTTTTATATAATGCGTTGGGGGGCGGATAATAAATACTATAAGCCAGGGGCACAACCATGTGATCGGCTAGAACCTGATAATGAGCCATCCATAACCGAAGGCCATCACATATTAAGGAGGCGATATATACTTGTTAGAGTATGTATTTATATCGCTAGTTGAATCGCTCCATAATCTAATTATATTCCGATCAGTTTAGTCTCATATTGCTTATTGGTGGGACTTTGGTATGTTGATGGGACCATAAAAAGAGCACCACACCTCTTAAATACCTAGTCTTTTGTGACTTTCTCTTATGGTTTTATCCCTCTCTTTTATAGTAAAGTTCTACGTAAATCCATGTTTTCTTTTTGTTCTGAAAGGGAAAGCTCTACGAAGGACTAGCTATTGTTCTTATTTAATATACAGAAGAATAATGCATTTTTCTGTTACCGTGATTCAGTCTTCTATATTTTATATTTTTCACATGATACCATAACAAGTCCACTTCGTGTTTGTTCATATTGAGGTTTGATTTTAATTCTTATAATACTTCTATTCAATGGTCTTTGGAGTTAGAGATCTGTTCACAAGATCGTGCAGCATCGAGTCATCAAAGAAGAGAAGAGCAAGTGCACGCATGTGGAATGCAGTCCAAAAGGAGGAGCAACTGTGTTGCCTTCACTCAGCTAAATGTAAGTGTTCTACCAAATAGAGACACTTAGAATGGAAACGGCACATCTCCAGTTCTTACAGCCACCATCATGTCTCCAGCACCATGCGATGAGCAGCGGCCCTCGATCACTACAATTGTGGTGGCAAGACCATGCAATGCCTCTAAGCAAATGGGAGGATATGCGCACCTCCGATGTGTGTAGATGTCGTAGAAGCACTGCAAGTGTTTGGTGCTGGATTGCAAGATGAAGTGTAGGCACCTCGAGGTGGCAGCAATGCCTTGAGAAGGATCAACACCGCATATCTCGACAATTTTGGACCGTGAGTTGAAGTAGAGGCACATCGAAACAGTAGCAATGCCTTGAGAAGGATAAGATGCTGCGATTGCTTGTGGTTTTTCTCCCTCGATCACTGCTCCCTTGTCATAGCCACTCTTCTCACTACAACGGATACAGGAAACCAACTCCCTGTCACACCAAGCCTAATAATCTCGTCAGCTTTCTCTGGACCAAAACCGCTAAAGAAAAAACTGGACATATTTTTTCCAAGCTCGTTGATCACCTTCAAAAGAGGACTAATAATGAGCTATTGTTGCATTAGAATCAACCATGAAATCCATCAACCGAGAAAGTAACTCCTTAATCTACCTAGACCTGACCAATCATGCAACCAAAAGGAGAAATTAGATCCATCTCCAAGTCTCTGAATCAGAAAATTAGCGGCAAAGGAACATAACGTAGTCGAAGAATTGTGCATTAAGAGCAACCGCATGACCCGCTTGAAAAAAAGAGCAATGTTCCAAGTCGTCAAGTACTTCGTCCACAACCACCAACCTCCATAGGTCGATAAACTTTATTCCACCTTACCCAAGATAGTTTGACTCTATCTCTCAGATTACCATGCAAAAAAAACTCCTTACACACAACAACCACCTCCTAAAGTGGTTGCAAAACTCCTTTTAAAAATATTGAGGTCAAGACTCGGGGAGATCCTTTTTGCTAGAGGGACTACATGACAATGAAAACCTACTCATTATTGTCATCATTCAAAAGGGTTGTAGAACCAAAGGGTTCAATAATGAGAAAAATATAGTGCTCCATTTCCAAGCATGCGTGCCCCCAACACTTCTAAAATGCATGAGGTGGTTATCTAGAATAAGCCAATAACATTGTCTGCCTCCACATCCTCTGTATCAACCGTAAGTTCCTCGATTCTATTTTTTCTCTTCTTAATGCTCACGTGCAAATCTATTTAGAATGATGCCTACGATTTGTCTCAAGTTTTGAATAATTCTCTCTAACAATCGAATATACACTCACCAGGCTGATAATTCTATTGGAGTAAGAGAATGATCATCCTCAAAGCAAAGAGAATGATGATCCTCAAAGCGATCAAGCTTGTCGATCTCAATCTCCTTTTTCAACCTTCTCCTGGACTCAATAACTCAAGGAATCTCACCTTGGAAGCTAGAGTGCATGAGGTGGACAATTCCCTTGGAACATCTCACCAATGATTGGAGGCCAACCAATGGAATTGGAACTGCTGGAGCGATGAATCATCACACTTACTGCAAGCATCACTGTAATTTCAGCATCCTCATTTCAACGAAGCATTGTACAATCTAATAATGTCTAGGCATTCCCTTCATAATGGCAACTGAGAAAGCACGTACGATTATCAAAGATGCCAAGAGATAATCAAGTTCTGATTAGATGTATTAGACGCAGTGCTTCGTCACATATAATGACACTTTGCCACATATAGCTACTATATGGAACTGGAAAATCCATCTCCTCAAGGAGGTCACAAAATTCAAACACTGCAATCATCTAAGTGGCAAGTGGTTCACGCATGTCGTCACTGGACAAGGTGTCGTTGAAGTTACCAACAAATATAATTGGCCTCTCACCAGCAAAATAAAATGTTAATTTCATATATTCTTGTTAAGATCTATAAGTGGGTCATATCAAAAAAGATCTATAAGTGAGGCCAGTAGGTCCAATGGCGCCAATAGAAATAAATTATCCATGGAATTGAAAGAAAATAGGAATTTTTATACATATAACTATCTATACTTTCTTAATTACACACTGAACCCTCTGAATTACACCCAAACCCTTGAATAGTTGTTAACCATTACATAACATGCGTTAACTTCCATCCATTTTCCCCTTTGATTTTGACAGAAATCGTTTAATATTTAAAATTTCAACCCTTTGAGTTCACCATATTTATTAATAGTGCCACTCCTTCCTCTTCACTCATTCCCTCTCTTCTGTCTTTATCAAGGCCTCCTCCTCCCAAACATATGTCGTATTAATTAGAGGAAAAAGCAAAGAAGAAGAGCTTTGTCAGGCAAGCATCTTAGCCCATTCCTATTCGTCGAGGAATCAAGGTAACCACCGTCTCTAGCGAACCTTCTTCTCCAAATTCTAATTTCTTCTTCGGCAAAAAAATCTTCTTTGCTGTTCATACGTTGAGAAACACACTACCATGACACCCATTTCACTCCATGCATCGATATGGAAGAAATTTAACTCCCGAAACTAATAAATTTAACTCCCAGTTAACAAGGGCTTGTTCATTGTTCTTGGTTTCCTCTAACTGCTCACAACACACAACAATGTGTGCTCCCCCTAGCGCATAGCTACAGCCATTCAAACCTGCATCGCTGACTGAGATTCCCGCAAAGTCACATAACCGTGTGTTGCTGAGACTGCTAGTATCTCCGTGCGCAACCGTGAGCAACTCCTACTGCTCATTCTACTCCATGTAACAGTTTTTGATCCCCATTCCACGAGTTGCTGCCTGTAGTCTCGCCATCACGCGTCTCCACCCAAGCTCGTCGCTTCCTCCAGCTCCATCGATCAAGCGTACCTTGTTTCATACACACCTTATTCTTCTTTGATTTCTGATTAATCTCAACCACGCACGAAGACCATCGCCACTTCCTTATTTCCCAGTTCCAATTCTATCTCCCATATCCCCTACCATCTGTGGCAACCTACATGGCCGGAGCACTAGGCTCTGCTTCTCAATTCAACATCGGAGCTACCACCCTACTGTCCTTTTTCTCTATGCCTAACATCATCTCTGAGCCCTCAAGCTCAAGAGCATAATCGTTCTTGCAGGTCTGAGCAGCAACATAGGGTAGGGAGTCTCCTTTTTTCTAAAAGCACTTTGTTGAATCTCTCCTTGACGAGCCGATAAGTATATCATCGGAGGTGACAGAGTATCTCAAGAGTTCACAACCGATCGATGATGTTCTCGAAAGGGCATGCACGCATGAGTGGCTATGGCAACTTGAGGATATCGTGGGGATGGCTATGAGCACGGGGTATGAGCGGCGTGAACAGCGTTCGAGGGTCATAGAAGAGATAGCGGAGGCTAATCAGAGTAGGAGAGCAGAGGTTTGCTGGAAGATCGCGTTAGGACTGCTATATTGGCAGCGAGTTCATGTTGGGGGACCTCAACCCCGCAAGGAGGAGGATGGCGCATGGACCATGTTGTTGCACCGTAAGAAGGGGAGAAGGTGTTTTCGATGTGGCGATCATGGCCACATCGCCTCCTCATGTTATCAGCATCAACGATGTTTTGCATGACACGGTTTTGGTCATCTCCGAGCTTCCTGAGCCATCAGGATGGAGGCTATTCAAGGTTCATCTAGTCACAAACAGCAAGAACATGGTATCGATGGAGGATACATTATAGAAGATGCTTCCTATGCAAAGGTGGTGTCGGCGAGGCTGGCAGGGCTAAGATGTCGAACCTAGTAATTATGGAATGTGGCGGAAGGATTCCTTATCCACTTCCAAGATCGGCGCCGATGTTTCATGGATATTGGGGTTGGCTTTTGCGAGAGATATAGTGCCGATTGGGATCGGAAAATGTTGCGTCCAGGGTTTATCGAAGACTCAGACTTTGTTTCTTGTTAATTCGGGTCGTTATGGGGAGGTTTCTTGGAGGCTTCTGTGGTTCGCGGATGGGGGGAGATTTGCCTAGAAAGGAGGGTAGCATCGCTAAAAGTCGTCCCCTATCTTTCAAGAACGGTGGAGTGCCTTGGCCCGACTCTAAGAGAAGTTGGCTCCGTGTCGATGGTCCTCTCTGATGGATGTGCTCCGGGTTCTGACCGTGCCGCCACGATTGTCCTGCTGGAGTGTAGGGTTGACCTAGTGGAGTCTGTTTTGGTGGTGAAGTGCGAATGGGTCGTGCTAGCTTCCCGATTGTCGTGCAGTTCGTGAAACCGCCCCCACCACCGTAGATGTCGCCAGCAATGTGCTCTACAGACTCGTTGATGTGTCATCAGGATCTACAGTTGATTGACTCGGGCTCTGAGGCATCACCTCGGGCTGATAATCGCTTATTTCCCCTTTCAGCATCGTAATCTTTGGTAACCACATCGGTCGAATCTCGCAAATCCGCTCCTCAGGAACCGATCTTTTCAGGAAGTGCAACAGACGCGGCTATGGGAAAAGGAAGCCATCTCGTGCATGATGGCGCCTTCCTTTTTGTTTATGGGATCAAGTGGGTCAGTCTCGAGATCTGATTAGTTCCTTTTTCATCCTGACCCTCGTTGGGCAGTCTCGGGTTCTCTGTGATGTTGTATGTGGATTTGACCCGGATCCGTTGTGGCGTGTCTCTGGATGCGTCCCCCATTCTGTCCAGCCTCTTGGCATTTCGGGCCCCGGAGTGCGATCTCGCGAAATTGGTTCGGCGGCCCATCTCCTCTGGCAATGGTGGTCACTTCGACCTATTGCGGAGTTCCTACTCTATAGTTCTGGGCGATACTGCGGAGTCCCTCCCCCGGCTGGGGAGCTTTCCCCTTGGGGACTTTCCTGTTTTGAAGAGCCAAACACCGTCATGGATTCTTTCTTCTTGGATATGGGTTCTATGGAGTCGCTTTTAGGGGATGCTACAGGGAATTTGGGGATGCCTGAATTGTTGCCATTGAGCGATTGCTCGGCTTCGACTGTTGAGGAGAGAAAAATGTCGAAGAGATACAGGCGTAGACGCAGACAAAATCCATTGCGCAGGGAGGGTTTGGTTCTGTCTGAGCGCAAGGCTCAAATGGCTTCCTTGGTTGGTGCAGTAAGCACGGTGGGTACTCAAACTGTTACCAAATGAAGATCCTCTCTTGGAATGTTAGAGGTCTGGGTGACCCGAAAAAGAAGGGTTTTGGGCAATAGATTTGTGGAATAGGGCTGCGATGTGGTTTTACTACAAGAAACAAAGCTCGAATCCTGTAGTGGGCGTGTATGGAAGTCCTTCGGAGTATGCTCTATGAATAGATTCTCGACGATTGATGCTTCTGGGAGCGCGGGTGGACTTTGCATTGCGTGGAAGGATTCCACGTTCCAGTTCAAGGCGGAGGTGAAAGGTGCTCATGTCCTTAGGGTTCTCCTGGAGAGCAATAACTCTTCAGACCTCTTTGCTTTCTCTTGTGTATATGGCCCGTGCTCCCCTGTTGTGTGCCATGAGCTATGGGAAGATCTACGGGCTACGAGAATTGCTTTTCCTGGCTGGGTATGGTTTGTGGGTGGGGATTTCAACGTCACTCTCCTCTCGTTGGACCTTCCTCGTCTACGGGGTGGGCAGGATCCGGGTTCCATTGACTTTGTCGATATTATTGATGACCTGGAACTTGAGGTCTTTGATGCTAGAGACACTAAGTACACTTGGCGCAACTTTGGCTCCCGTTCCCGCCTCGACCGCTTTTTAGCCTCTTCGAAGTTGCTCCAGGCGTTCCCCTTTCTTTTGCCTCGTCGAGGCCTCGCACTCTTTCATACCATTCACCTTTGCTATGGGACTTGGGCAGTCCCTCTACTAGGAGGGGCTTCTTCATATTTGAGCGGTCCTGGCTCCTTGAGGATTCTTTCAGAGACCTGGTGTGTTCACACTGGAGGTCTACTGTGACTTCTGGCTCGACAGTTGTGAGGTTCTTGGAGAAATTGAAGTCTTTGCATCAATGACTTTGTGTGTATAAGAAGAAGATCAGGGATTCTAGAAGGGCTCGGAGATTGGCTGCAGAACAAGAGGTCCAGAGACTGGATGAGATAGAGGATGGCAGACTGTTGGACTCTACGGAGCTGGACTTGCGGCTCGCTGCTCAAAGAATGATTTTGGAAGAAGAATGTAAACATGTTATGGAATGGAAGCAGAGATCTCGGCTGAAAGAGGGCGATGCGAACACGACTTTTTTTTCATAGGGTGGCTATGACATACGTTGTGTTAATTGTATAAAATCTTTGATTGTTGATGGCAACAATGTTGAGGGGGACAAAGATCTGGGGGTGCGATTGCGGACCATTCTTTGATTTTCGAGGGTTGCTTCCAAGCCTTGGAGATGGAACGGCCTAGTGGCATCCCAGCTCTCGGAGATGCATGCAAGTAGCTTGATTCTACTTATTACCCTGGTGGAAGTCAAGGCACTGGTCTCGAGTTCGAATGCCGATGGGGTGCCGTGCCGGGCCCTAACGGCTTCCCGGATCTCTTCTATAGGGAGTTTTGGAATCTTGTGTGTGATGAGATCCTTGAAATTGTGGCAGAACTCTGTCGTTGCAATGCAAGGTTCGAAAGGCTAAACAAGGCTCTTTTAGTTCTTATTCCGAAGCGAGAGGCAGCGGAATGAATAGAAGATTACATGCACATTGCTCTCTCCAATGGCATTTACCTCATTATTGCATAAGTATTTGCGACCAGACTTAGTAGAGTTCTTGATCATATTGTTTCACCTTTCCAATCACCTTTCATCCATGGCCGGCAGATCGTTGATAGCTTGGTGATGGCCTCTAAGAACATTTGCGATTGGAAGCGCAGATGCGATCGTGCTTTGCTATGGAAAGTGGACTTCTCTAAAGTCTATGATACTTTGGACTGGCGGTTTGGTTGAAGCACTGCATCACAACTCGTCACTATCTGTGCTGATTAACGATCGTCTTGAGGGGGGGTCAGCCGCAGCGTGGGGTTAAGCAGGGCTGCCCTCTTGCTCCATGTTCTTGCAGCTGATGTTCTTGCTTGTATGGTAGACAAGATTCAGAACTGTAGCCTGATTGATGGGTACAGTTGTGGGGATATGTGCATTCCATTGCTTCAATATGCAGACGACACTATCTTATTTGTGGAGGGTGGAAGGGATGTCGCTGAGAGCATTATTGTCGCCTTGGAGATCTTCAGTGAAATGTCGGGTCTGGAACTGAATCAAAGCAAGTCCAGTTTTGTTCCGTTCGGCATGACGGAGGCAGAGACTCTTCATTGCAGTTTGGCGCTAGGCACGGGCCGGGGCACCCATCCTATTCGATACATGGGGCTCCCTCTCACGGCTGACGGGGTCAATATGTCGAATTGTCTTCCGGTGGTGGAAAAGATGGAGAGGAAACTGACTGGTTGGAAGGCTTCTCTTTTGTCTCGAGGTGGACGCGTGGTGTTGGTGAAGGCAGTTCTTTCCAGCATACTGGTGTTTTCTTTTCATCTCACCTCCTCCTTGTGAGCATCAGGAAGCATTCGGAAAAATTGATGAGGAAGTTCTTGTAGAGCAGATATGGGCAGGATCGGCAGGGTGTGCACTTGGTGGATTGGGAGACAATCATCTTGCCCAAGAAGAGTGGTGGCCTTAGGATTAAGAGCTTGGAATCTTTCAGTGAGGCCCTTTTGTTTAAATGGCTTGGCAGAATTTGGGGCAAGGAAGTGACCCTAATTTGCTCTACCCTAATTTGTAACATTTGGGGCAAGGCAGGTCATGTGCTTGTTACTCAGAAGGATATAAAGACTAGATGGGAGCAGTACTTCCACAAACTTTTCATTGGGGAAGGAAATAGAGATATCACTTTGGGTGATCTAGCTTGTAGTGAAAGTTACTTGAATCGTGCATGCTATAGACGGATACAAAGAAAGGAAGTAGAGGAGGCTTTGAAGGTTATGAGACCTGGAAAAGGTGTAGGACCGGATGACATCCCTGTAGAAGTATGGAGAGTTTTAGGTCAGCGTGGTTTGACTTGGCTTACGAATCTATTCAATGTTATTTGGCGAAGCAAGAAAATGCCTAAAGATTGGAGGAGGATCGTGGTGCCTCTTTATAAGAATAAAGGAGACATTCAAAATTGTTCAAATTATAGAGGTATCAAGCTGATGTGTCACACTATGAAAATTTGGGAAAGTGTGATCGAAAGAAGGTTAAGGCAAAGTTCCAATGTAAAAGAAAACCAATTCGGATTCATGCCAGGTCGCTCAACGACTGAAGCCATCCATTTGCTGAGGAGAACAATGGAGATTTATAGAGTTAAAAGGAAGAACCTCCACATGATCTGTATTGATTTGGAGAAGGCTTATGATTATGTCCCACGAAAGATATTGTGGAGAGTGTTGGAGAATAGACAAATACATGTCCTATACATAACCTCATAAATGACATGTATGATAAGGCTTTATCTTGTGGAAGGACCCCGTCTGTGAAGACTGGTTATTTTGACATCAACATTGGTTTACATCAAGGTTCTGCTCTGAGTCCATTTATTTTTACTTCGATTATGGACGAGTTGACCAATCACATTCAGGATGAGTTACCTTGGTGTATGTTATTTGTTGATGATATTGTGTTAATTGACGAGACTAGAGATGGAGTAAATGAGAAGCTTGAGGTCTGGAGACATGAGTTGGAGACTAAAGGATCTCGTATAAGTAGGGCTAAGACGGAATATATGGAGTGCACCTTTAATGGAAGCAATGGTGAAGGAATCGAGGTGAAGATTGGTGACGATAACATTCAGAAGAGATATTCCTTTAGATATATGGGATCTATTCTGCAACATGATGGGGAAATTGATGGAGATGTTACTAATAGAATAAATGCAGGCTGGCTAAAGTGGAGAGGAGCCTCTGCTGTTCTCTATGATAAGAAAATTCCTTTAAAGATTAAAGGAAAGTTTTACAAAGCAGCTGTGAGACCTGCTATGCTTTATGGATCTGATGTTGACCTATGAACCATAGACATGTGCAGAGAATGAATGTAGCAGAAATGAAAATGTTAAGGTGGATGTGTGGACAAACACGTAAAGATCGGATTCGGAATGATGCAATCAGAAAGAAAGTTGGCGTAGCTCCGATCGAGGATAAGATGCGAGAAAACCGCTTAAGATGGTTTGGACATTTGCAAAGAAGATCAGCTGATGCACCAGTTAGGAGATGCGAGTGTTGGGATGTTGAGCCGGTAAGAGAGGGCGAGGACGGCCAAAGAAGTGTTGGAAAGAGACCATACAAAGGGATCTTAGTTTTGTGGATAGAAGCCCAGGATTGGCCCAAGATAGATCTGAATGGAGGCGAAGAATCCATGTAGCCGACCCTACTTAATTGTGGGAAAAGGCTTTGTTGTTGTATGGTGTCTCTGTGGCAGGGACATGGGGCTTACGACGAGGACCTAATCAGTCGGCTTTTTAGAAGGGAATCCTCAAGCTCTTGCCTCGCTTTTATGATTTCTTCATACCAGTGATTGGGGTTGATGATTCAGTTGGCTTCTAGACCGATGATTGGACAGGGAATGGCACTCTTGCCTATTGTTTTCCCCAGCTATTTGCCTTGGCTGACAACTATGCGGTGTGGGATGACGATTGCTGGATCAATGGAAATTGGATGTCGACTTTCAGAACATCTTTCTCTGACTAGCGCTTGAAGTTCTTCAGCTTATTAGACGCTCGGGGCAAGCTAGCAGGCCTTCCACTGGCCTTGATCACTAGGTGTTTAAAGAGCCGATGTTCTTGCTGGTATGGTAGACAAGATTCAGAAATGTGGCCTGATTGATGGGTACAGTTGTGGGGATACGTGCATTCCATTGTTTCAATATGCAGACGACACTACCTTATTTGTGGAGGGTGGCAGGGATGTCACTGAGAGCATTATTGTCGCCTTGGAGATCTTTGGTGAAATGTCAGGTCTGGAACTGAATCATAGCAAGTCCACTTTTGTTCCGTTCGGCATGATGAAGGCAGAGACTCTTCATTGCAGATTGGCGCTAGGCACGGGTCGGGGCGCCCTTCCTATTCGATACATGGGGCTCCCTCTCACGACTGACAGGGTCAATATGTCGAATTGGCTTCCGGTGGTGGAAAAGATGGAGAGGAAACTGACTGGTTGGAAGGCTTCTCTTTTGTCTCGAGGTGGACGTTTGGTGTTGGTAAAGGCAGTTCTTTCTAGCATACTGGTGTTTTCTTTTCATCTCACCTCCTCCTTGTGAGCATCAGGAAGCATTTGGAAAAATTGATGAGGAAGTTCTTGTGGAGCAGATATGGGTAGGATCAGCAAGGTGTGCACTTGGTGGATTGGGAGACAATCATCTTGCCCAAGAAGAGTGGTGGTCTTAAGATTAAGAGCTTGGAATCTTTCAGTGAGGCCCTTTGTTTAAATGACTTGGCAGAATTTGGGGCAAGGAAGTGACCCTTTGCTCTACCCTAATTTGTAACATTTATGGTGTCTCTGTTGCAGGGACAGGGGGCTTACGACGGGGACCTAATCATTCGGCTTTTTAGAAGGGAATCCTCAAGCTCTTGCCTCGCTTTTATGATTTCTTCATACCAGTGATTGGGGTTGATGATTCTGTTGGCTTCTAGACCGATGATTGGACGGGGAATGGCGATCCTATTGTTTTCCCCGGCTATTTGCCTTGGCTGAAAATTATGCGGTGTGGGATAACGATTGCTGGATCAATGGAAATTGGATGCTGACTTTCAGAACATCTTTCTCTGACTAGCACTTGGAGGAGTTCTTCAGCTTATTAGACGCTCGGGGCAGGCTAGCAGGTCTCCTTCTCTTTCGGCTGATATGGTTAGGAATTGCAATTTTATCTGATCGCTTGGCTTGTTCGAGAGGATAGGCTTCTTCATATGGATGTTTCGCAGGAAACGCATTTTAACAAGGGACCATTGTGCTAGGCTTTTCTCGATGGTGTCGGATAGTTGTCCCATGTGTGTGACTGTTATTGAATCGATGGACCATCGTTTTTTCAGCTGCCCAGTTTCCACACCCATATGGGAGATGGCGAGCTTGGACTAGTTAAGCTCCCACTCCTTCGATTCGTTCTGGTCATCTAGGTCTGGGGCACGACATAGACAAAAAAGGGAGATTCTTGCACCAATGACAATCCTATGGGTTGCATGGCTTGCGTGTAATGATGTACTTTTTTCATGACAATGATTTTATTGTGAGAATGTTAGCCTCCACTACAATCGCTTGATTGACTCTTGGTCGTTGTAATCTGTAATCTATTTCTTTTTCCTTTTCTTTATTAATTAATAATATTGGGCTGGGCACCTATGCGTGACTTCCCCCTTTTTGGCTCAAAAAAACTTGAGGATATCGAGATAGAAGGTTATCAGCTTCATCAACCTTGGTGGGGGTCAAGGTAGGCAGTGACAAAGATCGAGGAGGGCGTTGAAGGGGCTTTGGGGGAAGGAAGGGGATATGGGAGAGGGAGAAGGTTTTGGGGAAAGGAGAGTTGGGGGTTTAAAAATCCCAATAAATATCGACAATTGTATTAAGGTTGACAAGATTAACTCAAGGGAATGGTTGAGTTAGAGAGGGAAATTAACAAAGGGTTTGGGACATAAGACGAAGCAACTACTCGGAGGTTTGGGTGTAATTCGGAATTATGGAGAGTTCAATGCATAATTAGGAAAGTATAGAAGGTTATATGTGTGAATATCCCGAGAAATGACCATGACATTCGGACTAGAATAAGATGCCTCCAAATGTGAATCCACTACTTTTTGACTCGGAGTGAACCACCATGCATCCCTACAGCTTCTCACTAAATGCAAGGCATGCCCATTCAATTATCTCAACTCATGTATGTGTTCAAAGGTGACAACTTCATTTCCTAGATAGGGAAGACGCAATCCTTCTGAATAATAAAATCACAGGATGAAAAGTTGGTCCCCTTTAAATACCCAGATCCATCTCATGGAAAGGTTTTGTTATGAATGGACAACAATAGCATCGTGTCATCCAGGGGAATCTCATTCAGCCATTAAATCCCCATTTGGAATCTCCCAAAATGCCCCTCTCAATCATTGCAACATACTATTCGACTCCTCTGACACCCAATTGAAACCACCCAACTTCCATATCTCCATGGCAGTTCACCAACAACATAGAGATTTCATGGTTGGTCCAACGAAGGGCATGGAAAAAGTGAAGTGTTGTTTATTTTTTAATGAGCAATCAGGCATTCTCCTATATTGTTGGAGTATTTGGTTATGCGTCACTTATATGAGAGATGGGTAAATGGATCTCTCCAGGATCCATTTACCCCATCAAGAGTTAAATCCCACATCTATTATATGTGGGATGTGGAGACCCAGTGGGGGTTATATATAGACCCCCACACCCATTGTATCCAAAGAAAAAAGCAATAGACTATTAGCCCTTTGAGACGTTCTCCCGTGGTTTCATCCCGCTCCTTATGGAGTAGGGTTCCACGTAAAAATCCCTTGTTCTTTCATGTTTTATCTTTATTTCTCTGATTGCGCTTCCGCATTCCTATTTTCTAACATATATGAAAAGGATTTGTTTCCTCATCCCTTGAATACATCCTTATTTCACCAAGCTACCACACTGTCTCCTCAGACTACCGACATATTTGCAAATGGAAGGTTTCATTGCAGGTCAGGATTTCTTCTTTGCTTGCTGAGCCGGGGGGGTTGAAGGGCTAGATCCTTCCAAGGTGTAGACGGCTCTGGTCAGAGGTGTTTGATGGACTGTGAGAATGTGGACCCCTTGTTCTTCTCTTGTAACCTCTGTGGCATGTTTGGGAGAAGGTACATTTGGATATGGTCTTCAAAGATTGTGCAGATATGTTTTGGACCTCTTTGGACCACTTGAAGGATGGATCAGGACCAGAAAGCATTTGAGTGGCTGCAGTTCTTTGGGCCATTTGTTTGGTGGTGTGCTATTTAAAGGTGAAAATTTAAAAGAGCATGCCAAGATACTTAAAAATGCACGATCCTTGTAATTGTACATCTTATTTTGTGAATACGAAGCTTTTTGGGCAGGCCTCTCCTCGACGCCTCACCCTTTTTCCTTCAGGAAAAAAGCTACTACACTAAAAAAAAGGTACCTGACATAGATCTGTTGCATGGCTCATGGCTAACAATCCAGTGTGTGAGCATGTCAGTTATAATTGTTTTTAGAAAATGTGTATGGAATAATTCACATATAGATAGCAACTTGTTCTCTAAAGTGTAGGAAGTAAATTACCTTTCTCGATCCCATGAATTATCAGAGCATGTCCATCTGGGAGGAAGAAGAGCATCAACAGGCAGTTTTCGCCATTTCAAGCAATCCTCACATTTAGCCCACTGGTCCTTTCCACTGATGAAGAAACCAAACTTTCAGATAGTAGAAATGAAGTTTCTGCATACATATCCAAGTGATAAAAGGCCACTCAAGGATCTAAACTTCCAGTCTTCACATAAATGAAGCAATCCCTCACACGTATTGTGATCTATTACCATCCTAAATTTTACATGTAGAGTATATTTCAACAAAATAAAGCTTATATTGGCAGAATGAATACAAAAATAAGCTCCACAGTTCAGCCTAGTGATCTAATTGAGATGATTCGACCACCTATATGCCACGATACGAACTAACCAATACTCAAACACAGCACTGTATATCCCTGCCAAAGCAAACGCGTACAATGTTGGACCAATTTATAAAGTATGATGGAGTATTGAGTAAAGGCAACATAAAAATGAATCAAATCCATCAAATTTGCCTTTCATATCATTGCACGGATATTTAAACCTATATGCGCAAGCAAACATATATATGCGTGTACACACATATCCAAGTGAGAACCTAAGGATCTAAGATTCCAATCTTCCCATAAATGGAGCAATCACCCACACATATTATGACCATCCAAAATTTTTCAAGTACCTTTTGACAAATCGAAAACTTACATGGGAAGAATGAATACAAAAGCAAACTCCATGGTTCATCCTAGTGATGGGCTTGAAATGATTCGACATTCAGAAGCCACAGTATCAACGAACAAAATACCCAAACACAGCACTCAATGTTTCTGACAAAGCAAAAGTGTACAATGTCTGGCCAATTAACCTATAAAGCATGGCCCGGTATTGTGCAAAAGGAACCTACACATGAATCATACCCATCAAGTGTGATTTTTATATCATTTCATGAATATTATACCTAGCCTGTACCTAACCTAATGCCACGGAGATTTATATTACAAAAGCATCCCACTTATAAAAATAAAACTAGATCATAAGATGGTGAGGGCTTCTGGTTTCATACGGAGGGATCCTCATATACAGTGCAAAGGCACATTTTAAGTCCATCATTTACACCATTTCATGTGGTTTTGAAATGGCAGAAGTACTAGCTAAGAAATATAAGCCTGTAACTTGATACTAAGAAATCCTAGCAATTACTTTTTCCAGTATCGATCATCTATTCTTTGGCTGTCCTCAGGAGTGAAAGTGCAGAACCTGATCTGACTTAAATCAATTCGGATTCAAAGTCCTTTCATAGGGCAGCTTCACACCGGACCCTGTCAACATTGGGTGGTTTATTTCAGGTCCATGTCCAATTAGGGTACCAACTAGGCATCTGAAGTAGATAATGTGAACGGACATGCCAATGGAGATTCAAAGGTATTTTAACTAAGTTACTGAGTTTATTATATTGGTAGATTTCAGTATATTTTAAAACGTAGTACATTCCATGTTGATAACTAACTTCAAGCAGTTGCCCTTATTCTCCTAAACAAAAAAAGTGGTATATACTGCAGAACATGTTTAAGCATTATCTGTATTGACATTATTGATATCCAGTAGTGTCTATTCATGTATTGACGTTAGTGATATCTAATTCTTCATCCACAGCATGTACCAACAATGGCACTGACAAGGAACGATGAAGCTCGGTCTTCCACTGAAATGTTTACCGAACAGACTTCACACAGCAACTTTAGTTTAAGAAACATCTTAGAGAGAGCTCTGGCGGATGGGTGATCAAGACATAAATGTCATAGAAACGAAAACAATGCATGAAAATCATGAATAAAAAAATGCCGAGATAGTATAAGTCACGGCCACCACGAAAGAACATCATCCGAATGTACTGAAAACATCAAAAATGCTCGTCAAAAATAACTCTACAATTAAGCTCCAAACATAACCATAACATGCTCAAGGGAAAATCAAGAGCACACAAAGAGCTTGAGACTGGAGAACTCCACACTGCCAACTCAGGTTATCGGTGAATGTGTAATTAGGTAATCGAACAGACTTCACGATGGATAAAGGTTCTAGGAAAGTTGAAAGGCTACAGTCGGAAGGCTACATTTCAAATGAGTAGATGCCTCAAAATCAATAACACAAGCTACCACAAAAGCAAATTTGGCTATTGCACCTGAGATAGTAGCAGACTCGTAATGGGAGTGCAATCAGATGGACCTAGTCAGTGCAGGAAGGCTTTGTGGAAGTTGAATGAGCATAAAGTAATCATTAGCATAAAATTGAACAATCTGGTCCGACTGTACCTGATCTGAAGTCATCCGTACAGTAACAGATGCGTCATCTTTTGTAGAAGAGGCCAGATTGGCCTGAAGGGTTCTATACAACTTTGTCTGAACACCGACCAGAAAGATTATTGTATCGGTGGCAATGAATGCAAGGAGCAAAACTACAGTCACGACTACGGTAAGAGCCACAACATCGGCCTTCTCATAAACTATACTATAGAGACCACCCACATGCAGGTGTCACAAGAAATGCATACACTCTACAACCTAAGTCGGACTAGAAAGTCCAAGAGAAGTCTCAAGTTGCTATAGATGGTTGAAAGTCACCTTAATAGAAGGGACAAAATCAAACATAAGAAACTAAACATTACAGTATGATAGCGGCAATGCAGTCCAACTAGAAACATGTATACTTGCCATTTTGATCGCTCCACCACCTGCTCGACATAAGAGAGCGGAAAGACAACTACTTCGTCAAAGAGGCTAATGATATGTTGGTAGCACTCCACTAGGATTCTCAAAAATTCTCAAGTTCGACATTCGCTAAGACTCAATTCGCTAAAAACGAATTGAACATAAACATAGGTTTAAACTCATTTATATAAATGAACCTAACTTGAAAATGGTAGATTCACTCAGTTTTGGTTCGTTAGAAGTTCGATATTGAAATAACGAACATTTACTCCGCTACTGTAAAGTATGTTCGACAATGGCTTGGAGTTTTGTACTATTCAGCTCTATTAGTTCTTCAAGTTCCTTTTTTTTTAAGCCAAGAAGAGGGGGATACACTCGATGGTGCTCACCCCAATATATTAAGAGAGTAAAGTAGAAGTTACAAAAGGAGAAACTAAAAACAAAGCCCCTCGCTAAGGAGGCAAGAAGCCTCCCGAAGTGGGCGGCCAGCCACTAGCAACATAAACAGAACGAGAAAACATGCAAGTCATACGAGACACCAATCAGCCACAAAAGCCCTAGCACGGCAGAAGACGTTCTCCAGGTAGAAGCGCTGCTCGGAGAAAAGGGCCTCGTTGCGAACAAGCCATAACGACCACAAACAAGCCACCGGAGCAAGAAGACGCCTTCTCTCCATCCGCCTATTAGAGAAGAGGGAGTCGCAGAAGGACTCCACATCACGAGCGAGCATCCAATCCACAAAGGGGTCGTCCCACAGATCCCGGACCAGGGGGCAAAGAAACAGCAGATGGTCCAGTGTTTCCACATTAGAATCGCACAAGCTGCAAGTGTTAGAAACCGAGGGGATCAACCTGGAACAGCGATCGCGCGTCAAGAGTTTCCTTCTGCGCAGGAGCCAAAGGAAGAAAACGATACGTAAGGGCAAACCCAGGCCCCAGAAGAAGCCACAGTCTCTCGTCAAAGCATCCGAACTAGGAGGCGGAGAATCGAGCAAGGATGTGTAGGCCTTCCGAGTCGAGAAGAGACCATCCCTCCAAACCCAGTGATCCAAGTGTGGAGCCCTCAGGATCCGGGTACCCGTTTACGCGCAATTCGCAATATATCATTCACATTTAATCACACAAGTTGCACAATTACAGGGAAAATTTTCGCGCAAATTATGACATTCATTCTCAATACATGACCACAAGTGTAAGAGACAATATGGCACCAACATTCTATTCATTAATATTCATATCAGTTTACAACGTATACAAGGAACTTCCATTACATCATATATCCCAAAGTGTGATACAAAAGAGATAACATTTACATCATTATCTGAACAAAACTAAGACAAAGTAATTCATACCGTCGGGTATAAACTCTATCTCCTGGAAGCATGTATATACTGAACGGCTACTGAACTGCAGGCTGTTTGCCTGCCACACACAATAGGAAAGAAGAGGCGTCAGCCATTGCTGGTACCTCCCTAAAATATATATAAAAATAACCAGATATTTAATATGTACAAAAGCAGGCAAGTAGAAAGGTGATACCAGTAAAATCTACATCTACTCGCGTAAATAGAAAGGGGTTTGTTTGTAATGCGTTTCTAATGATTTCCCCAGAACCCGACATTTCCCATATGTAACATATTTATATAGCAGTTGCGTAATCATGAGTGTATGAGTGTGAATACATATATTAATTTCTTTAGAGATCATGTTGATGAGTGAAAAATGGAAAAGTTGAGATTTGTAGAGATCTATTAATTTATTTAAATTCTTGGGTAGAGAGAATGGTCTTTTGATCATAACTTCTCAAATTCTCAACTTCAATGTTTCAGATATAGCTCCAGATGTTGTAGATGTAGATATGGATGATCTGGATATAGAATCGCCAAGTCTGTTTGGCGAAATAACTCAAGCGGTGAAGAAGCCTGCAAATGGCTCTTCCGTCTCGCCCTCTAATTGGAAGCGCGGTCCAATAGAGGGATAGGTCTACTCCCCAACTACGCCACTGAGACGGGTGAGAGAGACTCCCTAGAAAAGTCGCTCTAGAAAAACAGCCCGACTAGTACGGGCGGACGAGCTCGTACGTAAAACTGAAAACCAAGGATCCCCCGCCTGGGTATCCTAATAGACAGGGTCAACGGAACTGGTCTAAAGTCAGGATCCCAACGAGGCGTAAAAACACTGCGAGCTCGCGTAAAAATCGTGAAGAAGACTGGGACCCTAGACCCGCGCATTAAGCGGCCGCTGCCCTAACTGGGCTTCCTATTCTTCCGCCCAGTTGAGGGTCACCGCGCCCTCGCACGGTCAAGTGTAAAAGTCACCATGACCGGCATAAATTTTTATCATTACTGATTCATTATCAATCAATATCTCATAGATTTCACAGTAATGTATGTTAATTTTCTTGATCTGACAAAACAAATGAGTTTCCTCGGTTCTAGTGATCTGGTCTTAGATTTAGAGTCTACCTCATGCACCTTCCTTAGTACTCTCTTCTTGAAGATCATGAGATTAGAAGCGAATTTCCCCGTTTTTTTTTTTATATATACAGTCAGATCGATGAAAATAAAACTTTCCAAATTACAAAATTTTTCTCTAAAAGTTGGTTATTAAGTAACAATAGAAATTTAACATCTTATTCCAGCGCCTTAACTTATCAAGGCTTTCGAGTTTTCCAAAGTCATAATTTAGTGTTGAGTGCTAACCGACTAGAGAATTTCAAGCTTTAGGTTTCTCTAATATAAACAATTCAAGCCCCTACTTTTGGTCTAGATACATAGTCCTTCAAGGCTACACTCCTATATCATTGAAATTGAAACCCAAATATATTCTTATAGTTTTAAATTTTACTTGAAATGCCCAGAAAACCATGCTATTAGTGAATGCCATAGATGGAAATTCTTTTATTATTATTACTATTATTATTATTATGACCCATACGATACAGATACAACCCACGTTTTATCGTAGTGTCTGGACTTCCAATATAATTTAAAAAAATCAGATCTATTGTTTTTTTTTTCAAAATTACTATACAGTTATATACCTATGAGTATATATATTTCTAGTTGTAAACTCAACTGTATATAATGGATATATCACGAGGTTAATTTGCTACAAACCACCTATAATATGATTAATCTCTACCGGGTTGAATTTTAAACTATCATTTTGACTGCACTAAAATGAAGTTATAACCCAGTAATATGTTCTGGACATTAATCTCAACTACCTGTCATAGTCATCTCTTCTATGTTTGGCTCCTAATTAAAAATTCTTCTACATTACTTAGGTGAAGGACCAACCAACAAACAAAAATGTAATTCCCTTTCCATCCAGACCACTTGTATTTCAGATCCATTCAGACCACTTGTATTTCAGACTTTTAATGTTTAAATTTCCACAAAATGGGATTTTATTTGTAAGTACAACCTGCATGCAAGAGCTTTGCTAATTATTGATGAACCAAGTAAATTTTCCTTTTTAAATAAAAACAATAGAAGGCTTCAGAGTTTGATCTTGAATCATATATCCCTGAACTAAACCAAGTTTTCAATCATTAACCTTGAAATAAAAGAAAACAAATTCCAGGATTTAATCCTGGATTCCAAAATTTCATAATCTTTTTTTTTTTGAATCAGATTAAATCAACTTCTTGGCAACAATAATTTGTTGTGTGGATCTCATGTATGGCAGCAAATAGGGGGAAGGGGATGGTACCTATTTGTTTTCTTCTCCTTGGAGATAAAACTCCAACATGCAGTGGCTATGGTGGCTTGTTGTTGCAGTTTGGAGAGCAACAACACCTTGCAGGAGATCTTAAGAGAGAAAGAAGCAGTAGCTGGTTGCTTCAAAGCTCCAACAATCAAGAGAGGCTGCAGTTCCTGGTTTTGCTGGACAACCGTAAGGATGAGAGGGGACGATGGTTCTCTTGTTGAAGAGATTAGAAGGAGAATTTGAGGGAGAATGATGAGATCGATGAGACAAAAGTGGAAGAGAACAAGGGCTCTTCTCGTTGGGATAATTCTGAGAGAAATGAGAGGAAGGGGTATTTATAACAATGTGAAGTGTCTTTAGTGTTTGCCACATGGAGGGAAAATATTGTGTTGTCAAGAGTAAAGTAGACCAAGTGGGATAAAAGAAGTGAGAGAAAACAAAAAGGAAAAAGGGCTAACTCACGGCTGTTGTGTGTGTCCTTTTTTTTTTAAACAGTAACGGGCAGGCTACTGAACTTAAAAATATATTTTTATTTTATATATATATATACTCTTTATTTGATATACTTAAAATCTACCTTACGCGCACCTCGGGTCTCGGATTTTGACGAGTAATACCTCGTTTTGACCGTCTCGGAATGACGATCGATTTGAGTATAATGTTGATATACTTTCGGTCGAGTTTCGAATACCCGAAATTTTCGGATACGGCTTTTGTTTAAGACTAAATTTTGTAATTTAAAATATCATATGACCTCCGATTGACGAACGGCCGATTCCGTTGGTCTCGTGTCGTCGAATCGGATCTAATGACGGTCTCGGTTCGTTTCGCGGTTTCCGAATTTGCGTCGCGGCTTTTCACGGCACGCATTGCAAAGGGACCGATTTTTGGTCGATTTTGCCCGAACTACTTTTGATTCACTACTAATTGGTCGTTTTAGGTTGTTTAGTATTAACCGACAACGTTTTTGGGTTCATTAGACCCAAAATCGGACGACTTCGGGTTTGATTGGAAACCGGATGCTACAATTATAAAAACCTCAAAGGGAGTCTCGTCCTCGAGACTCGAGTCAAGGCTAATAGGTATCTTGTTTGGATTTAATATGGTCATAAAAACCTCAAAGGGTTTTGAACCCATAAAAACCTCAAAGAGAAAACAAGCCATATATTTATAATGTGTCTAATTACAAAAGCTTGTTTTGACGATTACATCAGAATAGCTGCGGATATCGTGCCCTCATGTCGGCTTCAGTCTCCCATGTCGCTTCCTTGACGCCGTGTCGGTGCCACAAAACCTTGACCAATGAAATCTCTTTGCTGCGAAGCTTCTTCACAGCACGATCAAGTATCTGGACTGGCTTCTCCTCATAAGTCAGATCTGGCTCCACGTCTAGATTCTCATAACTGATGACGTGTCGAGGATCGTGGACATATTTCCTCAGGTTGGATACATGGAAGACATCATGGATAGATGATAGATGTGGAGGAAGGGCTACTCGGTATGCCACTTTCCCCACTCTAGCCAGAATCTCAAAAGGTCCAACATATCGCGGCGCCAACTTGCCACGAACACCGAATCTCTGTACTCCCTTCATGGGAGATACTCGCAAAAATACCCAATCTCCAACCTATAATTTATAGGAATGTCATTAGTATGAGATTAAGTTGAACACATATATATCATAATTGAGTGGATGAGGAGAAAATAGTTAGATTACCTGAAACTCTAAATCTCTCCTCCGACGGTCTGCATAACTCTTCTGGCGGCTTTGTGCCGTCAGAAGCCTCCGTCGCACAAGATCAACAGCTCTCGTAGTCTCCTCCAAGAGATCTACGGAATATAAAGCATGATCACCTACCTCACGCCAACTGAGAGGCGTGAGGCATCTTCGCCCGTATAGGGCTTCGAATGGTGCCATGCCAATACTGGAGTGATAACTGTTGTTGTACGTGAACTCCACTAACGGCAGATGGTCCTTCCAGGACCCTTTCCACTCCAAAGTGCAAGCACGAAGCAAATCCTCTAGTGTCTGAATGGTGCGCTCACTCTGACCGTCAGTCTGTGGATGATATGCAGAACTCATCTTCAGCTCTGTCTGTAGTGCTGACATGAACTGATGCCAATAATGAGATGTAAATCTCGAATCCCTGTCAGACACCACCTCTCGTGGTATACCATGCAGTCTGATGATGTTCTGCACATAGAGCTTGGCCAATCTGGATGGAGTGTAAGTCGTGTTGACAGGTATAAAATGCGCTGACTTTGTCAACCTATCAACAACGACCCAAATGGAATCATGGCCACCCGGTGTCTTCGGCAATCCCGTGACAAAATCCATAGAAATGCTCTCCCACTTCCACTCGGGAATGGGGAGAGACTGCAGTAATCCTGGCGGTCTCCTGTGCTCAGCCTTGACCATCTGACAGGTCATGCATCTGCTGACATGTAGCTCCACATCGCGCTTCATTCCATCCCACCAAAAATGTCGACGCAGATCACGGTACATCTTTGTACTGCCTGGATGGATAGATAATCGTGAACTGTGTGCCTCATCGAGAATGTCTCTGCGAAGCTGCTCATCATTGGGTACAACGACCCGTCCTGCCTTCCATAAAATAGACTCCATCACAACAAAGTCGTCAAATTCGTCCTTGACGGCGCGCATGTATCTATCATGAATCCAAGGATCGGTCTTCTGGCCCTCAACAATACGATCCCAAAGACTGCTGTATCGTGGAGGCACGGCGGTAGAAATGGATGCGCTCTCCTGAGGATGCCAATCTGTCAAAGCTGCAAGCGTATCCCACGTGTATAGCCAGTTCACCGTACCATCAGCATGCGCTCTCCTGCTGAGTGCATCAGCCACCACGTTTCCCTTACCGGGATGGTAAGAGATCGTGCAATCATAATCCTTCAGCAGCTCGAGCCATCTGCGTTGTCTCATGTTCAGCTCCTTCTGATCAAAGATGTACTTCAGACTCTTGTGGTCTGTGAATATCTCGAAGTTCACCCCATATAGATAGTGGCGCCAGATCTTCAAGGCGAAGACAACTGCTGCCAACTCTAAGTCATGTGTGGGGTAGTTCCGCTCGTGCGGTCTCAACTGCCGTGATGCGTAAGCAATCACCTGTCCTCTCTGCATCAACACTGCTCCTAGACCTTCTCCAGATGCATCTGTGTAGACTGCATAGTCCTGAGTGCCTGAAGGAAGAGCAAGAATAGGCGCTGTAGTCAATCTCTCCTTCAGTGTCTGGAAGGCCTGCTCACATGAATCGTCCTAAATAAATGGAACTCCCTTCTGCGTCAACCGTGTAAGAGGACGAACAATACGTGAAAATCCGTTGACGAAGCGTCTGTAATAACCTGCTAGCCCAAGGAAACTCCGAATCTGTGTGACAGTCTTGGGCTGCTCCCAAGACATAACTGCGTCTATCTTCGCAGGATCAACTGCAATGCCTGCTCCAGAAATGATATGCCCGAGAAATGAGACCTGGGATAACCAGAACTCACACTTGCTCAACTTGGCATATAGCTTGTGCTCCCGCAATGTATCCAAAACAATCCGTAGATCATTTGCATGATCCCATTCATTCCGTGAATAGATGAGCACATCATCGATGAACACCACTACAAACTTGTCCAAGTATGGACGGAAGATACGGTTCATCATATCCATGAAAGCCGCAGGTGCATTGGTGAGCCCAAACGGCATCACCACAAACTCATAGTGTCCATAGCGAGTCCTGAAGGCTGTCTTCGGAATATCCGACTCGCGAATCCTCAGCTGATGGTAGCCTGAGCGAAGATCGATCTTCGAGAAAACCGAAGATCCTTGGAGCTGGTCGAACAAATCATCGATGCGCGGCAAAGGATAACGGTTTTTCACCGTTCTCTTGTTCAGCTGCCTGTAATCGATGCATAGTCTCATGGATCCATCCTTCTTCTTGACAAATAGAACCGGAGCACCCCAAGGTGAAGTGCTCGGTCTCACGAATCCCAAATCTAGTAACTCCTGCAACTGCACCTTCAGCTCCCTCAACTCGGCTGGTGCCATGCGATATGGTGCCATAGAGATCGGCTGTGTATCTGGCAACAATGTGATCTCAAACTCGATCTCCCTCTCAGGAGGAAGCCCTGGTAGCTCATCAGGAAATACGTCTGGATATTCAGATACTACTCGGATATCCTGTATCATCGGCTCCTGATCAGACACCTCCCGAACAAAAGCAAGATATGAATCGCAACCCTGGTCAACAAGTCGCTGGGCTCGCAACACTGAAATGTACTCCATGGTGGAGTCATGCTAAGTACCCTCAAAAGTAAACTCGGGTAGATCAGGAATTCTGAAGACAACCGTCTTCCTAAAGCAATCAACTAGTGCATGATGAGTAGATAGCCAATCCATGCCCAAAATCAAATCGAACTCATCAAGCTGCAGAAGTAGACAATCTGCGATCATCTCATGACCGCCAATCAGTACGGGCAAGTGCCTGACTATCAGAGATATGACAAATAACTGGCCACCTGGCCCTCGGATGTGATATGGAGACGATAGCGTCTCTGCAACTCTATCTAAAGAAACAAGCAACCTCGAGGCAAGGAAAGAGTGTGTTGCGCCGGAATCGAATAAAACATGGAAAGGTCGGCCCAAGACTGAGACCATACCTTTCACCACTGTAGCCGCTGAACGTGCCTGCTCCTCAGTAACGGCATGTAACTGTCCCTGTCTGGCTGATGCAGCACTAGAACCTGCCACACTCTGCGTCTGTCTCTGCTGCTGCCGCCTAAAGTTGGAGTTCCTGCCACGGAAACTCCCTGAACGCTGTGCCTGAGGCTGTGACTGTGAAGGCTGTGGCTGAGGCTCGCCAGAAGCCTGTGGGCACTGTGCTCGGTAATGTCCCCACTCGTGACATCGATAGCATCTGACTGGCCTGGTAGGTGGAGTAGCTGTGCCTGTGCTCCGAGCTGGTCCGGCTGGTGGTCGGTCTACTCGCTGCGACCCAGATGGTCGAGCGGACTCTGTGCCACGTCCGGCGAGTGCTCCCCCTAGAGTAGTCGATGGAGAAGAGCGAGCACTGCCAGAGAATGTCGAACCTGTAGGTCGAAACCGTCTGTCTGACCTCTGCTGCTGAAATGGTCGACGTATCGGTCCAAAAGATCGTCGCAGTCTAGGTGTTGCTCCAGACGAGCTCCCGAAGCGTCTCCCCCTGATGTCCTCGAACTTCTCCGCAGCATCGGTAGCCTCGGAGATAGAAGTAATGTGTAGTCCTGCCAGCTTCTCCTGCACCTCCTCTCGCATGCCGCCAATGAACTTCTCCAGATTCTCCTCTGGAAATGCGCCAGCTGCTCGTGTATGTCGTGATAGCTCTGTGTATCTGATGAAATAATCTCTGGCGGTCATCTGTCCCTGACGAAGCTCTGCAAACAGTCGGCGCTGGGACTCCTTCCACTTCGCAGAAAAGAAGTGGGCTCGGAACTTCGTCTCGAAATCGTTCCAAGTAGGCTCTCGGCCTAACTCGGATGCTACGGCCTCCCACCATCGCTCGACGAAGTCTGTCAGTGAATACTCCACGAAAGATAGCCACGTGTCTCGTGGCGCATGAATTGCCCTGAGCACCTTTATCACTCTTTTCAGCCACTGCTCAGCATCATCTGGTGAACCTGTACCCTCAAACAGGGTACGTTGGCTCGCTGGTAAGAAGTGAAGACTGACTGGTGCCTGTGAATGACTGAATACTCATGTGCATCCTCGCCAGCAAGGTCAACAGGGTCCTGCTCCCTGTCCAAGTCTGCATCCTCCTGAGCTCCATGCTCTGGTATGTCCTCTAGTGCATCATCAGGGTGAGGCTGCTCCACCTCAACAGACTGGTGCTGGTCCTGTCGTGTTCCATCCCGAGATGGATGGTACGTGAAATCTGATAAATCCTCAAATCTCATCTCTATGTCCGTCTGCCTGTCAGCAATCTCGGTCTGCTGGGCCAATATCTGCTCCTGCTGGCCTCTCATAGCAGCCTGCTGCTGCTGAAGATCGGTAAGTGCGCTCAGTATGCGTGCCAGCTGATCAGAAGTATCCTGACCTGGTCGAGATGTCATGGCTCTGCATGAGAACCATAATTAGTCATAAGGATGCCCTAGACAGATATTTATCATAAATGCTTTTCTCTTCTTGGGATATAACATGAAAATTAATGAAATTGGTGACATTTGTGGTTATTGAATAAGAATGTCATATTTCCCTTCTCGAACTCACGACAAGTCGGAAGACTGTCGCTATTCGAGAACTTAATGCGATCGGAATTGAAATACTGCGAATGGGCGTATCGGGGTACCACTGCTCTGATACCAAACTGTGGAGCCCTCAGGATCCGGGTACCCGTTTACGCGCAATTCGCAATATATCATTCACATTTAATCACACAAGTTGCACAATTACAGGGAAAATTTTCGCGCAAATTATGACATTCATTCTCAATACATGACCACAAGTGTAAGAGACAATATGGCACCAACATTCTATTCATTAATATTCATATCAGTTTACAACGTATACAAGGAACTTCCATTACATCATATATCCCAAAGTGTGATACAAAAGAGATAACATTTACATCATTATCTGAACAAAACTAAGACAAAGTAATTCATACCGTCGGGTATAAACTCTATCTCCTGGAAGCATGTATATACTGAACGGCTACTGAACTGCAGGCTGTTTGCCTGCCACACACAATAGGAAAGAAGAGGCGTCAGCCATTGCTGGTACCTCCCTAAAATATATATAAAAATAACCAGATATTTAATATGTACAAAAGCAGGCAAGTAGAAAGGTGATACCAGTAAAATCTACATCTACTCGCGTAAATAGAAAGGGGTTTGTTTGTAATGCGTTTCTAATGATTTCCCCAGAACCCGACATTTCCCATATGTAACATATTTATATAGCAGTTGCGTAATCATGAGTGTATGAGTGTGAATACATATATTAATTTCTTTAGAGATCATGTTGATGAGTGAAAAATGGAAAAGTTGAGATTTGTAGAGATCTATTAATTTATTTAAATTCTTGGGTAGAGAGAATGGTCTTTTGATCATAACTTCTCAAATTCTCAACTTCAATGTTTCAGATATAGCTCCAGATGTTGTAGATGTAGATATGGATGATCTGGATATAGAATCGCCAAGTCTGTTTGGCGAAATAACTCAAGCGGTGAAGAAGCCTGCAAATGGCTCTTCCGTCTCGCCCTCTAATTGGAAGCGCGGTCCAATAGAGGGATAGGTCTACTCCCCAACTACGCCACTGAGACGGGTGAGAGAGACTCCCTAGAAAAGTCGCTCTAGAAAAACAGCCCGACTAGTACGGGCGGACGAGCTCGTACGTAAAACTGAAAACCAAGGATCCCCCGCCTGGGTATCCTAATAGACAGGGTCAACGGAACTGGTCTAAAGTCAGGATCCCAACGAGGCGTAAAAACACTGCGAGCTCGCGTAAAAATCGTGAAGAAGACTGGGACCCTAGACCCGCGCATTAAGCGGCCGCTGCCCTAACTGGGCTTCCTATTCTTCCGCCCAGTTGAGGGTCACCGCGCCCTCGCACGGTCAAGTGTAAAAGTCACCATGACCGGCATAAATTTTTATCATTACTGATTCATTATCAATCAATATCTCATAGATTTCACAGTAATGTATGTTAATTTTCTTGATCTGACAAAACAAATGAGTTTCCTCGGTTCTAGTGATCTGGTCTTAGTTTGAAGATCATGAGATTAGAAGCGAATTTCCCCGTTTTTTTTTTATATATACAGTCAGATCGATGAAAATAAAACTTTCCAAATTACAAAATTTTTCTCTAAAAGTTGGTTATTAAGTAACAATAGAAATTTAACATCTTATTCCAGCGCCTTAACTTATCAAGGCTTTCGAGTTTTCCAAAGTCATAATTTAGTGTTGAGTGCTAACCGACTAGAGAATTTCAAGCTTTAGGTTTCTCTAATATAAACAATTCAAGCCCCTACTTTTGGTCTAGATACATAGTCCTTCAAGGCTACACTCCTATATCATTGAAATTGAAACCCAAATATATTCTTATAGTTTTAAATTTTACTTGAAATGCCCAGAAAACCATGCTATTAGTGAATGCCATAGATGGAAATTCTTTTATTATTATTACTATTATTATTATTATGACCCATACGATACAGATACAACCCACGTTTTATCGTAGTGTCTGGACTTCCAATATAATTTAAAAAAATCAGATCTATTGTTTTTTTTTTTCAAAATTACTATACAGTTATATACCTATGAGTATATATATTTCTAGTTGTAAACTCAACTGTATATAATGGATATATCACGAGGTTAATTTGCTACAAACCACCTATAATATGATTAATCTCTACCGGGTTGAATTTTAAACTATCATTTTGACTGCACTAAAATGAAGTTATAACCCAGTAATATGTTCTGGACATTAATCTCAACTACCTGTCATAGTCATCTCTTCTATGTTTGGCTCCTAATTAAAAATTCTTCTACATTACTTAGGTGAAGGACCAACCAACAAACAAAAATGTAATTCCCTTTCCATCCAGACCACTTGTATTTCAGATCCATTCAGACCACTTGTATTTCAGACTTTTAATGTTTAAATTTCCACAAAATGGGATTTTATTTGTAAGTACAACCTGCATGCAAGAGCTTTGCTAATTATTGATGAACCAAGTAAATTTTCCTTTTTAAATAAAAACAATAGAAGGCTTCAGAGTTTGATCTTGAATCATATATCCCTGAACTAAACCAAGTTTTCAATCATTAACCTTGAAATAAAAGAAAACAAATTCTAGGATTTAATCCTGGATTCCAAAATTTCATAATCTTTTTTTTTTTTGAATCAGATTAAATCAACTTCTTGGCAACAATAATTTGTTGTGTGGATCTCATGTATGGCAGCAAATAGGGGGAAGGGGATGGTACCTATTTGTTTTCTTCTCCTTGGAGATAAAACTCCAACATGCAGTGGCTATGGTGGCTTGTTGTTGCAGTTTGGAGAGCAACAACACCTTGCAGGAGATCTTAAGAGAGAAAGAAGCAGTAGCTGGTTGCTTCAAAGCTCCAACAATCAAGAGAGGCTGCAGTTCCTGGTTTTGCTGGACAACCGTAAGGATGAGAGGGGACGATGGTTCTCTTGTTGAAGAGATTAGAAGGAGAATTTGAGGGAGAATGATGAGATCGATGAGACAAAAGTGGAAGAGAACAAGGGCTCTTCTCGTTGGGATAATTCTGAGAGAAATGAGAGGAAGGGGTATTTATAACAATGTGAAGTGTCTTTAGTGTTTGCCACATGGAGGGAAAATATTGTGTTGTCAAGAGTAAAGTAGACCAAGTGGGATAAAAGGAGTGAGAGAAAACAAAAAGGAAAAAGGGCTAACTCACGGCTGTTGTGTGTGTCCTTTTTTTTTTTAAACAGTAACGGGCAGGCTACTGAACTTAAAAATATATTTTTATTTTATATATATATATACTCTTTATTTGATATACTTAAAATCTACCTTACGCGCACCTCGGGTCTCGGATTTTGACGAGTAATACCTCGTTTTGACCGTCTCGGAATGACGATCGATTTGAGTATAATGTTGATATACTTTCGGTCGAGTTTCGAATACCCGAAATTTTCGGATACGGCTTTTGTTTAAGACTAAATTTTGTAATTTAAAATATCATATGACCTCCGATTGACGAACGGCCGATTCCGTTGGTCTCGTGTCGTCGAATCGGATCTAATGACGGTCTCGGTTCGTTTCGCGGTTTCCGAATTTGCGTCGCGGCTTTTCACGGCACGCATTGCAAAGGGACCGATTTTTGGTCGATTTCGCCCGAACTACTTTTGATTCACTACTAATTGGTCGTTTTAGGTTGTTTAGTATTAACCGACAACGTTTTTGGGTTCATTAGACCCAAAATCGGACGACTTCGGGTTTGATTGGAAACCGGATGCTACACCAAGCCACCCGAGGGAGATCCTGCCTGAGCAAGAGCGTTCATCAACGCCAGAAAATCCATGAAACTCTGATCGGAGAAGGAGCCCCGGATGCGAGGAGACCAAGAATCGTCCACCCAGCAGGAAGCGACAGAGGCTTCCTTATTTTCTGCCAAAGCGAAAAGTCGAGGGAAGCGAATAGAAAGAGGCTCCCCATCCAACCAGCAATCATTCCAGAAGGAGAAATCGCGGCCGTCACCGAGCACAGGTTTGAAAGACGATCTGTATTTCACAAAAGGCACCTGAATACCACGCCAAAAAGGAGATCTCCCACCCACGTCCTCCGAAGCTCCCACACCAGGCCACGCCCGGCCGTGAAGAGCCCTCAAGATGGTAATGAAGTAGCTATCATCTCTTCCCCAGACCCTGGTTGCCCACTTAAGGAAGAAGGCATCGTTTATCAATCTGAGGCTCCTTATCCCCAAACCTCCTGCCGACTTCTCCCTCACCACCTCCTCCCAAGCGACGAGGTGAATCCCCCTCCCAGCGCTGCCCGACTTTCCCCAAAGGAACTTCTTGAAGCAAGACTCCAGTCTATTGCCAATCCCCGCGGGCATCCGACGAGTCGATAGAAAATGAACAGGTATGGCGGCAAGGACCGAGCGAAGAAGAACCAGTCTACCTCCTTTGGAAAGAAGAGCCGCGCGCCAGGTAGCCAATCTCGCCTCTACCTTCTCCACCACCGCACTCCAATCCTTCAATCGAGACCTCCCGATCACCAAGGGAAGGCCCAGGTAATCCAGCGGAAGGCAGCCCAAAGCAGAGCCCAGAATGTTGGCGAAATCCGAGGCACGCGTCTCCGAAACGCCAAAAGTAATGACCTTCGATTTAACGCCGTTCATGCGTAAGCCCGATAGTTCGCCGAATAGGTCTAAAGTCGTCGACATGGTCGCCACTTCCGAGTCTCCCCCTTCAATAAAACACAAAGTGTCGTCCGCGAACTGAATAAGTGGTACGAAGATAGTCCCCTTAGAAAAACCTTTCGACATGCCCACATCAACCACCCGGGCCACCATTCGAGCCAAGACATCCGACGCAATCACGAAAAGGAGGGGGGCCAGGGGGCAACCTTGCCGCAGGCCCCGACGCGGCTGAAAGCGCCCGCCCTCCAACCCGCCATTAAGCAGAAGAGAAAAGGAGGTAGTCGTAACACAGCGCCGCATCCACGAAATCCACAAATCCGGGAATCCACGCCTCTTGAGGACCGACCATAGAAAGCCCCAATCGATGCTATCATAAGCTTTGGCGAAATCGATCTTCCAAAGAACTCCTTGACGCCCCGAGGCTTTCCAATCCGCCACCAGCTCCGACGCAGCAACAATATAGTCCGATATTTGCCTGCCTTTGATGAAGGCCGCCTGACATGGCGAGATAAGAGGGTCCAGTACCTTAGAGAGTCTCCTGGCAAGCACTTTAGCAACAATTAAATAAGCGGCATTAGAAATGGAGATGGGGCGAAAATCCCCGATGTCCTCCGTCGCCTCCCTTTTAGGAATCAAGAGAAGCAGAGCTCTATTCAGTCTATCAAACCCCGCGTTTCCGCCACAGAACTCCACAACCATCTCGAAAACTTCCTTGCCCACCAAATCCCAAAAGTCCTTGAAGAATGCATCCGAAAAGCCATCCGGCCCTGGGGAAGCGTCAGGATTAAGCTCCCATAGGGCCTCTTTAGTCTCCAACATAGAAATCGGCCTAATAAGCATGGCACAATCCTCCGCAGAGATGGAGGGAACCCCCAAGCCGAGCCACTTCCAACGCCGAGGATGACGAATCGACATGGCCTCCCTGAAATGCTTCGAAATTGCAGCACCCATAGCGCTATCCCCAACGAAACGCTGCCCATCAACAGAAATAGCCCTCATAGAATTGTTCCTTTTCCTCCCTCTAGCAACTCGGTAGAAGAAGGCCGAGTTCGCGTCGCCGTCTTTGAGCCATTTGAGCCTGGAGCGCTGACGCCATTCGATAGCTCTTTTCTTTTCTTCATCCGACACCCTGATTTGCGCAGAAGAGCGCTCCTCGAGCTCAGTAACGTTGAGATTCCTCTCATTCTCCACAGCGTCAAGTCTTGATATAATCTCCTCCGCCTCTTTTCTGATGATCACCCTCGCCAATCGCGACTCCCTTTTAAAATGAGTCAATCTCGTACGCAAGGAAGCAAGCTTTTGATTAAGACGAGCAGCCGCAGAGCCCTCAACCGGAGTAGAGACCAAGTGATCATTGACCACCTCACGAAAAGAAGGCTCCAAGAGCCAGCAGCGTTCATATCTAAAGAAGCCCCTCGGGGATAGATTCTCACCAGAATCCCACAAAATTGGCGAGTGGTCAGAGAAAGCTCTCGGTCTCGAAGAAACCGAGCAGGAGGGGAAACCTTCCATCAGTGCACTCGAAGCCAAGAATCGATCAAGGCGGGACCGTGAATTGGCATTCCTCCAGGTATAGTTAATATCCGTAGCGACCAAGTTTTCCAGAGCCAAAAAGTCCAGAGTCTCTCTAAATGAAGGAGAACCCGGGTCGCAGCCCCCCCTAGCCCGAGGGCGATCAGACGAATGAATAGTGACATTAAAGTCTCCCCCAATGATCCACGGTAGGCCAGCGAAAGCACGGCCCGCAACACGCAAATCATCCCACAGCTCCGCTCTGCTGATATGACAGCAAGGCCCATAAACAGATGAAATAGCGATAGGGGTGGGTAAGTCCCTTCTAACAAGCAACACCGATAGCATATGCCTCCCCATCAAGGTGGACTGCTGGGAAAAAAGACCCGACTTCCAAGCAATGAAGATGCCACCCGCCGCTCCCACCGCATGCAATGCCACAAAGGAATCCAGCGACCCCGCACCAAGGGACCTCCATAGAGCATCGTCCAAGCCCTCAACTTCGTTTCCTGAATCAAAGCCACGTCACAAGCCCACTCCGAGAAGCGGGCACCCAAAGCCTTCCTCTTCACGTCATCCCCCAACCCCCTGACATTCCAGGAAATGATTTTCATTAAGGAAAGAGTCTTCCCCCACCAGAGGGTGCGAGGCCAGCCGCCTCCGCCACCAAGTCACGCAAAGTAGCACAGGAATGAATCGACGCCGCTCGCGAACGAGAACTGGCCCGCCTCCGATACCTCTTCCCCGATCGCGCATCAGAACGCGAACCTTGGTCACAACCACAAAACGACTCCGAGTCGGCCCTGGCGGAGAAAAGCAAATCGTGGTTGGGCGAACCCACCTCATGCGGTGAAGGCATGCCCAAGATGGAAAGCGGGGAAGTATCAAGCAACAAGGGCCTAGAAAATTCCCCATAATCGACGGGAGCATCTTATGATGGAAGGATAGAAGGAGAGACGGGCCGAATCTCCTCAACATTCGTCCGCGTAGAGAAGGTTCCAACCGCAACCCGAGAAGGCCCCTGATCCGAGTCCGTCAGAATAATAGGGGAGTTGCGTGCAGGCCAAGATCCGAAAAGACCTGACCCGCCAGCGTCAGCATCCGTGGATAGTATACACGTTCGTGCACCCGAAAAAGACGAGAAGTTCGTTCTGCCAACCTTCCAAGCAAAAGAGCCAAATACAGAATCAACCTGGGAAGGGCCCCACAGTTGCGGATCGCCACGTAAGGCAATATCACTCGGGAAGCGGGGCGAATCATTGAAGGGCCGCCCGAAATCAATCCAAGGGACCGACGCCTCGGAGGCGCCCCCATGCAGGAGCGACTCCTCGCAGACGCCCCCATACAGCACCAGATGGCCAACAGGAGACGAGGCGTCACGCGAACGAATGGGGTCCACCGTCCCAATCGGAGGCAGCGCCGGACGAGGCAAGGCCGGAGGCTGACGTAGAGGCCGCACGAAGGAGATCTCGACCGGAAAGGAGAAGCGACCTACAGAGAAGGTTTCGAAGAACACCTTCCCCAAGAGGTCAGGCAGCGAGTTCCTGCCACACTCCAGAAGGACCCTAGTAGACTTCCAATCCGAGCCCGGTTTGAATCCGTCCTCCACAATCGCCAGCAGCTCCCCCCACCGGTGCAGAAGAGCAGCCACAGCGGGAACCTTGCGGGACAAAAGAGGGATCCCCCGCACCTCAACCACACAAATTTCGATGCCAAAGCAAGCTCCATCGTCGTAATGCAGAGGGCGCCAAGAAAGCCCCTCAAAGAGAGCACTCTTCAATAAACTTTGATGTTGAGTCTCTGATAGACCACGAACGCAACATCTAAAGGAATCAAGAACCACCAGGTCACCTTCGAACGAAGGTCCAAAGAAGTCATGCAAACTTGACTTCACGAAACGCCAATCAGTTCCCCTTCGTTTTGCAAACCCCACAGCAATTCCATCGCACCCACCCATCTTTTCTTGATGGTCATGAACCGAGCCACCGAGCGCCTCCATCTTCCCCGGCCGAAACGACGCAGGTACCCCGCCGCCACTCTCATACCCCCTCGAATCAAAGCCACCCTTGCCAAAGCGCAAAGCCGAATCAGCAAACATTTCCCTCGCAAGAGGGACACCAGAGCGAACAGGGTCAGAAGAGCCACGAACCACCTGCGCGAAGGAGCGTGAGCCATACTGAACGGAAGGAGCATGCATGGCGGGAGCCTCCAAGGCGACGTTGCATGGCTTACGCGGCACAGGATCCAAGCGAGAAGTCCCGAACCAACAAGAAGCTTTCTTATGACCAACCCTCCCACAGGAATAGCATCTTGCAGGCAGACCACAGGACGAAGCCGAGTGACCACGAACACTGCATCTAAAGCAACGCTTACTCGACTTCATGCGCGAAACCCAGACCCAACCAGAACCTTCTTCATGCAAGTCGGAGACGACCGCTTCGTCGTGAGGCCTTGCACTTTGAGGGCCAGACCCTTTGTAGTCGACGTCGTTGAAGACACTAGCGGAGCTTGCCATTCCTTTTCCAGAGACGGAGAGAGGACCTCTCGGGATAGAATGCTTCGGTCTCCACGAAGCAGAAGCATTAGAAACCCGTCTCTATGATGTGACCGCAGGGCGAGAGTGCCCACGTGCCCCCAGCGAAGGCTTCCACCGATCTCTCACTTGCCACCAGTGCTTCTCGCGACCTCTCTCCCCTCTTCTCACACGTTCTCCAACTCTCTCTCGCTCTCCCGCTCTCACGCTCTCCTATACTTCTTAGCAAAAGAGTGTAGCAGAATGCAAACACCATCCCCTTCTAGAATCTTGACCATCCCCTTCTAGTTACTTGACATTATTACGACTTTCTTTTTACATAATCATGTTCTCACTCTTTCTAGGGTGATGTTGTCACAGCTTGCTACCTAGATCAATTGTATATTGTCCTCTGTAATAGGAGAAAGATTCCTTTTTTATTGTATTTCCCGATAAGGACCTTTTTTCTAACACATTGTGTCTTGGCTTTACGGCTTTTGTTCGTCACATGACTTCTGATCGTGACACGCTTTCCCCTAGAGCTATCAAGTGTGTCTTTGATGGCTACTCCTAGATCAAAAAATGGTACCAATGCTTTGATCATGTTCGACGAAAGTACAATGTCAATGCTCATACCACTTTCTTTGAGTCGTATGCATACATGTATGCACGTATGTACGTACGTGTATATATGTGTATGTGTATGTATATGTATCTATATGCATGCATATACATCCATTCATACATGCATATATATGTATGTGTGTATGTGTGTATTTCTGTGTGTGTATGGATTAGTATGTATCTATGTATATATGTATATGTAAATGTGTTGAACTTGTTATGTATTTTTCTCCAACAGGAGTCAGGATTACTTCGTCTAAGCCTAGTGAGGAGGTTTACATTCCACCTCCTCCTTTGCATCCACCTCTAACGCGCCTCTTGTTTCTCAAACTGTGCCTTGTGTTTACAGACGCCTACTAGACTCTTGCTTTGTTGCATTTCCCATCATTCAGCACGTCCCAAGTAAACTCTGAACAATTGGTTTCTACTGATGACACCATTGATATATATGTACAACAAAAGAATTCACAAGTTTAACATGCAATTCCTCAGAAGAGTGAGACGATTAGAGGGTCTTTACTATATATTACACTATGGAAGAGGAGGCATGCATCTGCTATACATATTCTTGCGGTCCATTTTTCATTAGGACATATATCCAAGGATTTCAGAAGTTTGTTGTGGGACCGTCAACCGTTACGATCCTGCACACATACCAGGAGGTTATGTGAGACGATCAGAGGAGTTATGCTATAGAGGAGGAGATGGTTGCACTCCAGTCATGCAACACGTGGAACTCAATTGTTGTTCCAGCAAGGGCTTCGATCATTGTTATAAAACATCAGCCGACTAAGTATGGCCAAGTCAGAGGGGGGTAGCTAACTCGACTAGGCCAAATTGGCCTATAGTCAGGTTTACCCAATTACTCGACCAACTAATTGACCAAGTCAGTTGACTAATTGCCCGACTTTTGCATGGAAGTTTAGAACCCAAAAAAAACTTGCGCCCAGATCTAAGAACCCAGACCAAGACAGTTGATAGATCCCTATTCTCCACCATTTGTCGGGAACTCGGTTAGGGTTTTTTCTTTCAAATTTTTTTTGTATATTGTTCTATATTGGTTGAATGCACCACCACCACTGTTTGCTGAGTTGTTCTATCTTATTTTCATATTGAATAAACTTGTTAGGGTTTTTTATGAGTGAAAACTTGATATTATTTTGCATGTCGGTTAGATTATCTAAGGTTAGCTTTGTGTTTACTATGCTAAATGTGGTACATCAAATTCAAGTCAATAACTATAAGGTTGGGTAATTATCACATCTTTTATTATATTTTATGAGTGTTGATAAGCTTTGTGTTTGTTGATTACAATGATTAGTAACCTGTGAGTTTGTTGATCGGTAACTTGTGAGTTCGTTTTTTTTAAAGAAAGGGGTCGCATCCCAAAATGCCTACTTTAATAACCACAATTAATATAAAACATAAATTTACAGTACATAAACAGTATCAAAAGTATGTCTTACTCAGATGACATAAAGTCATCCAATTCCATGGAGGAGATCCCAGATAAGTTCCCAAGGCTCTTTATATAAACCGCCTGACTCCAAATCCTCACTGTAAACAAGATCTATGAAAGCGGATTATCAAGCAAGTCCACTGACTTGTCCAACAAAATGAATTATCCTAGACATTCTATTCAAATAGATATCTAGAGATGTATTTATTCGAGAAACCATGAATTGCAGTTGTTTAGAATCCAAACGCATAACAATATACAAATTAAAAAAAATAACCATAGGAACGGTAAAAATATGTTATGGAAGACTGCATTGTACAAGCTAAACATAAAATTATGTGACAAATTAACAAAAGCATAGGAACGCTAAAAAAATGCTACAGAGTGGACTGCATTATATGGCACGACAACCTCCCGAACCAATAACAATTCAAGCATAACTACCAAAAGAGGTCGCGCTGGGCAATTTCGGCCATGAAAGTTTAAATATTAGGAATTTGTAAAAAAAAACAAGTAATGTGACTATTACCCAGCTTGGTTCGTGGTAAAAATTGTAGGCCTTCCCAAAACTGGAGCTTCCTATAAAAATCACCAGAGAAAGGGAGAAATATCAGATTCCTCAAAATTAAGATTGTTAGATACTATGTTATATATTTTAAAACGGTTTATCTGGTTCAATGCGTGGATTTACTTCAAAATGAATTTAAGAGAAGGATTGTTAACACAAAAACTGAGCACTCCTATGACAACCTTCTATAAAGAGTGGGTAACAGATGAAAATCCCTCCAAAATTTCTGTAAGTTTCTTCAAAAAAATTTGTAAGTAGAAATCAAGATTATTCGGTTCAAAAGTTCCATGAGGCTCTCCTTGTTTTGCATTAGTCACTTACCACTAATCGCTTTATTACTACAGATAAAGGTTGGCCATCTTAAAAAAAATTCCAATGCAGTGAATAGATTTACTTACAAATTTCATTTAAGATAAGGTTTGTTAACAAGAAACTGAGGAATCATACTAAGTGGGTAACAAAACCAAATAGAATGAAACAACACTTGGATTCTCTCAAAAGTTTCCCTATATATCCATGAAGATATTGGAGTTCAAAAGATCCTCCTTGTATTGCGACTCAATTTATTTGCCAATGAATCATTATCAAAATAAGGTGAACTGTTTTCCCAAACCCTGAAACACCGTTCTAACACTTCATAAGAATTTGGCATGCATAACTTGAAAAAACAAGTTATAGTGTTCTAATGAGAATAGCGGCCCTGTAGTCTAGCAGTTCCGTCTAGAGAGCAAAGGGATAAATTACTAGAGAACCAAAAAATGCTAGTGGACAATAAACTGAGAGGGAAATCTAAAGCAAGATTAACATGTTAAAATGCATGGAAGGAGATAAGTGAACCTCCTCATGCTCAGTCTCCGAGAAATGTCTATCATCTGCAACAACCACAAATCTATAACAGAGCTGAGGACCCTGAAATGTCCTCTAACCCCACATTATTGTTGGCATGCTCCTGAATCAAGCCACCATTATTAGAATTAAACCCATTGAAGCTGAGTAGATGAGTGGATGACCTAGTGCTATGATCAGTAATAATTGTGCTAGAAAATCATTCATTTGCAACCAGATGCAAAGGCAGATGGCATGATGAGCAGAAGCCCAGACAACCACGCTTCTCGTAGCACGTGTCCTCAATATGGCCAACTCTAGAGCAAAGATGCTTAGACCTACCACAATGGTCACTTCGTCCTCGGCCACCATGTACTCTTGCAGTTGCAGCAAAGGAATCTCCCAGACCTCATGTATCAGCCATAGCTGAGACAATGATAAAACTCTATGTACTAGGCGTTAATCCGACTAATACGACCATACTCCTCTTCAATAAGGGAAATCATTGAACCTATGAGCAATTGATTCCTTCTAGATTTTTTAAACTACAACCATAAACACTTCTCGTTATGCTCTCCATGACTCATAGAGGATAATAAATGTGAAGCTTTTCAAGCATAGCTTTAAAGACCAGTGTAATAAACGTGAAGAGGCTGGCCATAATAGATGATCTAAAGATAGCATGACACTGTTCTAAGATTACGGTATCATTTCTTGCCTGAGAATAAGCATTGGCAAGAGTATCCCACATAGTCTTGGTCAATCTTGAGGCAAGAGTATCCTCTAACCCCATGCCACAAGGGATGGCCAAACTTGCACATGTCAGGTTTCTGGAGCTCATGCATCCTATTCCTCATGCCTTAGTTTCTTTTTCACTTCCTTTTCTATGGGAGTTCAAACCTTATTTCATTAATTTAGCAAGTTCCTTGGAATTCTCTGTCTATAATTATGAATGAAGCATGATAAACTCATAAAAAAAACTCTAATATTTTATGTTTTCTTCATGGATATAGCTTAAACTAAAATAAAGGATGCTTATTTTCATAATGAATGCATTAAAGAATATTTATAAAAATACACAACTAAGGAGAAGACAAATACTTTAAAATATTCAAGGAGATGAATGCCTCCACATTTAAAAAGTACTTGAGACACCATACATCGATGACGAGCACAAGAGCCAATAAGGTACATTGTTGAATAGACAAAAGTCATAAAAACACAGTCAACTTGTAAAGACTCCAAGTCATATCTAAAGCCATGAAACAAACTCGATCCTCCATTCAATGTTCTGGTGTGCAGCCTAAGCGACCACATATGCGGCTTCATATGCTTATTCAGTACCCCTACCAAAGCGCATAAACCATATGCAGTCATTATGCGTCTTGAGTGCATAACCAAGCGCATAAGCATATGTGGTCAACTTCACGGCTCTAGGCAGTGCATATGAAAAACCTATTTATTTGGACCTATTTGGGATCCAAATATCGAAAATAACACCAAACTGCGAAAGCATTAGATTCATAACCCTCTTCAATTTCTCAACATTTTCCTTCATTCGACATTGTTCTTCCTGCATTCACCGCTTCCCTGCCTATCCAACTTTCCCACCAAGCCATGTCCTCGCCACAGGTGCCGTCATCATTGCCTCCACAGGCAACAACACCTTTGCCTCTGACTCTAGAGATTTTTTTTGCTAAGATAACAAAAAAATGAGATTGGTCCTCTAATGTATTATTAGTGTGTGATTTGTTGGAGTATATGTGTTATGTGTCGCTTATAGTATAGATGGATAAATGGAACACTCTAAGATCCATTTACTACATCTAGTTTTTTAGTCCCACATCTACCAGTTGTGAGGTAAGGAGACTCAGTGAGGCTATATAAAGAAGCTCCTAACCCTCTATATCCAGTGAGAAAGTGCAATGCATACATCAGCCCTTTGAGGCATTCTCCCGTGGTTTCATCTTGCTCCTTAGGGAGTAGGGTTCCACGTTAAATCTCGTGTTTCATATTTCTTTATTGTTTTTATCTGATAAGCTTCCACATTATATTTTCTAGCGTGGTATCAGAACGGGTCGTTCTTGATTGATATTGAAGAATTTTCTTTGGAGATTTTTTTATTGTTCAACAATTGAGTTCGTGTTTTGATTTATTGTTCAATCAAGCTCTAGGGTTCTTCCTATGGAACCCTAATATTGCACAGATTCAACATCAAGCATCAAATTCTAGGGTTTTGTTCCGAAACCCTATCAGCAAGCAACATACATGCTCCATATCTGCATCTTCTACTGCAGCTCTTCTTCCAGGAGAAGACGCATCTCCAGTGTTCAGAAAAGCGGTCGAGTAAGCCGCATACTCGTACTCGGGGGTCTTGCCGCTCCGAGTATGATGAAACGACCATGTATACGGGTTGACCCGCATGCTCGGCCGAGTATACCCCCTATGCGGCCGCATACTCGACTGCTTTTCTGACATAACTTTTTTTATTTAATCTAAAACCAAATAACTCCGTCCATAGAATAACATAAAACCGCATACTCCCCGCATAAAACTGCATACTCTTCCGCATAAAACCGCATACTCCTTGCATACTCTCCCGACTAAGAATATTAGCATAATATTAAATATTAATTTATATTTTTAATAATAAAAAATACCAAGCCGCATAAAACCGCGTACTCCCTGCATACTCTCCCGCATACCCCATACTCTCAATGCAGTAACCCCTCCGACTGAATATCGCACAGCGCCTTCCTGAACATTGCGCATCTCCCTCGCAGGAGATGTCGCATCTTCCAGATATGCATCTAGGGTTTCAGCCCTTGCTAGAGCTCGACCTAGCAGAGGTCTTACGCGAAGATCTGAAGCTCTTAGCAGAGCCTCTTCCACAGGCAAATCAACCCATCTCCAGGCACGCGCAGGATTCTCCAACACGCTTTGAAGAAACGACATAGGGAGCGGTTTTCCGATTATCTCCAGTCAGGCTCCAAAATACCTAGGCGATGTTTCTCCCTCCTACCCCAGCGCACATCGGACTCCACCAAGTAGTGGTGGTCCTGCTCCTGCTCTAGTCGCATCACCTCCTGGGCTCCATCACATGTATGTGGTCTTCTACCTGAGTGGAACCCGTCGAGCATCCAAGCGGCGCTGCCCCTCCTCGCATCCAGGTGGCGCACCTCCAACGCGAGCTCCTTTCCTCTGACAGCAACTGGTTGTCCGCCATCATGAGCTTCAGCGCCCCTCTCTCGTCCTCGCGTCGCGCGCTCAAGCGGGCAGGTGATATGATACCGCGCTCTCCTCGCGCATCTCCAGGCCTCCTTCGCGCCTGCAAGAGGAGGAACCTCCAAGAGCGGTGATTCCCTTTCCAGGCGAAGGCGACACCGAGCCCCCTTCATCATCGGGGGCGGCAGGAGCAGGGGCCCCCCATCTAGGGCAGCAGGTTTCTTCGAAGAGGGTTCCCAATGGGGAACCCTAAATAAGGAGTCAGACCGTGCATTTTTTTTTAATATATATGTATGTGTTTCAGCCCAAGTGGGTCGTTGGTGAAAAAAATACAAACGAAAGGAGAGGAAGAAGAGGCCAGACGAAAAAAATGGGAGTCATGTTTAACAAAAAAAAAGAGGTGGATTGCTTTGAGAAAAAAAGAAAAAAAGGCCATAAAAATTTGAAACGACTTATGTAAAAAAAATATGACGGCTTTTTAAAAAAATGAAATGAAATAGCCATTAAAAAATTCAAAAAAAAATGAACAGAGCAAATTTTAAAAGAAAAGCCTAGAAAATTTGTGATGGCGTATGTGATGTTTTTGTTTTCCCCATTTTATTGTCTTCTCCCAACTTTGTCAATGTCACTATTTTCCGACAAGTATGGGAGAAAGGGGGAGTATTGTGTAGAGTCACAGGTCTATTACATATTCAGATGTCAGATTCCAGACCAGCCAGGTTTTTTAGACTCTATAAATGTTCAGACTCGACGATCAGATTCTGAGTCTTCAGTTCAAACATGTACATGTATGCGGTCTTCTGTTTGATGTGTACATATTTGCCATCACTTTTTCAGTGGTCCCCATCCTTAGTGTTTCACCGGGGTTTTCATGTGATCCATAGTGACTCCGGAGTAGAGTACCCATTCCCTATACCATGTGGGTTAGGATTTTCATGTGGTTTCATAGGGACTCCAGAGTAGAGACCCCATTCTTTGAGTCAGTATGGGAGAGACCCAGTTCTCCAACGAGGAAACTTTTCAGGCCTCATTCTTCAATGATCGTGGACTCCAGTATGAGATCCTTTCGAGGTTCCTAGGAGAGAGAGCCCACTTTGAGGTCCCTATGAGTGAGACCCATCTTCAGAGATCTACGTATGGATAATTAGCAGTGTTCTTTATTCAGCCCTTTCAGAGATGGAGCAGTTGTCCACATATTGTGGCGGGCCAGAGTTCTCCAGGTGGAGACTCTTTTTCAGTTTCAGTAGCTCTGACAGGCGCAGTACGGAGCACGCTCAGTTTGATTCACACTCAATCCTAGTATTCCTCCTCATCTGCATGGCATGAGAAGCAACGTCCTCGACAGCAGCCGACAGTTGTGCACGTTGATTTGATATTGTCTGTAGTGTCTTGTAGCGTGAGTTTGAGATTTCTTTCTATTTGTCCAAGCTGAGCATTGCATGCTCCAGCTTGAGGGGGAGTGTTGGAGCATGTGGTATGTGTCACTTATGGTATAGATGGGTAAATGGAACACTCCAGGATCCATTTACCACAACTAGTTGTTCCGTCCGACATCTACCAGTTGTGAGGTCTGGAGACTTAGTTAAGGCTATATAAGAAGCCCCTCACACTCTGTATCTAGTGAGAAAGTGCAATGCATACATCATCCCTTTGAGGCATTCTCCCGTGATTTCATCCCACTCCTTAGAGAATAGGGTTCCACGTTAAATCCCACATTCCATATTTCTTTAATCTTTTTATCTGATAAGCTTCCGAATTATATTTTCTAACATGATTCAACTGTTGAAATTTTGCAGTTATATTTGCTGGATTCACATGGATTTTGCTGGTTTAAGTGGCATTTTATTAGACTATGATGAAATTCATGAAGAATTGGTGTGTTCTGGATTGCTGGGAACTTAGGATTTTTGTTTCATGATTCAAGCTTCAAATTTCTTCCATGATGAAATTCAGGAAGAATTGGTGTTTTCTGGATTCTGAGAATATGAGCTGGGAACTTAGGATTTTCGTTTCATGATTCAAGCTTCAAATTTCTAATATCTGATGGTTTTCTACTGGGAATCACAAAAAAGGAATGATTTGATGCAAGTTCTTTACATCTATGGTTTTATTAACATATATTTGCTTTCATTGGGACTGTAACAGGAATATTTTAGTATTAATATCCAGTTTCTAAGCTGGATTATAATTAGATAATCTGTCTTTTTATGAAATATATAGTATTAGAAAATAGAAATGCGGACGTGTATCAAAGAAGAGAATAAAGATGAAACATGGAAGAACAAGACTTTTACGTGGAACCCTACTCCCTAAGGAATGGGATGAAACCACAGGAGAATGCCTCAAAGGGCCGATAGTCTGTTGCTTTGCTCGTCTGGATATAATGGGTGTGGGGAGTCTATATATAGCCCCCACTAAGTCTCTACATCCCATAGACAGTAGATGTGGGACTAAACTTTGGATGAGGTAAATGGATCCTAACCCATCTCCCTCATAAGTAAAACATATAAACAAATACTCCAACACTCCCCCTTAAGCTGGAGCATGCAATTTTCAGCTTGAACAAACAGAAAGAAATCTCAACTCACGCTACATAACACTACAGACAATATCGACTCAATGCGCACAACGGTCGGCTGATGTCGAGGACGTTGATTCTCATGCCATGCAGGTGAGGAGGACGAACGAGCTAGAGTGTGAGTCAAACTGAATCTCCTCGTCAGAGAGCATGTGCTCTGTATTGCGCCTATCAGAGTCACTACAATTGAAAATTAGTCTCTACACAGAGAACTCCGACCCCCACAACATGTGGACAACTGCTCCATCTCTGAAAACGGTCGAACAAAGAGCATCGCTAATTATCCATACGTAGATCTTTGAAGATGGGTCTCTCTCATAGGGACCTCGAAGTAGGTTCTCTCTCATATGAACCTCGGAAGGATCTCGTACTGGAGTTCACGATCGCTTGAGAATGGAGTCAGAAGAAGTCTCCTCGTTGGGGAACTGGATTTCTCCCACCTGGCACAGAGAATGGTACTCTTCTCTGGATTCCCTATGAAACCACATGAAAACTCTATCCAACATGGCATAGAGAATGGTACTCTACTCTGGAGTCCCTATGAATCACATGAAAACACTAGCCGAAAACAAGAATGACGGGGACCATGACAAATTATGGCATACATGTGCACATCTGAAAAGACCGCATACATGTGTGTGTCTGAAACTGAAGACTCGGAACCAATCTAATGTTGAGTCTGAAATATAAAGATTCATAGAGTCTGGAAAAACCGACTGGTATGGAATCTGACATCTGAATATGCAACAGTTATGTGACTCTACACAATACTCTCCCTTTCTCCCACACTGGTCGGAAAACAATGATGTCGACCATGTTGGGAGAAGACAAAATAATGAGGAAAACATAAACATCAATAAGTTGACACACTTTTTTACGGCTTTTCTCTCTTTTTTTGCAAAAAAGAAATTATTTCGTGTACGACTTTTTATTGTACATGCCTTTTTCGAAAGAAATCCCCCTTTTTTAACTCTCGACTTCCTTTTTTCAATTTTTTTCTCTTTTTTTTACCTTCGGCCTCTCCTTTTTTTCAAACAAACTCCCCCCCTTTTTTTAATTCATGCCCAATGATACTGCACTTTTTTATATCATTTTTTAAAATAGCCAGGGAACCCTCTCCGATATCCCCCCCCCTTTTGGGGTTCTCTGATATGATCCTAGAGCGATCGTTGCTGGAGGGCCGCCGCAAGAGAGCCGCCAAGATCTCGCCACCTGGGGCCCAATGCCTCTGAATGCTTGTGTGGGGGTCGCCCGGGATGTGGAATGGGGTTGTTGCGTCGTAAGACTGCACCGCCGAGAGAAGGGCATCACCGCAGGAGCATCATGTTCGAGGGGGAGAGGTCGTAGGGGAGAGGATTGTCTGTGCAAGGGAGGTAGTGTGTGTGAGGTTCCTTACGTGCAACCACGAGAGGAGTGGCTAGGACTCGTCGCCTTTGTCGATTGGAGGTACGCCGCCGAGGGCTCGTGCTGCCAAGAGCATCTCCTGGATCGTGCAGGGAGGAGGGTGGCTTCCCCCAGTAGCATAAGGGTCGTGCGCTTGAGAGGGCTATGCTTGTGCCTAATTCACGCCACCTTGCATGACCAAGATAAAACATGGAAGAACAAGATTTTTACGAGGAACACTACTCCCTAAGGAGCGGGATGAAACCAAGGGAGTACGCCTCAAAGGATTGATAGTTTATTGCTTTTCTCCTCTGGATACAATGGGTATGGGGTCTACATATAGCCCCCATTGAGTCTCCACATCCCAAAGACGGTAGATGTGGGACTAAACTCGACGCATATAAACAAATACTCCAACAAATTGTCCTCATTGGGATCTCCTAGAAATGTTTAACCATCTCTGTGATCAAGAAAATATACATGTGGGCATTATTTGGCCTCCATTCAGCTGCTTAGATCTTGGTCGTGTATTATTGGTTTGATTCAAATGGATTTTGTTGTATGATCATTATCATATTTTAAAATGGAACATGTTTTGGGATATACGTAACCTTTTTTATTGGGATCCTATTTTTTTCGAAAGGAAAAAGAGTGCAACATCGAGGAGACATCCACCCATAAACTTCTATATATTCAAATTATCGAACAAATATGTAGTTAAAGGATCAATGGGTCCAAATACTTTTTACATGTACATTTTCCATGTAAATTGTCTCTCCTCAGAATACAGACCCATTCTGTATAAGCCACATAAACCATAAGATAGCTCCCATAACCCAACCCATCTAGAAGTTGAAACAAAACCTAAGAGCAGCCAAAAAAGAGATGCTCAATGTCCTCCTTCTTTGACATACAACGTTGACACGTGTTCTCCGTTTTCGGGAAAACATGGCTCTTCGCTCTTCGACCTCGAATGTTGCTGGGGAGGATCCCCCCAGCATGTATTAAGCTTGTGGGGGAAGGCAGTTGTGGTCCTAAGGTCTGTGTGGGACTACCTCTCCCCTTGAATGACCTCATCTCATCGGTTTGGAAGGAGATATTCCAGAGTTTCGCGGAAGGAGAGGAGTATGCTGCGACAAGCGTGGTACAAGGTTATTGAAGGTTCCGAAGCAGTTGTGTGGGAAACTACCGACTACTTGGGAGGACATGGTGGAGGCGCATGCAGTTGAATTTGTAAATGAGAAGTCTACATCGGCAAGAGGAACAGACCATATGGTCGAGGTAATTAAAAAGGAGTTGGTTGATTTCCTAATGGTTACACCTCAAGGGAGTATCATTGTTTCCAAATTAATAACATGACTTATAATGTGTGAGGCCTGGGAAGGCCACAGAAGAGAGTGGTTATTCGGGACTTATGCTTTGACTCAAAAACGGATATTGTTCTTCTGCAAGAGACAAAGGTATCGTGTGGATTAGACAGTGTATGTTGATCCGTTGGTTGTAAGAACCTAGCAGGATTTATTGCTTCTGAGTCGGTCAGTGCGTCGAGAGGCCCCGTTTCGACCGGAATAATGGCAAGTTCACACTTGTGGATGAGGTATTTTTGGGCATGCACTTTATTTCCATTCTCCTTCGATGGAAGGCCGATGCAAAGAAGCTTCTGAAATCCAATGTGTACGAACCGATTAATGGTGTTAACATGGCATATTTTCTAGATGAGCTTTGTATTGCGCGTGAGAAGTACCCATTGGAGATGTGGGTTATTGGCGATGATTTCAATGTCATGCTCCAACCAGAGGATAGACCGCAATCACGGGATAAGGCAGACGCGGGCTCTGAGGCTCTCTCCTCCCTAATGTGATTATGGTCGGTAGATTGCGGATGTAGGGGTTCTCGTACATTGTGACTCCTCCCTTATGTGATTATCGACCAGTTTCTGTTGTCTCCTGAGGTTGTCCAACTCTTTCCCCTTGCTCATGTGTGGGTGCTCCCACAGGCGCGCTTCGATCATACTCCGCTCCAATGGTCCTCATGCAATGGAGTGAAGCCGAAATCCTTCTTTCATTTCAAGCATGCATGGTTGCTGAAGTATGGTTTCCGTGATATGGTCGGTGCTTTCTGGCAGGCTTTTAAGCCAGGTTGGTCGATGGCGACTCGTTTGGAGTACAAGTTAGAGACGCTTTACAAATATCTTTTGGATTTCAATAGAAGAAGTAGAGACAAGCAACAGAGTGGAAGAACCCAAACTCAGGAGGAGGTTTGTAGACTAAACTCTTGGAGGACGAGCGGGAGCTGACGGCTGAATAACTGGAGGAAAGGAATACTCATTTACATAACTTACAACTAGAGGTTAAGAAGAGAGAAACTGAGTGGCACCAAAGATCACTGCAATGTTGGATTAAGGAGGGGGACAGCAATACATGGTTCTTTCGCTTGTGGCATCGAGCAGAAGGTGCGGGAACATCATTCATAACATCGAAGTTGATGGGGTGCAGGTACACGAAGATTTGGAGGTTGGTAGGGCATTTCAAACTCACTTTCATTCCTTCAATAAGCGTGTTGACCATATAGGGTGGGGTTGGCGTGGTAGGGAGTAAAGATGCTCTCCCCCTCAGGATGAATCTTTAGTGGCCCTGAACATGAGGTTAAGCAGGCCCTTGTCAAACTCAACGACGATGGTGTCGCCGGTCCATACGGGTTCTCAGTATTTTTTACATGGAGTTCTAGGACATCGTGAATGAGGATGTTATGGATGTGATACAAAAGTTCAGGGAGGTTAATTGGGGATTTGAACTTAATAAGTCTCTTCTATTTTAAGCCACAATGGGGAGTAAGACAGGGGTGTCCTCTTGCACAACTGCTTTTTGTGATCGTTACAAATTAGGGTTGAGCATTGGGCCGGGCCAGCCCGACCCGGTCCGAAACCCGGCCCATGTAGCCCGGCCCGAACCCGAGCCCGCAAAGAATTGGGCCGGGCTTTGGGCCTTAATTCAAGCCCAAATGTATATTCGGGCCGGGTTCGGGCTTGATAGGGCCCAAACCCGAAAGCCCGATAACCCGACCCGATAGCTAGGCCCGTTTCAAGGGCCCATACTGCCCGACCCATTAGCTTGACCCATTACTTATGCATATGAGTGATAATAGAATTTAGATGGATATTAAATTCTAAACATATTAATTTAGTAAAGTTAACAACCATCATTGTTACATATACCATCATGATAATAATTTACCATGTTAACAAACATATATTATAAACAATTATATTACATTGGTAATATATTTGTCATGTTTAGAGCATGTTATTGTACATAGCCAATTAGTATCATGAACATGATTCCTTAATATTATCAATGTGTAAAACATATTTGCATGTGTAAAGAATACTCATTTTTATTGGGGATGGGTGGTGTATTTGTAAGATAAAAACAAGCTCAATATGTCCCGGAGTTTCAATTTGGGCCGGCCCGGCCCGAACCCGGCCCATAATGTTTGGGCCGGGCTTGGGCTTGGGCCTAGATTTTGAAAAATGAAACGGGCCTAGGCCCGGCCCGTTAGCCCATATACTAAAATGGGCTTGGGCCGGGCCAAGCCGAACCCGGCCCGGACCCGGCCCATGCTCAACCCTATTACAGATGCACTGGCAGTTATGATGAGAATGGAAATTGATGGTGGTTTGTGTTTAGGTTACTCATGAGACAATATTTATATATCTATCCTCCAGTACGTTAATGATATCATGATTTTCTCGAGGGTGGGCTAGAGAATGTATGGCATGTCTTGAGTATATCGAACATCTTTGGCCATATTTCAAGCTTGCAAATTAACATAGAGAAGTCGGATTTCATTCCTCTTGGGCTTTCATCGGCAGAGATCCAGAAGATTAATTTGTATATGCATGGTAGGTGTGAGACCCTTTACGATTTCATATCTTGGCCTTCCCTTGGTTGTCGGGTGCCTTCGTGCATGAAATTGGAGACTGGTGTCGGATAGACTAGAGCATAAAGTGGCTGGATCGAAAGCGGGGATCCTATCTAAGGGGGGAAGTTAGTGCTAATCAAGCATGTCATGCCTGCTATTCCTATTTTTTTTGCTACACTAGACTACTCCCGATGGGTGTGCAGGCAACACAGAGGGCCTTGTTGAATGCATGAATAAGGCTCTCCTTGTGAAGTGGGTGTTCAGGCTATGGGCATGACAGAGGACCTTGTGTGTCGTGTTTTGAGAAGCATCTATGGTATCGGAGGTTCTCTCACGGGCAACATTGTTCGCGTACCATCATCTCTTTACCAAGGAATTCTTCATATTCTTCATGAAATGTGACACCTGCTCCAATTGGTTGTTGGTAGTGGCGAGATCTTCCGCTTATTGGATTGAGCTCGGAGTGTTTGTGTGAGATATGCCAGCACCTTTTTATGTTGGCTGAGGATCAGAATGTCTTGCATCACCACGTTTAGGGAGCGGGTACTTAGACGCATACCTTAGTTGCAGACTTTTCAGAGCAAAGGCTTAATGATTTTCTTGCATTGCTAAATGATCTTTCGAAGGTTGATGATATTACATAGGGGAGAGATCCTTTCAGCTGGAAAAATGGTTCCTTCTCTGTTAAGAAGGCCTATCATGCGTTTACCAGAGATCATAACTCAATACATGAATATTTACAACGTGATTGTACAGTACTCTGGTGCAGCACGGTCCGTAGAGAATAAAGGTGTTTCTATGGCTAGCAAGATACGGTCGTTTGCTTACAAAGGTAAGAAGGGACAAACTCCTCAATACTGGAGATCAGGTTTGTGGAAGATGAGGGGAAGCGAACGAAGACATGGACCATATTTTCTTTAGTTGTGGGCTCTCTCGTAGGGTACGGGAGGGAGTGGGCCTCCAGTGGATTCTTATGAGGACTCTACATCTTTATGGAATTCTATTAGAAACACCTTCTTCAGTTGTGGGCTCTCTTGTAGGGTGTGGGAGAAGTCAAGCAGTAACTCACACGAAGATGTCTCCCATGCTTTCGCGCTCCTTTGGGTAATATGGTATGAGAGAAATGAGTCTGTTTTTTAAAGGAAATGTTTTTATCCAGCTAGTTAGTGTCATGGGGCAGTATAGGGCTCTTGTTTAGCTTGGATCCATGTAAAAGTGTATTGTTTGACCTTTTAATATAAGTTTCTATGGTAGGCCCTAACTTGAGGCGTCATACTCTCTTAAAAAAGTGTTTACAATGATATATTATACATTATATTATCTTTTAAAAAATAGATTGTAGTATATCATCAACTATAAGTAAATAATTCCACCCTATTTTGGTATTGTATGTTTTATGTTTTTAATTAAAATATTACAAAGTGCATAATCTGCATATACATGTATACTCCTTTGCACGCTAGATTAATCTCTTTGGAACGTTTGACCAAGGAATATCGCATATTGCATTTCTGAACATTGTTTCCATTTGACATGTAAAACAAAAAATCATGCTCGGTCTTGATCCACCATGTGGGAATAAGTCTTAATGCACACCACATGAGAGCAATGGGAAGCTTGTTGATAAAACCCCCTTGCCACGTACTCATATTACTCCCTTCATCCCTTACAATTATGATCTCTGTTACCAAGAAAATCCTGAAAGATAAGCGATCTTTCTCCTGAAACCACCATAAGATGTAGGCTACTAATCAAGACGAAGACATTCCGCATCCCCACCGAACATGAGACTATCAATCGACGGAGATGGGATACCTTGATCAAGAGAAAAGAAACATAGAAGATTGAGGATCGATTGGACCATCACGGTGCATATTGTCACCACAATTACCCCAACCAAGCTAATAACATAAATCACATACCCAAGATCACCCCTTACCATGCCCCATTGACTCCATGCCAGCTAGAGCATGACCCTCGAAACAAGCCTTTCAACAACATTATAGCACCTCAATTGGGAGGCACACACAGAAGTAACACTTTTAATTATAAGACCTTACAGGCATGCTATCCCTTACAGCAATGCCTACAATAAATATCACAACCCAAGGCAAAGGCCAATGTCAAGGTTGAACAGGACAATTATGGAAATCCTTCTCGTGAAGTCCTTCCAAAAAAATGGACAATTAGGAGAGCTAGTGGATAACAACCTCCATACTACCTTTAATATCACTTTGGATAGCTGTAAAAAGTGAGGAACTGGGAAAGAAACTAACCCCATTAGACATGCGTTCAAAAGTCGAAGTATCATCAATGACCTTCACTAGTGACGCAAATAAGAAAATTTACAACATAGATAAATAATTTTGATGGTAGATATTGTTGTATTCAAAATTGTATTTAGACTTTAATTGGAAAGTCTATGTAATTACAATTGGCATTCAATTTGGTTTCAATTGGGAAACCAAATGGTTTGGAGGGAAAGTTGGGAATTCCCAAATTTGAAATATGGAAGTTTGGGTAGAAGTTTAGTCCCACACCGGGGAGAACTAAACTTTTTGGTGGACTTATATATGAGTTCACACCCCAAGCTCTTGTAGCAATAGTAGAGAGGATGAATGGAGGACCACACACGCGCGCGCGCGCGCTCCGCTCCGTCTCCGTCTCGGGCTCGGGAGAGTCAATTCGGATCTCGGATCTCGATACTTTTGCTGTAGATTTCATTTGGTAAGTCGATTAAATTAACCGTGTACGATTAATTTGGTAAGTCGACTTAAATGGGAACTCAACTCGCCATTATGGGCGCATTTTTTGGGATCTGAAAGGATGCGTTTTCAGGACGCATTTTTGGAAACCAAAGGTCGCGTTTTTAGGACGCGAGCCCCTCTATTTATATCCCTCACTCGACTCGGTTTTTCTGCACTCGCAAGAAAAACCTCTCTCACGCCGTCTCTCTTTGGTTCTTCCTCTCGCGGACGAACGTCTTCCTCTTCTCCTCTCTCGGCTGCAGTTCTCTGAGGTACAATCGAGGACGATCCCGTTGGTGTGCGCCGACGACGATCGTGAACCGTCGTATCCTGGGAGCGGATCGCCAGTACCCTACGCACCGGTATTGTGGGGGCGATATCTTCTCTAAGGACAGTCCATTTTCATGGACGCTTCGGTGACTTCTAAACTGATCTCTGTTTTATTTTGCTTGCCGCAATACGTTTATTGCTTTACCCTTTCTGGATCATGCCCGTTTTTGTGTTTCTTTTCTTTTAATCGGTTCCTGTTTGCATTGAATAATCGGATAATGATTGGGAAACATATGATTAATATGATTTTAATCTGGATCGTTTCTCTGTTAATTCATTTGGATCCGATATTATACTGTTTAATGTATGAACTGGTAATCTTATTTACAACAATCTTAGAGAAGATATCCCGAACCGATTCTACAATGTCGGAAACAATGTTTAAATCGAGGGTAGATATGACGGGTATGCCTGAAAAATTCGGTGGACAGAATTTTAAGCGTTGGCAACAACGCATGAGGATCTGGTTAACCACCATAGGGTTAATCTCGATGCTTGAAACCGACTGTCCTACGGTGGAGGCGGAAAACCCCTCACCCGATAGCCATAAGGCGCAATCTGCGTGGAAGGAACGCGACCGTATATGTCATGGTTGCATCTTGTTGGCTCTGTCCAACACGTTGTTTGACGTATATTGTTCATCCACGCAGACTGCGAAGGGGCTATGGGAAGATTTGGATCGGAAGTATAACACCGAAGATCTCGGTATTGAGAAATACTCCGTAGCCAAATTCTTGAAGTTTTCCATGGCCGAAGGGAAGTCTGTTTCTGAACAGGCACACGAGTTTTTACTCTTTCTCCATGGTCTAGAGGATGCCGAAATGAAACTTCCAGAGAAGTTTCAGGTCATGTGCATCATAGAAAAATTCCCAAAGTCATGGGAAGACTTCGGTATGACCCTGAAACATAGGAAGGGAAAAATTTCTATGGATGACTTGATGGTGGCAATTGCCATAGAGGAGGAACACAGGAAACAAAAACCTGTGCTTCCTGTTGATATTCAAGCTAAGGTCAATTTTATGACCTCGAAGGGCAAGGATAAGAAGGGAAAGGGTCCCAATAACAATAAAATGAAACCAAAGGGCAAGATCCAGAAAAAGGCAAAGAATAAACCCTGCTGGCACTGTAATCAGGTTGGCCATTGGAAGAAGGACTGTCCGTCCTTGAAGGCTCAACCTAAGGCTACAGACGGGAGTCCACAAGTGAACATGATCACTATGGGACTCGGGGCTAGCGAGGGGTATGTCTCTGTAAAATCAGAACTATACCATATCCATGATCCAAATGAGTAGCTCGTGGATACGGGAGCCAATGTGAACATATGTTCTGACAGAACGTTGTTTTCTTCTTATCAGACCTGCAGCGGTGGGACTGTGAAGATGGGGAACGATTCTGCAGCCAGGGTGCTAGGGTCGGGACAAGTCAACTTGAGGTTCTCCTCTGGACGTTGCACAGGGTGCTGCATGTTCCTGACATCAAGAAGAATGTGTTATCTGGCTCCATCTTAGTTAGAAATGGTTTTGAATTGAACTTTAAATGTAATAAAGTTGTTATTCTGAGACATGGTGTCTTTTATGGAAAAGGTTATTTGGCTGACTTTGACTTGTTATTTAGAATTAGATGTGATTCAGTAAACATTAATGAATTGAATGTTTTGAATACTGAATGTTCTAGTTCTGTGTCTCAAGTTGTGAATAATCTTGAATCTTGTGATCTGTGGCATGGTAGATTGGGTCATGTAAATCTAAATTCGATTAAAAGGATGATGAATTTAGAATTGATCCCTAAACACACAATTGATAAAACTCAAAAATGTGAGATATGTGTGCAAGCAAAGACACCTAGGAAGTCTTTTCAGTCTGTCTCTAGAGATAGTGAGATCTTAGATCTAGTGCACACGGATATCTGTGAGTTTAATGGTGTGTTGACCCGAGACAATAAGAAATACTTTATCACCTTTATAGATGATGGCAGTAGATACTGCTATGTATATCTAATGAAAACCAAGGATGAAGCCTTAGAGAAATTTCTTATCTTTAAGAATGAGGCTGAGACACAAACAGGAAAAGTGCTTAAACGCCTTAGGTCAGATAGAGGAGATGAATATACCTCTAACTTATTTAATGAACAATGCAAATCTTTTGGCATAGTTCATGAAGTTACGGCCCCATATTCACCGCAATCAAATGGGATAGCAGAACGGAAAAATAGAACCTTAACTGACATGATCAATGCTCTCCTACAGAGTTCTGGACTTCCAACCTATATGTGGGGAGAAGCCTTGAATACGGCTTGCCATATTCTGAATAGGGTGCCTCCAAGACATATGGAAAAGTGTCCATTTGAACTTTGGAGAAAAAGGAAACCAAGTTTAAGATATCTCAAAGTGTGGGGTTGTCTCGCTAAGGTTTTAGTCCCAGAACACAAGAGAAAGAAACTTGGTCCTAAAACTGTTGATGCGGTCTTCTTAGGTTACTTGGAAAATAGCTACGCATATAGGTTCTTGGTAATTCGGTCCGAGATACCGGGCATAGATGTCAACACTATTGTTGAACTCCGTGATGCTACCTTCTTTGAGGATGTCTTCCCATTGAAGACTGGGATTCCTCAGAATCTGACCATTGAGGGCGCCTCCACATCAGGATCTATTCCAGATCAAGTGGAAAGGATATCGAATGTGGGGGTTGAGACTCAACCTGAACCCAATGATCTTTCTGAAGAGAATAAGCTAAGGAGGAGTAAAAGACCTCGGATAGCCAAGGATCTGGGTAGCGACTTCGTTGTCTACCAGATCGAGGGTGATCCACCAAGTTACAAGGAAGCCATGACTTCATCTGAAGCAAAACAATGGAAGGAAGCCATCAAATCTGAGATGGATTCCATTATGGCTAATGGAACTTGGGAGTTGGTTGATTTACCCAAAGGGTGCTCTACCATTGGGTGCAAGTGGGTGTTTAAGAGAAAGCTTAGACCTGACGGATCAATTGAAAAATATAAAGCCAGATTAGTTGCCAAGGGCTTTAGGCAAAAGGAAGGTATCGATTATTTTGATACCTATTCCCCTGTGACTAGGATGACCACAATCCGGATGCTCATAGCATTGGCATCTGTATATGATCTCTCTATCCACCAAATGGATGTGAAGACCGCCTTCTTGCATGGCGATCTTGAGGAAGAGATCTATATGGATCAACCTGATGGGCTTGTGACTCCTGGGAATGAGGGAAAGGTTTGCAAGCTTGTCAAATCTCTTTACGGATTGAAACAAGCACCAAAGCAGTGGCATGAAAAATTTGACAAAACCATTTTGTCATGTGGCTTTAAGGTTCATGAATCCGATAAATGTGTTTATTCCAAGGTGAAAGGTAATGAGTGTATTGTCTTGTGCCTATATGTTGATGACATATTGTTGTTTGGATCACATATGAGGATTATTAATGAGACTAAGGCATTCTTGAGTAGCAAGTTTGAGATTAAGGACATGGGTGTTGCTGATGTGATCTTGGGTCTCAAACTGACAAGGTCAGTTGATGGGATTGTAGTTTCTCAATCTCACTATGTTGAGAAGGTACTTGAGAAATTTGGATATCAAGATTACAAAGCTGTAAGCACTCCTTTTGATTCATCCAAAACGCTATTTAAGAATAAAAGTGGAGTACATGTAGTCCAGCTAAGGTATTCACAAGTGATAGGAAGTTTAATGTATCTTGCAAATTGCACGAGACCTGATATTTCATTCTCGGTTGCAAAGCTGAGTAGATACACTAGCTGTCCTGACCGTACTCACTGGGAGGCTCTGGATCGAGTACTGAAGTACTTGAAGGGAACTATTTCTCTTAGTTTGCATTATGGTAGACATCCATCTGTACTAGAAGGATACAGTGATGCAAGCTGGATAGGGAAAATAGAGGAGTCTGGGAGTAATGGTGTTACAGGGTATGTATTTACCCTTGGAGGCGGTGCAGTCTCCTGGAGGTCTGTGAAGCAGACCATTCTAGCTCGATCTACTTTTGAGGCCGAGCTGTGTGCTTTGGACACCACTGGAATTGAGACTGAATGGCTAAGGGAACTTCTGTCTGAAATTCCCATGGTAGGTCAGCCTGTTCCTGCGATCTCGGTACATTGTGATAATATGACCACAATTGCCAAGATCAAGAGTTCAAAGTTCAACCAGAAAACAAGGAGACACATACAAATCAGACTTAAGACGTTAAGGGATTTGGTGTCTCGAGGAGTGTTGGCTGTGGATTTTGTAGGATCCAAAGACAACACGGCAGATCCGTTGACTAAGGGACTTGATAGATCTTTAGTCCTAAAGTCTAGGCTTGGGATGGGACTGAGACCCATTGGGAGTTCCTCTACAGTAGCAACCCAACCTATCTGAGTGGAGATCCCACAAAGTAGGTTCAATGTGGTAATAACAAGCTGTTTGGAGAATTGGTTGGCACTCTAAGTTTAATGCGTAAGCATGAGTGTCTTATCCCTGGAAGCCTGAGTGCCATTTAATCTGCAAGTTTAGGAAGAGCGTAGGCTCTGAATGGGTTCAAGCCTTAGGGCAGGATGTTAGCAGTGCATCCTTGGAGAACGCCACCTATGTGAGTGTTACTGTGGGCCGCAGTTAAAGGAAGAGGGTCTTTCCTGAACACACTCATGAAACAGGATAAGGGTGCATGGCCTTTAAGAGCACCAACCTTGAAGATTGTACCAAGAACAACGCTTTGTTGTTTCTACCGTATACTTTAACACCAAGGTCTGAAGTTCAAGACGTAGTTCACTTCGTTCCTGTTAAAGTGAAAGTAGTAAACTCAGGTAGAGGTTCAAACCGGAAGGTACCTTTACTGAAAGCAAAGTGTGGGCAGCCGAAAGAAGTTTTTTTAAATCCTTTTGAATCTCTTTTTCAAATTGGTGAATACGTGGGGGATTGTTGTATTCAAAGTTATATTTAGACTTTAATTGGAAAGTCTATGTAACTACAATTTGCATTCAATTTGGTTTCAATTGGGAAACCAAATGGTTTGGAGGGAAAGTTGGGAATTCCCAAATTTGAAATATGGAAGTTTGGGTAGAAGTTTAGTCCCACACCGGGGAGAACTAAACTTTTTGGTGGACTTATATATGAGTTCACACCCCAAGCTCTTGTAGCAATAGTAGAGAGGAGGAATGGAGGACCACACGCGCGCGCGCGCGCTCCGCTCCGCTCCGTCTCCGGCTCGGGCTCGGGCTCGGGCTCGGGCTCGGGAGAGTCAATTCGGATCTCGGATCTCGATACTTTTGCTGTAGATTTCATTTGGTAAGTCGATTAAATTAATCGTGTACGATTAATTTGGTAAGTCGACTTAAATGGGAATTCAACTCGCCATTATGGGCGCGTTTTTTGGGATCTGAAAGGATGCGTTTTCAGGACGCATTTTTGGAAACCAAAGGTCGCGTTTTTAGGACGCGAGCCCCTCTATTTATATCCCTCACTCGACTCGGTTTTTCTGCACTCGCAAGAAAAACCTCTCTCACGCCGTCTCTCTTTGGTTCTTCCTCTCGTGGACGAACGTCTTCCTCTTCTCCTCTCTCGGCTGCAGTTCTCTGAGGTACAATCGAGGACGATCCCGTTGGTGTGCGCCGACGACGATCGTGAACCGTCGTATCCTGGGAGCGGATCGCCAGTACCCTACGCACCGGTATTGTGGGGGCGATATCTTCTCTAAGGACAGTCCATTTTCATGGACGCTTCGGTGACTTCTAAACTGATCTCTGTTTTATTTTGCTTGCCGCAATACGTTTATTGCTTTACCCTTTCTGGATCATGCCCGTCTTTGTGTTTCTGTTCTTTTAATCGGTTCTTGTTTGCATTGAATAATCGGATAATGATTGGGAAACATATGATTAATATGATTTTAATCTGGATCGTTTCTCTGTTAATTCATTTGGATCCGATATTATACTGTTTAATGTATGAACTGGTAATCTTATTTACAACAGATATATCAGTGGAGAAGAAATTAGAGAACGGGAGAAGAGAAAAGCTCGCCGGTTGCGTGAGATTTCGGGGATGAATCACGACGATAGCTGAGAGAGAGAGAATAACAAGAGAGATAATGAGATAAGCTCGATTTTTAATATCTGTTAACGCATACAATAATAGTAGTATCTGTACTCTTCTCTATTTTGTTTTTCTTCATAGTATGCTTTATGTAATTTATCCATAGGCTACTCTCCTATATAAGAGAGCCTAGGGTTCATGGAATAAACAAGTTATTCACTTTTCCCAACATGGTATCAGAGCGACGGTCCTAGACCGGAGTTCTCGAAACCCTAACCCTAACCCCACCCGCCGGCCCTCTTCCTCTTGCTCAATCGGCGCCGCCCGAGTTCTCCTCCATCGCCGCCGCGCCTCCGAGCGCAGGCAATCGTCTGCTGCGCGCCTTCGTGCGCCTCCGTGCTGTTGCGCGCCTCCGTGCACAGGCACTTGCCTGCTGCGCGCCTCTGTGCGCCTCTATGCTGATGCGCGCCTCCGTGCGCAGGTCTCCGTGTGCACCCCTGCGCATGTTGCAGTGCTGCAGAGTCTTTGCTTGCACCTTCAGTGCGCACGCTGTAGCGCTCTTGTGCACACCTCTCCAGTGAATCTGTGCGCCTCCTTGCGTGCATCCTTGCACGCACTGTAGCCACTGTGCGCAATCATTTGTGCGCACCAGTAGCGCATCTCCAAGCCACGCATATTCTGTTGTGCGCGCTCTCCTTTGCCTGCGCGTGATTCCAGTGCGCGGGTAGGACTTAGCACGCACATCTTCATGGGGATAGTTGCTTGAGGTCTACACATGCAACTAATCCCGTCCATGTCATTGTAGACAAAGCTCATCATCTATCGATTGCTCCAGTCTTCCATGTCCAGTATGTCAGAAAGCAAGGCGGATATCCCATCTATTGACGCCTTTCGTGGTCCAGCGCCTATTGTCAAGATGGACGGTACAAACTATGAACTGTGGGCTATGCAGTTCATGAGTATGATGAAGTCAACAGGTAAGAAGCACATTCTTACCGAACCGGAGCCTGCAGAGAAGACTGGAGTCAATGCCTCTTGGGAGGCTGATGATGCATATGCCAAAGTCTGGCTATCTGGTACATTGGCTATTGAAATTGCCAATGACATCCTACACCAGCCCACAACCAAGGATATGTGGGGCATTCTGGCGGCTACATACTCCCAGGCCAAGAACGAGACGAAGATTCTGCAACTTCAGCATGACATATTTACAATAAAGCAGAACGGTCGCCCTTTACATTCCCTCTATACATCACTAAGAGGGATGTTCGAGAAGCTTTATAGCTTCATGCCTCTCACAGCTATGCCAGAACAGCAGAAGACATACCGTAACGCAACGATGGTGGGTGTGTTCCTAGCTGCACTTGATCCTGAGTATGAGGCAGCACGATCACAGATTCTGGCAGACTCTACTATTCCTCCCATGGAGGAAGCGTTTCATAGATTGAGTCGGATCACAGTTCCTTCCACAGCTGCGAGTCAGAACTCTTCAGCCATGGCAGTCAACAGAGGTCGTGGGTTCCATCACCCTAGCCGAGGACGTGGACCTCGTGGAAGAGGTGGTCGCACTAGACCAACATGTACCTACTGTCATCGAGTAGGACACAATGAAGACACATGCTACTCAAAGCATGGATTTCCTGCATCTGCACGAGCTGCTGAGCAGATAGAGCCCCCGTCTGCTGCTACTCTGGATCAACGATTCGAGGATCTAGTTGCCCGTCTGAGGGGCATTATTCCACCATCTAGTCCAGCACCGACTACAGAGAGTCATTCTGATGCTGCCGCTTCTGCCTCTGCGTCTACCAGTGCTTCAAGTAGTATACTTGCATTCCACAGTAGTAGATCAGACACTTTACCATGGATTATGGACTCGGGCGCTACACATCATCTATGTGGCGACCAGAGTCTGCTTTCAGGATACACTCAGATCCCTCCAGGTCGGACAGTCGTGATTGCCAATGGCACTCATTCCCCCATCACTGGTCAGGGGGAGGCTAGATTGACATCCTCTATGCAGCTCAAGAATGTGCTACATGCACCAGATTTCTCAATGAATTTATTGTCAATTAGCCAAATTACAAAGGATCTACATTGTCGGGCAATTTTTTATCCATCTTCTTTGATTTTTCAGGACATCCATACGGGCAATGTGATTGGTCGTGGCTATGAGCAAGGAGGCCTATATCGCCTGAATCAGACTCCTTTTGCTGGATCCTCATCCTCTTCTGGAAAAGTATCAACCTTATTATGGCATCTGCGTTTTGGTCATTTACCGCTTCAGAAGTTGTGTCAAGTTTTACCTTATGGTCTCCCTCACACACCTATTCAGTGTGAGGCATGTCAGTTGGGAAAGCATCACAGGTCGTCCTTTCCCAGTCGTCCAGGTCGGAGTAGTACCTCCAAGTTTGAGTTATTTCATATTTATGTCTGGGGTCTGAGTCGTGTACCCGATCATCAAGGACACAGATTTTATATAGTTTTTGTGGATAATTTTTCTAGAGTGTCATGGGTATTTCTAATGAAAAATAAATCTGAAGCAGGAAATATCATTATCCATTTTCTGAATGAAATACAAAATGTTTTTTCTACATCTGTGAAACTTGTGAGAAGTGACAATGTTTTAGAGTTGTGCACTAATATTCTTGCCAATTACTACTCCTCAAAAGGAATTATTCACCAAACATCTTGTGCTCATACATCCCAACAGAATGGGATTGCTGAAAGAAAACACCGTCACCTTCTTGATGTCACTAGATCACTACTTATACAGAGTCATGTTCCCTATTCCTACTGGGGTGATGCAGTTCTTACTGCATGTTACCTAATCAACCGTATGCCTTCGTCTGTCTTGAATGAACAGATTCCGTTCTCACTTATTTATCCTGACAAGGATCTGTTCACTCTCACTCCTCGTGTGTTTGGGCCGGTTGCGTTTGTCCATCAGTTGTCGCCGGGTACTGACAAGCTCTCTCCTAGGGCTGTCAAGTGTGTATTTGTTGGGTACTCCAGAACTCAAAAGGGGTACAAGTGCTTTGATCCTCTGCGTCGGCGGTATATGATCGGTGCAGATGTTACATTTTTTGAATCTGTTATGTATTTTTCAGCATCAGGAGACAAGCAGATTCCACCTATACCACCTGATGCCATATACATGACACCACCACCACCTCAGATGCCATCATCAACACCACCACCACCACCACCACAGCAGTCTATCTCACCGTTCCCGATCCATTATACCCGCAGGCTTCCTCCACTAGCTCATGGTCATGACTCGTCCACTAGCTCATGGTCATGACTCGTCCACTAGCTCATGGTCATGACTCGTCCACTAGCTCGCCTATGGTATGTAATGAGAATATTAATGTTGATGGATCTGACGACATTTCTGAGCAGGATGTGGTGCAGGAGCCAGATGAGCCTACAGCTGATTTGATATTCCCATTGCTTTACGGAAGTCGACGAGGAGTTGTGCCAAATATCCATTATCAGCCTCTGTATCTTTTGAACGGCTATCTGGAGATTTCAGGTCATTTGCTATGGCACTCTCAGCTATAGATATTCCACGGAATCATCATGAGGCTCTGCAGGATAGTAGATGGCGGCTAGCAATGGAAGAAGAAATGGCGGCACTTCAGTCCAGAGGAACTTGGACTTTGGTTTCTATACCTCCAGATGTGAACCCAGTGAGCTGCAAGTGGGTGTTCACAGTGAAGCAAAATGCAGATGGCTCTATTGACAGGTACAAGGCGCGTCTGGTGGCACGTGGCTTCACACAAACATACGGGGTGGATTATCTTGACACATTCTCGCCTGTGGCACGTCATTCCACTCTAAGGATCTTGTTGTCAGTTGCAGTTGCTCGAGACTGGCCGCTCCATCAGTTGGACGTGAAGAATGCATTCCTATATGGAGATTTGCAGGAAGAGGTGTATATGCAACAGCCACCTGGTTTTGCTGTTGAGGGGGAGTGCTCCAAGGTATGCAGGTTGCATAAGGCTATCTATGACCTTAAGCAGAGCCCCAGAGCATGGTTTCAGAAGCTCTCGGATCTCTTCGAGAAACAAGGATACAAACGCTCCAATGCTGATCATTCCTTGTTTGTACAGAAAACCGCGAGAGGTATCATTGTCATTATGGTTTATGTTGATGGCATCTTGATTACAGGAGATGATGAGCAGGGCATAAGGCAGGCGAAAGAAATGCTGGGTAGTGAATTTGTCACTAAGGATCTTGGGGTCCTTAGATTTTTTCTGGGGCTTGAATTTGCTAGAAATTCATATGGGCTAGTCATGTCACAAAGGAAATATGTTACAGATCTGTTGAGTGAAACAGGTATGCTTGAGTGTCGACCTGCTACGACACCAATGGATCCCAGCATGAAGCTTTACGAAGATAACACAGAGGAGGTGGACAGGAGAAGATATAGAGAACTGGTAGGCAAACTGTTGTATGTCACGATCACTAGACCAGATATATTATTTGCAGTGAGCTGTGTGAGCCAGTTCATGGAGCAACCACGCCAGGTGCATATGGATGCAATACATATGATTCTTAGATATCTCAAATCTTCTCCAGGTGCAGGTCTGCTATTCAAGAAAGGAAAGGGGATCTCTATCTCAGCATGTGCAGATGCAGACTATGCAGGATGTCCCAAGGATAGGAAGTCCACCTCAGGGTATGTTGTCTATGTTGGAGATGCCCTAGTCTCATGGAGAAGTAAGAAACAAATGGTGGTAGCTAGATCTAGTGCTGAATCCGAATATAGGGCTATAGCCCAGGCTACTACAGAGATGATGTGGGTGAAAGCTGTGCTTACAGACCTATGTTTAGATGTACCACTTCCTATGAACTTGGAATGTGATAATCAGGCTGCCTTGTTTATTGCAAACAACCCAGCATTCCATGAGCGGACCAAGCATATTGAGGTGGATTGTCACTTCATACGTGATATGATTCAGAAAGGATTCATTGCTACATCTCATGTTACCTCAGAGAATCAGACTGCGGACATATTCACCAAGGCATTGCTACAAGGTCCATTTCAGAAGTGTGCTTCCAAGTTGAGCATGATTGATATCTATGCTCCATCTTGAGGGGGAGTGTTAACGCATACAATAATAGTAGTATATGTACTCTTCTCTATTTTGTTTTTCTTCATAGTACGCTTTATGTAATTTACCCATAGGCTACTCTCCTATATAAGAGAGCCTAAGGTTCATGGAATAAACAAGTTATTCACTTTTCCCAACAATATCATATGAACTTGACTCCCCTTTATAATAGACTACCAACCCCTTTATATAGGAGGGGTGGAATTACAAAAATAGAAAGTCAATCAAAATCGATTTCAAATAAAATCCCAACCGATCCTAATTAACTCCTAACTAATTCTATCTTCCAAAAATGCTGAGCTCAATTTATTTAAATAAAATAAGCAACTAACTTAAATTAACTAATTAGAGATAGAAATTCGTAATTTGAAAAACCCCAAATTAGCCTTTTCTTCAATCCGGGTTGCCCTGCCAATTTGGTAATGATTGCATCAACTAGTAGCACAACGAAGATGCAACACTTCGCATGTTGACAAACAGTTGCATCATGGGCAACTAGAGTCGACAATGAGACAATCATGTCGTTGGAGGCCCAACCTTACACTAGAAACGCGACAAGCTCGAAACACAGCAAGCAACACGTGGCTATAGCCTATACACAAATCAAAATCATCCATCCGTGAGCAAGGACACCTAGCCGACAACGTGCCATTGCCCAGCCCCCAACTATTTCCTCATCAATCAGTTCTGCTAGATTAATCAAATGGTTTAGAACCCGAATGGTCTGCTAATAACCACTAAACATTGCCTGATGTTAAGGTCCATTTAGCATTCTTGAAGGCTAGGTTCACTGGGAAAGATTCCATCACGTTTTAAAAATTTTGCAAACAGGATGTCATTTTTAGGTGGTGGATTACTAATTCTGTGCTCTTTCGGATGTCTAAAGCTTGTGCTCTGTTGTTGCATTCTTATTATAAGTGTGATAAAGGAAGAGCGACTTCAATCAACTAGAATTCAAAAAGATCTTAACTTCTTTCCAAAAAAAAGAGATCGGAAATCAAACAAAAAGGTGATATGCAATGTAAACACACTAGAATATATAAATTTGAAAAGAAATAACTTAGAAATATGATGAATTCAAGTGATAGACAACCTCTTCTTAAACATATTAAATATATAGGATATTTCTACAAAATATATCAGAACTGGCATGGCTATATAAGAATAATACGCTGCATTGAAAAAGAAAACATTAACATACCTCGTATTCTTCAATTTCATGGCCATCAATAACTACAACAGAAGGAACACAATTTGGAGGTGCACGTAGCAGTTCTTGAGCCTCTTCCCAGGTTAACTTTAGCTCGATGGAATCTTCATTTTCAATACGTAGTCTTTTGCTCTTTGTTCCTAAGGTGCTCTTCCTCTTAGCAGGGATGGTCGTAGTTTTCACAGCATTGCCTTCTTTTTGAATAAATCCATCCTTATCAAACTTAGAGCAGGTTGCATGTTCTGATGCATTACTTGAGTTGATTGGTTCTGAGTTTCCTTTGAATGGGCGAAGAGGGAGGCTAGAGATATCGCTGTGCTTATTGTTTCTACTACTGGCCTCAGAAGGTTGAGAGAATCCATTTCCAACCTGAAAAAGGGGCATGGGTATGAAAAGGGAGCATTATTTCCAAAATTCTAGGCAAGTTTAAGAAGGAAAACAGTGCAAATCTGTCAATTTCACAATCTAAATTCTTCCTGATTTTGATGAATTTAGTTACCGTATTTCTCATGGTTTAGTACTTCTGTACCACAAGAATTGACCGCCTAGTATATACTATTGTTATTATTAAAAAGATCACTTTAGTATAGTGAATAATATGAGAAGCACTGACCTTCATACAGGACAAATGAATTGCTGGAAAATTGCAGGTTTGAGAAATCTAGTTAGAAACCAAGCCAAGCCCTTCTACCCATAGTCAGTTGAGCTACTAGCTAGAACGGGTCTGGCTCCGTTTTGCCCTGCAAAAGGAGAATTCAGAGATCTTGGGATACGATACGTCTCATTTGGCTCAGAAATTAACCTCATTGTGCGAGTGGTTGTGTGCTTTTAAAGAGAGTGGAGAGGCTAGAAGAGCTCGACAGGTGAAGGCAAAATTAGATGTTGGTAGAATTGAGGTGTTGGAGGATACCAGAGATCTACTAGTTGAAGAGCTTGAGGAAAGAGTAGTAGCACAGAAAATAATTGAATATAAGGATAAAAAGCATGTTGCATAATAGAACCAGAGGTCATGGCACTCGTGGTTAAAAGAAGGCGATGCAAATACCATTTACTTGCATAGAATAGCCAGCGGGCAGTGTCGTCATAATCTGATCTGTTTGTTGGTGGTGAACGAAAACAAGGTGGAAGGGGATCATGAAAAAGGGAGGCCTTGGAGGTGGATTGGCCTTGCAGCTTCCCAACTTTCTGAGCCTCATGCGAATCATCTTGTGCAAAGCTATACTATGGATGAGGTTAAAAATACGGCATGGAATCTGAATCATGGTAGGCCATATTGTTGTATATCAGTATCGGTGGAGAGCCATACCGATATCAGCCCAATTATCCATTTATCGGATATCATCAATATGTGCCTGATATATCGCCGATATCGAGCTATAACGCTCGAATCGATTGGTTTCAGCATAAAATTTCCCTGATATTGACCGATATTGACGATATTTCGCTGATATCTATATATATCAATGATATTGCCCTTGTAAGCTTGATTTCACTACTTATTTTGCTACTTCTATTATTAAAACACATCGTGAATTATATATTTTGTTTCGAGTTGGGAGCGCTGCCCCCGCAGGAGGAGCGCATCTGCTCCCCCTTGAGCCCCTCCCTGCCATGATCGTTTACCAGGCAATGAGACCCCCGTCTGGTAGGTGTGATGCTACATGGGGTGCATATGACGGTTCTTCAATTGATACACTTCATCCTTTTTGGACATAGAGATGAAAATAAGTCTAATGATGATCAAGTTAGAATCATGTGTCTAGAATACAACTCAGCAATCAGCAATTAGCTCAATTGTCAACTGTCAGCATTAACAGCCAGTGATTTGTGCGATACAATGTGTATTAGTGTGCAAAATACACCTCATTCTTGCATATAAATGTGTATTGTATGTTATTTATTATTTTAATAACAAGGATTATATTAATTCATGAAAATCATTTTTTATATCATTTTCAACCGGGCAGACCGATACGATATCAATATTTCCTACCTTGCCCTCCACGGAACTCTTGGTTATAAACCCCTCATGACTAAGTAATCTCTTCTATATTTTTGTAAATAGATAAATCTTTATAACAAAGAAACATTGTCGTTAATCATTATGTACATTTTTTGAATCAAATGACTCATCTCAATGCCATTCACTGTCTTCCATGAACAAAACAGGTATTCTAAGTGTGCATAACTTAGCTACTTTGATTTCAATATCAATGTTTATTAGTCACCAATCAACATTAATAACGATATATTCGATATGGTAGATATGTGCCATATAAGGGTCATAGATGATTTCAACGAAGAAAACAAAACCAAAGAATGAGATTCGAATTCCAAAGAAGTTATTGATGGAGCCACTAACGGTATGTGTCATTTAAGTGTATATTTGTAAATTATTTAATGTTATAAGAACTTGGATTAAATCCATTTCCAAAATCTATAAGTCAGGTTTCGACATTAACATCGATGTGTTCAACATGACCGATATGTGTGATATATGGGGTATAAATGACTGATATGTGTAATATAAGTGTGTATTAGATTTTTTTTTGTTGTTTTAATATCTTGGATTATCTTAATTTCTGAAAAAACGGCAAAAATGATTTTTTGAGCCATTTCTGACATTTCCACCGATATAGGTGATATATCCCGATATATCCTTTTCCGAGCGGACCGATAAAATATCGATAACGATATTTCCTACCTTGATCTGAATGCAGATGGAGTGTTTGGTCTCGATGGGTTCTATCTTCTTTTTCCATGAGTTTTGGGCTTCGATCGAAAGAGTTGTTGATGTCGTTAAGGAGTTTGCTAATGGTAATGCATCTCTGAGAGACTTAATAAGGCCTTAATCTTTTTGATACTTAATAATGAGGTGTCCGAAAGAGTTGAGGACTCTCGGAAAATTGTTTATTTGATAGTAGCAAAGTTCCTATCTATTAGACTAAATAGGGTTATGGATCACATCATCTCATTGCTCCAGTCTACCTTTATCTAGACAGATAGATTGCATCAAGGCCCTAAATGTCGGTTTCGGACACCATTTCGGTATCGACCAAAACAGAATTTCGATGGAATTTCGATGGAATTTCGGTGGAATTTCGATCGAAATTTTGATCATTTTTTGTACTAGGACCCCCATATTTCGGTCATTTTGGCCATTTCGGTCGAATTTCGATTTCGACTGGATATCGATACTCGACAGAAATTCGACCAAATTTCGCTGAAATTTGAGGCCATGGATTGCATACAGCTTGACTATGGCAACAGAGATTATTGCAGATTGGAAAAGACCACAATCGAAGGGGGTGCTCGAGAAGGTGGACTTTTCGAAGGCTTATGATAAAGTAGAATGATGTTTCCTATGGACAGCAATGGCAAGACATGTGTAACCAGGTATTTGGATCTCTTGGATCAAGATTTGTGTCACCACAGCATCCTACTCAATGCTTATTAATGGTCGACCTAAGGGATGTTTTTTCCTGCCTCAGCATAGGGTAAGGCAAGGGTGCCCCTTGTGTCACCACAGCATCCTACTCTGTGCTTATTAATGGTCGACCTGAGGGAGGTTTTTTCCTGCCTTAGCATAAGGTGAGGCAAGGGTACCCCCCAATGCTTTTTGTTATTGTAGCTGATGTCTTGCCTTGCATGGTTGAGCAGTTGTTATGTTCTGATATCACAGTAGGATATTCCTTTGACGAGATTTCTATTCCTCTTTTGCAGTATACAGATGATACCATCTTCTTTATTGAGGGGGTTAAAGAGGAGACAAATGGAATGGTTGTAACTTTGGAGCTTTTTGATGAGTTGTCTAGGCTTGTTCTCAACCACTGCAAATCAACGATTATTCATTTCGATCTTTCTGACTTAGATGCTCAGGCTTGTTGTGAAGAGATGGGTACCGAACGTGGATCACTCCCAATTTGTTACCTAGGTATCCCTTTGACACCGGTAGAATTAAGATGTTTGATTGGTTACTTATCATTGAGAAGATGGAGAAGAAGCTTTCAGGTTGGAAAACAGTTATTCTGTCTAGAGGTGATCATTTGGTGCTTGTTAAGCCCATTCTCTCGACTATTCCAATGTTTTCCCATGTAATCCCGTCTTCTCTCAATAGGTATTAGGAACCGGCTTGAGAAGATAATGCAAAGATTTCTTTGGGGCAAATTAGGGCATGATGGTTCTGGTGTTCATTTGGCATATTGGGATACTATTACTTTACCGAAGACAGGGTGGCCTTGGGATCAACCACCTAGAAACCATAAATGAGGGTGCTCCTTCTGAAAAGGGTTAGTAGAAATGTAGAATTTGAGGCAAAACTGAAGACATGTGTTGCAGTCTCATTCGCAGCATCTACAGAATAAGGGACAACGACCCCTTGCCCCAATGCTCGAATGTTCACTCTTCGACTTTTTAGAAGGGCGTCAACTCTATTTTACAGTGCTTTTAGGAGTTCTTTCGTCCAGTGCTTGGTGGTGGTAATTCTTTCATTTTTTGGACTGATAACTAAAGAGGCGAGGGTCCTTTTACCTTTAGGTTTCCTCGCCTTTTTAACTTAGCAGCTAATTGTGATGCATGTGTGTCGGATGGTTGGATTGATGGCAACTGGATGCCTTTGTTTTTGATGAATTTTTCAAACCGACACTTAAGGGTCATTCGATTGGGGAGTTACAACCCAAAAGCCATGTTTCTACCCCTCATGTGGGGTCCACTCTCTCTCTCTCTCTTGATATATTAATGGCAAAGCCTTCTCCCAATATGAGTAGGATCAGCTACATGGATTCTTTCTCAAATCCATATTGAAAGATTCGACTAATTTTACGATGTTGTTGACTACGCAACCTTTACACAGGGGGTATTTGAACCTTGGTCCTTTGAGTCGTATGCACACTGCACTACCACCAGACCATTTAAGTGGGCACTCTCTTTTGATACATCAAGTAAATTATTTTGCTTTCACCAATTTCATCAAAAAAAAATATATTATACCAATCATATAACCTAAAAATTATAAAATAGTCAACTTCTACTCACTTTTTCAAACTTCAATACAATTACATCACAAAATTTAAGTGGGCACTCTCTTTTGATGCATTAAATAAATTATTTCACTTTCATCAATTTCATTAAAAAATAATATATTATACGAATCGTATAACCTAAAAATTATAAAATACTCGACTTCTACTCATTTTTCCAAACTTCAATACAATTACATCACAACAACTACTCACTTCTCCAAACTTCAATGCAATCATATCACAACAAACCCTCTTAATCCCAAACCCTCTATTCCAAACACAAAAACGGGTTACCATTCCCAAGATAACCCTCAAACCAAATGCACCCTTAGAGGATTTCCTTCTTTTGAAATCATTGAGACAGACTGACAGACCAACTGATGGGCGAGATCAATAGATGTGGAAAGATGACTCTTTCTCAGTAAAACGTGACTACATAGCTATTACCAGACCACCTCCACCTAGGATGAACATGTTAGTTCGTGACTGCAATTTCATTTGGGAGCAAAATCTGCTGAGCAGAATTGGCTTTTTTATGTGGTTGATGCGAAGAAAGCGCATTATGACTAGGGACTATTGTGCGAGACTCATTGCAGATATTTCCAATAGGTGCCCCCTTTGCGGGATACAGATTGAGATGGTGGAGCATCTCTCCTTCCATTGCGAAAAAACGGCACCAATCTGGCTGGAAATTGATGCATGTTGGCTAAATTTTCAGAATGTATCTGTTTTAGAACTCTTTGATTGAAGCAAACCAGCGCCTGAGAGAGGACGTCCTTCGATCATTGGCAACAATCTGGGTTATATAGTTAGCGAGCATTGTGCACTCTTTTCTTCACAACATTCCTATAACGAGGATGTAATTTTTATTCTAAGACTCTTTCGAGTCTTGGCTTTTATAATTCTCCCTCGACTTATTTTTGAGTCTTTAATCTATTTGAAGTGGACACCTCCTGTGTTTCCCCTTTTTTGGATGAAAAAAATAATTCTGATATTTGTCATGAGTTTAATTCATTATAACTGTCTTTCAAAAGAAAAGATTATTAAACTTCAGGTATTTATCTGAAATCACCATTCGTAATACACAATTTCAGTATTTTAAGAGCAACGGCAAATCAAACACAAATTTGAAACTAGTAGTTTCCTGATGGATAAAGAGGAAACGCTATGATTGATAGAAAAAACTGCATGATCACAGTTAATACCTGTTCAGTGTTGGTAGCCTTTCTGAACCCCATGACTAACTTTCCTTCAGGGTCAATACGGCTAAATGTTACTGAAAGAACAGAGGTAAATTTTGATATAGATAACATGTAAAATGGAAGGAAACTATGCGACTAAAAGCTTTCTTGATATAGATAATTTTGATATGTTCCAAAATATTTTTTAAAAAATTTCACTTTTCATACTTGTTTGGGACGACTTCTCTTGACTGATCCAAGAAATATTTAGTGCATTTAACTCACTAAAATAGCTTAAATAATAGTGTGATAATCCTGAGGATGAAGGATCCAAACAAACACTGTTATGCTACCCCCTTTTGTATAAAATAGTATAGAAACGTGTATTCGAAAAGCTAACAAGTAAGAACTAAAAAATATATGTATGCGGACAAGATCGCACTGAGCAATAGCACGATATTATTTAGTTAGCAAGATCCGAGCATTTAACCATGCAGATACTTTGTCTAGTGCATCATATAAAAGTCATTATAAAAATTAAGTCATGACTTGAATAACCATGAGTCAAACAACAGTCTGCAAAATTAACAGGCCAATAGTTTTGTACAAAATAAGTACCAACCACATAATCCAAGAAGTTGGAGGGTGTAGATATATAACCTGTATCACCAGCTTGCAATTGCATTGACTGGATGCAAGGGGTTACACCTTCTAGAACGTACATCCTACTGTTGTTGTTGGGCCAAAAACGAAACTGGAACAACCATTCCTTACCGGTAGCATCTTGAACTTTCAATGGGAGACCTTCAGGTTGAGAAATAGCAGGAAAGTATGCCTGCATTTGTGTGTATTTAGTAGCTTATGCACTGTATAAATACTTGTCAGCTTTGACAACAATAGACCATGAGGAGTGCACCAGTTAGAAAATAGTTCATGTGATCTAAATTTCTTTAAAAGGCTATTCCTACTTTTATGCATTTGGAACATCCGAACTTCACAGTATTCACATAGCATCAAGAAAATGTACCACAAATGGTTATTTCATAAAAAAAAAAGAAAATATTCCAGCAAACTGTACTGTAAAGCTTTCTTGGGCATCCAAGAAGACGAGACCTACAAAAACTTGTTACAAAGATTTTTTCAATCCATTGTAATAAACATACCATGTTCATCTAAGTCAGTAAACTACTAGTCATATACCACAGTTCATGTGCAATTTATTTTAGCCTTATATGTGCAGCTCTGACACAAATTCTAAAAATACACTATCATGCACTTCCAACTATACACAGGCAGGGTAGCATTTTATATAATATGGGGGCCCACCAAAAATATCAAATGGTTTGGATAACTTGGAAATTGGGAATGATGAAGTGGGCAAGATGAAAATCAAAGATTAGTTGAAAGATTGAATGAGCAAGCAAAACAAAACACTGAAACAGTTTAGTGCACTTGCAATAATTCAGAATATCACCAAAATCAGAACAAGATGTTGCAAAACATGGAATTTATGGGTGTCTCCACTAAAAATTCATTCAGAGAAGGACTAACCTCTGCACATTTTTTTGGAAGCACCAAGCGTCCAATTCTACCAGCATCACTAGCACTCAGCATTTTCTCAAATAACGGAGTAATGACAGAGTTTGAACTTAAATGATGTTAAGGCTCAAAAATTTCAGGAACAAGTATAGCAAATGCTAGAACAGTATCCTCCAGTAAGATTTGCATAAACAGAAGGAAGAAAGAATATTTGACAATAAATTGAAGAATAGCTGGGTTTGTGGGAATGAAAAATTAAATAATTACAGCAATGGATACTCTCCGGATATTTGCTGCAGCTCTTGTTCAGTTACTCTGGGCCAGTACCGGGGAAGAAGATGACTTCGCCCCCTCCCTTCCATTCGTGGCCTCCCATTGCGTACTAGATTCTGGGTTTCCACACCAGAAACCAATGAACAGTTAGAATTGCAGGCTAATTGTTTCCCAAAAGAATTGGCAGAAGCTTGGCGATGTGCAGGATTTAAAGATAATCGGTTAGCATCATTTGCATCCACCGAGGAAGAAAATGGCGACCCTAAGCCAATCACCGCTTTGGCTGAATCATCCTTCACCAATGGTGATCCAGGAGGAAAGTTGGCACATGGGCTAGGAGCTGCCTCAAGCTTAATACCTGCAGAGCTGCTTAAACGAGAACCTTGAAGGACCAGTTTGCGGGTGGGCATAGCATCATGATCCCCAATCAAGTGACAAGACTTTTGTGCCCCGTCAATGCTGCCTTCATCTCTATGAAACACATTAAATACAGATGGTTTCAACGTATTGTTCCCATTAGGGATTCTGTCTAGGGGACCACGGTTTATGCTACTGGCTATTGGCCTTTCAGGAAGATCTTCAACTTTCTTCTTCTCGGAGATGGCCAATCTGTTGGCAGTGAACAGTTTCTCAATGCTGTTGGGCCTGTCAAACTCATATGACAGGCGTTGATGCAATTCAGACTGCGCAGCAACTGCAGCACTCCATGTATTGGGTGCTGGACGCCACTGACCTGGAACTGGGCTTGTCGAAGTAAGCTGGTTCCAACTTTTACCAGGTAAATCCTTTAATCTCTCAGATGCAATAGGAAATAAAAAGGAAGATGATGACCACATCTGATTGGGCACCTTGAGAAGGATGAAAATAGTACAGTGAATAGGCCATATTAAAAATGGCATACATTTATCCTTAAAAGGATACAAGCGATTCCAGGTTTATTTAAGTTGAAAGATACATAAGCCACATTTTTACTGCACTGCGCTTTATCTTTCCATATTCGAACAGGCACATAGATTCAGATCAAGTTTATGATTGAGAAGCAATTTAAATGCAATAATTATAGCATATAATAGCATGCCAACAATGATATCAACACCAAAGACCTCATTGTATATGAAGCTCCAAATATCAGTAATCATTTGCATAAATGCATGAGCCTGAAGGCCAGTAGAAAATAAATTACACATATCCTGCCAAACTGAGTTGAATTGGCCCATTGGCAATTTCGTGCAGAACAGAAGAGGAAATTAAAATTGTATTAATCAGTGTGCATGCCAAACCGATCTAAAATAACATATAATTTTGATCACGTAGTAGTTTTTCCATTTAAAATTAATTAAGCATTTTTACTCAGTAATTAATCTTTAACACTGAGTCAAATGAGTATGACTATAGAAGACTGTAAGAACAGTCACAGTCTTGAATAGCTCAAGATTTTCGAGAACTTCCATTTATAGAAAGTATGCATTATGTTATGCACATTAAGAGAATATTGAAAGCTATGTTTGAGTGCAGACCACAGAAGGAGTGGATGAGAATCCCCTTACCGCTACAAAATGTTTCTGAGCACATGGTGCACACTCAATTCCCCCAGCATCCAGAAGCGCGTATGAAGAGACCGAAACAATGCATCCACAATGCAGCCTCTGAAAGAAGAACCACATTGCACAGTCAACCTCGCATTCAAAAACATCTTTAACCAAGCAGACAGTACTTGGCAAAGTTTAAAATGCTGGTTTTAAAGGTTCCCATGTAGGAGGCAGACAATAGACTAAAAATAGATACCTTTCCACATGATTCACATTTTCTCCACCCATCTCCCTCCGAATGAAACGTTTCGCAGAAACTCCCCTGCTCGTACAAAGTGCTACAGAACCAACCCAGAACAGATCAACGAACAACAAGAAGAAAAGAAACGCCATGCAGTAAGAAAAAGCATGCAAGACTCTAGCTTTATATTCACGTGGAAAGAATTATTACCCACTACCTTTAATCTCAAAAGAAATAATGAGAAAAAAACGCAATTACCAAAATAACCTAATAATAGTAAAGATAACACAAACAAAAAAGAAAGAAATCACACTAACTGCTCGCGCCAAATACGAGCCACGCGTGCTCTCAAAAAGACCACAGCCGCCTGATACCACGAACCCAATTCCCTCCATTGCAAAACCCAAAAGCCAGTAACGTATAAACCCCATCTCAAAGCGCCCCCCCCCCCACCCCACCACCACACGAACGCAAAGAAAACGGCAGCAAAGAATCAATCTTTCCCACTCACCACGAGCTGAAATCACCCAATATAATCACTTGTCCTATTAAATCCACGTATCATACGAAATGCACACCGAAGAATCAGTCTTTATCGCACTGCCGCGCCCAATTCCTTCAGAGGGCAACATAAACAGACACTGCGAGCACGACACACAACAGTAAAAAAGCAGAGCAGTGAAGCCTCACGAGCATCGATCGCAGAGCTCCGCCACGTCCCCGGACCTGAGTCTCCAGCCCTTCCTCCTCGGCCCCTCCGCCCGCGCCTCCTTGCAGGACGTATTGAAGCAGATCTTAGCGCACGCGGCGGCCGTCGCCGTCGAGGCACCCGAGCTGGACATAATCTCCACCAAAAACCCTAAAAGCGGTCACTTTGGGGAGCTCATGGCGGCGCGGATTCGGTGATCGTGGAGAGATCGGGCGAGGAGATCGGGATCTCGGAGGGGATTGTCCGGGAGTTGGGATCGGGTGGGGGGATTGGGAGTGGATAGTAAATGGGGGGAAGAAGAAGAACATGAGAGAGCGGTGTCGTCGCGTTGCGTTCTTCGCTCTCTTCTAAATTTCGGCGTGGGGTCGAATATGGCCCATTTTTATAGGTGAGAGTGCGGTCACCGCCGGTGTGAGTAAGGGGATGGGTGGGAGCGGGACGTAGTTTGGCAGTTTAACGTTAGGGGTAAGCCACACTCGACTTTCGTTGTGACTTTCCATTTTTAAGGGAAAATAGGTAGTTTAGGGGGTAATTACGTAAAAATCCAGATGTGATGGGAATCAAGTTGAGGAAATCGATGTTTTGTCTGGAGGATGGGCCTCGTATTGTAGTTACGTTTTCTTATGGATTATTTTTTATTGCGAAATAAGTAGATGGATATGATGAGCAGAGCACCGTGAAATTTGCGATTTTGCTCCATTTTTACGTCGATTTACATCATGACCTGGAAAATAATGTCCAATTACACCACGACTCCGGTGATATTTTTGTTAAATTGAGTACAATTAAACAAATTAGAGTGCTGTAATTACAAAGATTATATGGATTGTGGTGTAATTGGATAGGATTTTAGGTAATACGGTGTGAAAGTATCAATATTAAACTCTAGGATGAAGTTGGTTTCTTGCGTTCTAATAGAATTACAAAAAAAAGGAAACGGGGTAAACTCATTTCTGAAAGTAAATTTTTATGATATTTGAATTTTGTTATTATGCATCCATTTATGTCTAGAAGGGGGAAGAAAGTGATGGAAACCACGTAAATGTGTGGATTTGAATGATCAATTAGAAGTTTCTTCGTTACTTTACGTTACTTTATAAAGTACAATATACTGAATGGAACGGATTTCAATTATAGGATTCGTACTCCTGAAGATGAATGAGAAATGATGGAAAGGAAATCGATTTTCATTGACCTCTTTATTCAAGGGTTTGCTTTTCCATTCTATATACAAGTTTTCAGCAATTTTCTTGTGTATTAAAATAATCTCATTCTCCATCTTCCTTTGAAAAATGGATATATAAGGTAAATGGGAATGCCCCATGGAGGTTTACTTTGACTTCTCTCGTCTCATTTTTCCTCTTTTTAATTTTTTTTGAAAAATGAATCCATAAAAATTCATCATTATTTCCATATATTATGTTATTCAAGTTTCGTGCGAAACAGATACTCCGACGGCATTCATTCATATAGCCATTTTTTAACGATCGCATAATTGTTGAAAGTGACTCCGTCTGGGTGGAGGTTGTATGAATCTATGTTTCATACAACATTTGAATGACATAATATAGGGATATAGTTATGAAAATCCACATAAGCATTTTTCAAAAAATGGAAAAAAAAGGTGAGGGAGCTAAGTTAGCTCCACCCAAGCGGTAGCCCCATTTTACCCGTATATATAAGGAGCCCTTCTAATGAAGGGGGCCTTTCCTGAAATTCAAAAAGGCACTACCAAATTTGTAAATTGTGTAACAATTTAGTAAACAATAAATAACACATTCTAAAATAATGATGATCATACTGTTTTGAATATAGTATCCATATTGTAATTAATATTTTCTATAAATATAATATTTTTCATAAATCTTTTGTGGTATACAAATTATGCTGATATTTATTATTGAATTTATAGAATTATAAATTGTAAAATAAATAGGAAACATACATAAATTATTGTGGCTTTCCATCCATCCAAGAAAGGTCCACCTTATTAAAGTTTCTTGTATGTGTGTATGTGTCTGTGGCGTGGGGATCCTAAATATAAATATATATACATAACTTATCTTTGTCATTGATGAATCTCCATCTCATCAACCATTATTCTATCATTTTAGACTTAAAACCCCTATTAAATGCATGTAAATACCAAAATTAACATCCATGCTTTGTTGTATAAATACTCTATAAAATACTATTTTTAATGTCAAAATTATATAATAAAGAAAACAAAAGAAAAAGAATAAAATGTCAAAGGTTATTTTACGACCCTATATCATGAGACCTAGACTAGGTGAACAAGGAATTAAGTAGGGGAGATAGGGGGCAATAATTCAATAAAATTCCATTTATTAATTCATCAATAATGTATTTTTGGGATCTATTTTATTTTATACTTTTTATACCTCAAATAAAGAAACTTTGTACAAGAAAGTTGTAGACAATAAAATATAGAAAAATACAAAATTTATTTGATACAAAAATAATACACAATATAAAAGATATACTCTGAATAAGATTTCAAAATCCTAATTCACATATCCATCTCTCTCAAATAAAAACGCAAAATATATCAAAATACCTTTAATTATATATAACTTTGAATACGTTATTTAATGAAGGTGGTTTCATATTTTTTGGAGTTAAGGTGTGAAGTTAGGTTGTGGACCCCTATTGTATAATATACCCGATTAAAATAATTACTTTATTTTTTATTATTTTTTATATTTTTTGTAATTTTGTAAATATTGTGTATAATATATGTACATATTAAAACTATAATAAAATATAAGGAAAACATTAAAATAAATATATGTATGTAAAATACATAGATGAAAATACAATACACATACATATATGATAAATATACCTATTTATTTAAGTGTATATATTATATCGAAAAAATATAATAAAATTATATTTATGTATATAAAAATAAGTTATGATTATATAAAATAATAAAACAAATTAATAAAATCAAAAAAAAATACAAAATAAAAATAAAAAACCTAAAATATAGATAAATATACCTCAAATAAACCCTAAAAAGTAACTTGTAATAAAAGGTTTTAAAAATAATAAAAATCATAATAAAATACTTTATAAAATAATAAACATTTTCTATTTATAACTTTAATTTAATAAAATCATTTACTATTTTTATTTAATTAATAAATATTTTTTAGGATGGGTTTTTTTGGTTGGTCCACGTGGACCTACCAGGTTGCGCCCTTAGTTGATGCAGGTCAACTATCTGCCCCCGTGCATGTAGCTCTGACACCTTGGTTGACCCCCTTCTGTGTCAATTTTAGCAGCCCAACACATTCACTATTTTGGGTTGATTCCTCGACAACTTTTGTTCCTCGATCGACCACCTTACACATCGACCTCATTTCTCGATCCAAGCATCATGGATTCGCTCCATCTTTCCTATTCTTTAGAGCTCGAACAACGCCCCTACTTAAACCCACCTCCGTCCAAAGTTTGAGTTTGATCCTTGACGAAAGGGAATTAGGCAAGGTCGTATCTTTCCACAAGGCGGAGAGACAGTCGCTGAATTGACCTCAGACAGACTCCCAAATCGATCAACAATTAACCCACGATGAATGTATGCAATGAATATCCAAAAATGTGGAGTTAAAATTTATTATAACTCTACATGTAAATGTGTATAGGTGTAAGCACAAGTAGAGGTCGAACACTGGGAGGCGAATGGTTATATGGTAAAAATGATTGTGCTATTATTCAATTCAATGATCATGTCCAATTCTATTGTTTTTGTGGGTTTTTTATTTTATATTTTTTTAATTTTATTTTTGCTTTTATAATTTTTATTTTTGTTTTTATATTCTATATTTTTTATTTTATTTTTATATTTTTAATTATATAATATAGATATATATATAGATATATATATATATATAAGAGAAGAGGGAGAAGTAATATAAGGATATATATATATATAGATAGATAGATAGATATATTCAGAATATATTACATATCATGTTTTTAGGTATTTTATATTTTTCTAATTTTTTTGTTATCTTTCTGGAATTTTGCTATTTTTTATATATTTTTAATTTCAAAAATGTCCCTAATATAGGGCTAATTAAATAGCCAAATATACTTTGGGTTTTTTTTAAATATAAAATAATTCCCAAAATTACCCAAATTAATTTTAATACATTAATAATAGTATATAGATAATTATAAAATAAGAAAACATATTTTTAGTATTTTTGAAGGGTTTTTATATTTTTTTTAGGGTTTTGGAGCTTCTTGAAATTTTTATATTTTCTTTTTCTATTTTTAGGGTTTTTCATTTTCTGGACTCAATATATATATTTAAATATACAATATATAATTTTTTAATTTTTAAAAACATTTTATTATTTTTTTGTATTTTCTAATTTAAACAGTACACAAAAATGGCTCCTTTTTCATTTTTAATAATTAGGAAAAATGCAAAAAATGCAGAATAAAATATGGGCGTGAAAGATCATCACAGGAAGCATCTATCCTAATTTTTGTGTAATTTTAAGAGCATCATAGGTATTTTTAATAAATAGATAAAAGGCACAAAAATAAAACAGCCTAGCAGGGGCATTTTTGCAAATAAAATAAGTACCAGGGGCATGGGTGCAAAAATACCTACAGAAATAAACATTTATTTAAACTTTTGGGGCTATTTTACAATTTATAAAACCCGCCAGGGTTTTAGTGCAATTTTCACGCACCTCACGTGGGACTACACGTGAGGCGCGGAAGGACCTATTTGTAATTCTATAAACCTTAGGGTTCTTTCAGCAAAAATCACATTTTATTTACAACGTTAAAAATTATTTATAGAATTAAAAATTAAATACAAAAGAGCGGGGGGCTGGTTTTGCAATTTACCCCCAAAGGCGCTTCATCCGACGGCTGATCTTCGTCCACTAATCCACGTGGCGCCTCCACGTGAGCCGATGACGGTTCGCGATCCACGGCTAGGATTAGATCACTCGCGTGATCTGACGGTCTGAGCACAGGGGGATCGGACGGCTGATCTTCGACCTGGGCCTTCGTCTTCATCCAACGGCTGGGAGCTGGCTTGGAAGAACAGGGAAGAAAGCTCGTTGGGGCGAGCTTCTTCCGCATAGATCTCGCTCCCCCGCCGATCTTCGCTGCACCCGAAGGTCCCAGAAGCTTCCTGGAGGGCTGCTCTGTCTGCTGGAGTGCTTTGATCGGTCGGAGGCACGCTGGAGCGCCGCCACGAGCTCGGAGAAGGATCGGGGCTCCAGGTACCTCCGCCAGCATGTGAATCGTCTCCTAGTGCTTCTCAACGCACCTAACCTGCACAGGAACACTACATGGCTCGAGGGCTTCACCCTCGACCTAAAATTGAAGCTTTTAGCGTTAAAATGGGGTGAAATGGCGAAGCTTCCGACGAGCGGTGGATCTGAAGCTTCAGTTCGCGGATCCAGGTGGGAATCCGGTTGGACAGGGTGGTCTGGAGGTGGAGAAGACGGTAGGGAACGAAATGACGGTGGAAGGATGGTCGGAAATCAACGAGGGTACTGTGGAGAAGTCGCCGGAGCTGAGCTCCGGCGAACTTCGAATTACCTAATCTACGCTAATCTACTAATCTAAATGCGAAATAAAATACAGAAATAAAATGATGGTACGAAAACCAACCTAGAAATGTAAAGGCGCAGCTCGACTTGGCCGGAGGGCCAATGAGCAGGACGGCAGCCGGAGCGCCGCCGTGGGCGCATCTCCCTCCTCCGCGAACCTCCTCGAGCCTTCAGGGGACCTCCTGCTGTCACCAGGATGCACGCTTGACCGAAGTCGAGGGTTCTAGGGCTTAGGAAATGGCCAAAAAGCTCGGACGAAGGAGATGGGTTTATTTATAAACATGGTGGGGTGCCCTTATTGACCGGCGAATCTCAACGAATCAAGGCTATGTACACGCAATCTAAGTGAATGGCGGGGGTCATGATGCATCTGGGAGAAAAATCCGTGAAGATACTGTTGGTGATGGAGCATCAGAGCGAGCGGGAAAAATGGAGGAAATCGGGGGACGCGACAGTTCTGACGGACGTCAGAGGCGCAGGGGGAGTTGACCAGAGGTCAACAGTCCCTGGCCTCTGATTGGCCCACGTCAGACCAAACTTGACCCATTTATTACACGTAGAAAATGAATTAGTTAGAATTTATTTATAAAATAAAAATTTGTTTATTAATTAATGTAGTATTTATTTACGATTTTTATTTATTTTTTTGAAGTGTTTTATTACGGGTTTATTTTAATAATGTGTATATGTATGTATTTACATGTATTCTTGTGTATTTTATTTTTAATTTGTTTATTTTATTTTATTATTTTATTGTCTTATTTTATAAATTTATAATTTATTTTTGTGAGTGTGGGGTATTTTTTGTTTAATTTTTATGAGTTTATTTTTATTTTTAAATAAATAAGTATATGTAGGTATACTTATAGGTATTTTACCTATATATTATATATTTTATTTATTTAAGGAATTTTATTTTTTATTTTGGATTTGTATTTTTAATAAGTTATATATAATATATACATTATTATAAAAGTATAGATGAATAAAGAATAAAATAATTAAATTCCCTTTTATTTATATACATATAGGTAGCATAGGTATTTTGTTTATGTATTTCATAGACTTATTTTATTTTACAAATTCTTTTTAGTTTCTTTTAATTCCAATATGTACATGTATTCTATACATTATTTACAAAATTCTAAAAATATAAGTTTATAGAAATAATGAATGAAGAATAAAATTGAATATTTTATTCGGGTAAATTGTACAATAGGGCCAAAAACCTAACTTTCACAGATGGGCTCCAAAAATTATGAAACCAATTTTATCAAATAGTTCTTGGAAAGCTATATACAATTAAAGGTGAGCTTGGGTGATTTGGAGTTTTTATTTGCAAGATATGGGTATGTGAAGTTGAGATTTTGGCTTTTTATTCTTGGTATAAAATGTACACTAGGTATTATTTTTATACAAACCTAATTTTGTAATTTTATTCACATTATTATCTACAACTTTTATGTACAAAGTATTTTTGTTTGATGAACACATAATTATATACAAAATAGGTGTCAAAAATGCATAAATGAATGAATGAATAAATGAGGTATTTATTGTATTATTGGCCCTTATTTCCCCTACTTTATTTCCTTGTCGACCAATTCCATGCTGGCCTTGGTCTCGGGGTTCAAGGTCATAAAATATTTGCAATATTTTATTCCTTTTTCTTTTCTTCTCTTTATTCTATAATTTTGGGCATTAAAAACCTTATTCTATGTACAATAAATACAATAAAATATTGAATGCTATTATGTACAAATTGAGGCTATTTACATGTATTTGCTGGGGTTTTTAAGGCCAAAATGATAGAATAAAGGTGATGAAATGGAGATTCATCAATCCTTCTTCCACCCATGAACCACACATCTGAGCATTGATACCTTTTCTGGTGATAGCAGGAGTTGAATCCACTCCTTAGGCGTGAGAGTGAGTGTCAAATCAAAAAGGTATGGGCCTTCCTTCAAGCCTCATCGGAGCTCCATCCTCTTATTGTTCCTCAACGGTAAGCTCTCCTTTATTTTTGTAGAGTTGGTTCTTTAGATCAGTAGAAGTTTAGACTTCTACTTAGTACTATTTTTATGCATTTTTGTTCCGCAAATATTCCACCTAGCATCATCATTGGAGCTCTGACTCCGCCAAGCTGTTCTGACTACCCTAACATTCTGCCGCCTCGCGTACCACCTCCATCTCCTTCCACTCCGTCTTCTAATCATCTGACACACCCCATCCACTTTGTTCTTGCATAGAACAAGGGCTCCACCTCTCCTCCTCCTCTGCTCACCAGAGAAGCCCACATCATCCATCCTTCGTTTCATCTCCCTATTGGAAGCCATCCTTGCCTTCGTTTTTGTTCCCCTAACTACCTCCTGCATGAAAAAAAACAAAGGGACTCTTTTTCAGACCCATCGAACCCCATGAGTGTCCTCAGATCCTCTACCATCGCCATCCCCTTCCGATCGACCTGGCTCATTTTGATGCCTCCAGTCGACATGGAAGGACCCAAGGGTCCTTTTGGGCCCAGAAGAAGCGAAGGAGAATGCTGGAGTCGCTCGAACAATCAGATTGAATTTCAGTTTGGTGATATTCTTCGTCCTGTTCTTTGAACGGACCTTCGGACCATTAGATTTTGGCATGCCTCCAAACTGTCCAGGACTCGTCCAATGTGTCTCGCTTCCATCGTTGATCTCCCGAAGGAGATCTAATCTGAAACATCTATGCGCAAAGCATCCCCGTCGTAGGACGAGTCGCCACGTAGATTAGTGAGGAGATCAACACCGTCGGTTTGCGCCTCTTTCTGGGTATTTTACGTAATTATCCCAGAGATTTTCTATTTTTAATATTTAAAACTTAAACTTTCATCTATCACTTTGAATATTTTGTAATATTTGCAGTTAGGCCTCCGAACTTTTATTATTTGTACTTTAGTCCTCTACCAGCTCACCTCACGTGGCCATGCACGTGAGGTGCGCATTTCGCATGGAGGCCCTTGCGGGTTTAACATTTTGTATTGGTTCCCATAACTTTTTTTATCGATTGTATATTTTTGTGAAATTTGTAGAAAGGCCCCTTAACTTAATTTTATTTACATATATGCTAGTAGTTGCATTTTGGTTGATTTTCTCTATTTAATTAAATTAGCAACTGTGCTCAGAAAAATCCTAAAAAATAGGATTAGATGCCTGATGTATTGTAGATCCATGCCATACTTGTGCATTTCAATTTTACTCATTTCTTTTATTTTATAAAAATCGAAAGTAGCACATTTATTCCCTGTCTACAATATAAAACACATAAAAAATATAAAAAAAATTAAGAAATTACAATTATATATATTGTGTTTATTTAGTTATTATCTAACTAAAGATCAAAAATTCATAAAAATAGAAAAAGAAAACCCTTAAAACTGAGAACCCCAAAACCTTTATAAAATTCTATAAAATTCCTAAAAAATCAAAAATATTATTTCCTATTTTATAATTTTACTATACTATTTTTTATAAATTAAAATTGATTTGGAAAATTTTAGATTTGAATTGTTATTTCAACATCGTTTTCAATTTCGGGTATTTAATTTATCCCTTAATTAGGGTATTTTGTACTTTAAAAATACATAAAAATGAGCAAAATTCTCTGAAAAATCGCAAAAAAAATATTATTAAACATTTCAAACCCAAAAAATATTTTTTTCTTTATTTTAACTATTTTTGTTAGTATTTATATCTATATTAGTTTATATTGTAGATATACTCGATATATATAGTTATATTGTATTTTAAAAGAAAAAACAAATCTAAAAATCTAATCCATCTAAAAAAATTATAAAATTTAAAACAAATACAAAACATAAAAATAAAATAAAATTAAAAATAAAAATTAAAAGCCCCTAAAAATTAATTTTGGCTAAGTGTTTGAGAGACGAAGTGTTGATTTTTTCTATCTTGCATGTTCTTCTTTATTGCTTCATGTGTTCGACCTCTAATTGCTTGTCACTATACATTTTTACTAGAGTATGATAAGTTTTAACTCTTGCTTTTAATTTCTTGATTATCTGTGTGGGTTAATTGTTGAATAGCAATAAAATTTGAGTAGTCGCCTCAGCGACAAGTGAAGCTGATTTGTCAGCTCACTTTAGCGACTCTGATTTCTCCATTTTCAGTCATTTTTCCTACAAATTATTACAAATATAAACACAAAATTCATATTATATATTCATTTATTGAAAGAAGCAAAAAAAGAAAGGATTTTGCTCGAAAAAACATGTAAATATATACTATATTCTTTCCTTCATTTTTCATTTGCTAGAGGAAATTAATGTCCATTATTTTTAAAAACATTATCACTCCTTTTTTACATATCTTCTAAAACTATATTTATGATATCAAAAAGAAGTATGATTATCGAACATACATCCCATGGTAATGGATTTTGTATGTTCTTTTAATTCAATGTAGTTTCATATAATGACGTATTTTTTCAATGCAGAAAATGCTTACTTGCAAATGAATCTACAATTAAGGAAAAAGATCATTAGATAACCACTCCAAAAGTGGATCATAAAATGATATGCAGATTAAATCCCCATTTGCAAACTTCGTGAATACTGCTTCATAGTAATTTTTTACAAAACTCCATTTTTTTTCTAATGAAAAATACATAAAAATGGAAGGATCATTTAAAAGACAAGAAGAGAGGACAATCTAACAAAGGAAAATATTATTTATACTACAATTGACAAGCAAAAACATCCTTAGAGAAGATAAATACAAGAAAACCATAAGGAATCTCCTAAATAATTTATGAACAAATGCTTTTATGAGGATGAATGGATTAATATGGAGAAATTCCCTCAAGATCCTTCTCAATATGACTTTGTCAAATCGTCATAACCAAATCTAAATGACATGCATGTATTACATGGATGTATGAGTAGCGGTGACCATCGGACTGAGCCCCATCAACTTCAAGGTAACCTAGCCTAAGACATGTTTAATTTAATGGGTCATCGGCCAAGGTACACCCATTTATTTTTTTGTTACAACCAACCCACAACCACCCTGACCCAATTAACATGGGATTGACATTGAGTCGGACTGCCCAATTTAATATTTTTAGGATTGGAGTTTGAAGAAGGAATAAAAGTAATTTGAAGGTATATATACCAATGACGAAATAATGATGAATAGTAGGCTTTGCGAGGATTATGGATGCAATAAGAAATTGATTAGAAATTAATGATTTACATATAAAAATATATTATACGAGAGACACATAAAAGGAACAAGAGAGGAGTGATGGTCGCCATATAGTAGTCGGTATGTCAGATTAGTGGTTCGCATGCTCGAAAGTGATGTAGAAATGAAGATGGAGGGAGGAATATTTACAATGAGTTTATTGTATGATGAAAAAGCGAATATTAGGGGTGTGTATTAAAATTGGTTATATCATTTAAGAACTAAAACACAATTATATGAGACCATGATTCCTTATATAGGCCATCTTATGAACCCTTATTTGGGTCGGGTATTGGACTTGTAAGTTGGGGTCAAGGTGACGAATCTCCATTTCATCACATTTATTCTTTCATTTTAGCCTTTTAAACCCTAGTTAAATGCATGTAAGTATCATTATTTTGCATAGATTAACATTCATTATTTATTGAATAAATGTTGTAAAAAATACAATGTTTAAAGCTAAAATAAAAGAATAAAGAGAAGAAAAGAAAAAGAAATAAAAGGCCAAAGGTTTTATGGCCTTAAACCCCAAGACCTAGGCGTCATGATGACTGGGTCGGCAATGAATAAAGTAGGGGGAAATAAGGGTCAAAAACACAACAAAACCCCTAATTTTTACTCTTTAATAATCTATTTTTGAGATCTATTTTATTTTCCATTATTTATACATCAAATAAAGAAACTTTGTACATTAAAGATGTAGACAAAAATACATAGAAAAATACCAAATTAATTTCATGTAAAAATAATACATAGTGTACATGTTATACTTTTAATAAATTTTCAAAACTCAAACTTCTAGACCCATATCTTCTCCATACGAACTCAAAATGTGCCAAAATTATCTTTAATTGTATACAACTTTTAATAAGCTATTTAATGAAGATGGTTTCACTTAATTTGGAGTTAAGATATAAAAGTTAGGTTTTGGACCCCAATTGTATTATATATATGAATAAAATATTTATTTTATTTATTCTTTATTTTTGTCATTACTTTATATTTTTATAATTTTGTAAATATTATATATAGTATATCTATATATTTAGAATAAAATAAATCACAAAGAAATATTAAAATAAAATATTATACAAAATACATATATGAACATATTATACTTATACCTATATAATAAATATGCATATCTATTTAAGTGTATAAAATACATTAGAAAATGCAATAAAATATATTTACGTATATCTAAATAAGTTATAAGTTTATAATATATATAAAAAAATTAAAATACAAATAAAAACAAAATATAAAAACATAGGTCTATATACTTATACTTTTACTTGTAAAAAGCAACTTCTAACCCGTAAATATTAATAAAAAATCATATTAAAATACTACATAAAATAATAAATATTTTTCATAATTCAAGAAAAAAGTGATAAAATCATTTAATAATTATTTTTGAATTATTTCTACTTTTATTCTCTATTCTGTTGTTTTCTGGCTGGCGTGACCCAATCAGGGCCTATACAAAGTTGACTGTGGTCAACTCCCCGCCCTCCTTGGTTCTACAATTGTTAGATCTTTTGACCCATCTTCCTCATATTTTTCACGCTTGATTCTTGCATCTGTTTAGCTCAAAGTCTTTTTGACTTTTACTCCTCGAATATTGAACTTACACGCCGACCCTTCGTATCGATCCAAGAGCTTCTGAATCATGCGCTAGTCTCGAGTCAACCACACCTATATAAAACATCCCCTCTGACCTTCCTTCACCCTTTGATCCCTCTTCTGCCAACTAAAGCCCTAACCTTATCACTAGATCGAGTCCTGGTCATAACAACACTCCCTCTGGCCATTGAGCGATGTAGTTTTGTGTTGAATCGAGGTGATCCGAAGGTCTGTCGCATCCTCCGCCCAAAGTTCAGTCCATGTGATTCAAGTATGGCAAGTTTCTCCTTTCTTTGTTCTGTCTATTCCTTAGCATAGTAGTTGCATTGTATTATCTTCTACTTCGTCTGTTTTCACTTTACTTTGCGTAAAATCCAAAATTTATATTCGACGGAGCTCCAGCTATGTGAAAAATTGAAAAATCACTTGACCTACTACTCTAGAAGAAGAATAGTGTCACCGAATCGATCGGGTGAAATTTACAGGTAAAATTTTATTTTTATTATTATTTATACTCGTAAATTAGTTTGTATAACAATAAGTACAGGAGTGTCGAACTCAAGGAGGCAGACTATGGAAAACTAAGGTAAATAAGTCGAGTGACTAAGTTAAATGGGATTCCTGATTTTTATTTATTTTAAAGGAATTTTTTATGAATTTTTATTTGATTTTACGAAATTTATAGTGTTTTTGTGATTTTATATACCTATAAGTAAAGAAATATTGGTATTTTATTTATATTTTATTTGGTTTTTATTTTATTGCTTTAATGTTGTCAATTTTATTTCCCATTTTTGTATATCTTTTAGTGGTTTTAGAATTTTTTGGGTTTTGGGATTATTTTTTAAAGTAAAAAATTTAGCTTTTTATTAAAAACAAGAAAGTGTTTCTTATTTTTAAAAAAGTAAACATGAAGAAAATATTTTTATTTTATTTTATCAAAAAGTATGTAAAAATCCTTTCCAACGTGTACGTAATTTTGTGATTTTTCTTAAATTAGATACAAAATATTGAAGTTTTTTTAATTTTTTTGATTTTAATATTCAATTTTTATATTCTTTTTAGTTATGCAAAATATAGTAAAATATATTGTATGTAATTTTTTAGGATTTTTAGAAGTGTTTTCTATTTTTTTATGTATTTTTATAAGTTTGTGTATTTTTTGTATTTTATTTAAAATTATTAAAAATAGAAAATATTTTTATTTTTGAAAGTTGTTAAAATTCTGTATAAAGTATAATACTATGTATTATTATTTATTATTTTTATTTGATTTTATATGTATATAATACGTATTATTTAAGTATATTGGAATAGGGGTGTTTCTATTATATATTGGAATTATAGGGCACACGTGTAAATATCAGAAACTGTAGGGGAAAATCGTGCAAAATCTCCAACAGGTGCATGCATTGTCACATGCAAGCTACTGCATGTGGACCTCTTTGTGCATATTCATAGTTTGGGGGCTACCGTCGTTAAAATACTAATTAAACACATGTATATCACGTGTCTGCTTTAGCTTAGGGACCTATTCAGAAACAATAATAAAGCATGATGGTTACTTCACCCCACCCCCTCTCCTTTGCCCCTAGCCTCCTCTCCCCACCCCCCTTTCTCCGCCCTTGGCCTCCCCCTCTCCTTCACCCCCAGTCTCCCCGTCTCCTCCGCCCTCAACCTCCCCCCTCCTCTGCATCCCCCTTTCCTCTGCCCCCAACCTTCCCCCTCTTCTGCCCCATCCTATCCTCTACCCCCAGCCTCCCCTCTCCTCTTCCCCATCCTCTCCTTTGCCCTCAACCTCCCCCTCCTCTGCCCTAGCCTCTCTAGGTCGACCTCCTCCTCCCCTCCTGTCATATGCCCCCTCATGCAGCAAAAGAATCGCTCCTCCACCGTTGCTCATATTGTCTTCCTCACCACTGCTATCGTGATTCCCTTCCCAAGTGCTCTATCGCTATCATGTACTTGAGATACGTTGTCATTAGAGGCCCACACGAAGGTGTTAAGGTTGGAGGGGAGAAGGAGGAGGTGGGGGCTTTTCTTCCAAATATGCCCCTCTCAACTACATCGTGATTTGATTAAACCATGGTTAAGTTCAACTTATTAACACCCAAATAGAGGGGCACAAGTGATAGAACAATAAGAAGTCGAGGGCACAACTGATATTCCCAAAAAGGAAGGGGCGTAACTGATATTGCAATATCTCAGAGGGGCACAACTGATAAAAATCCTTAGTACTAATATGCATTTATCATAACCACAAGATTAAAAATAAACATGTGATATGGATGGCTTATCATGAAAATGGTTAGCCCTCACCTCGTTTGAAGTTTCTCATGTATATGTATAAATATACATACATACATATATATTTGCAATCATGCATTGTAAGAAGACAATGCTGGATTCACGAGCGTACGAGATCTCATAGTTTTACAACATCAAAAAAATCCTTTGTAAACATACACTCATCAAATACGAACATAAAAATAAGATAAATGATTCAAGTTTCAACGTACATGAACTAAATATTAATCATGTAGCACTAAAAATAAATACCAAATAATATTGAAAATGGGACAAGAACCATTGAGTCAGGATTTCATCTCAGATCGATTTGGCTTCCTGGAATGCTCGACAATTTATGCATCGTAGTTGTTGCTTCACAGGGTCTCGTCAGAAGACCAGATCATGATCTGAGGCCAGAGCGGATGTCATGGTGTTGAGAGGTAAGATAAGAGGAAAGATGGTGGTGGTGACAGAGGAGAGGGAGGGAGAGATGGGAGATAATGATGTTGGTGGCAACGATGAAAAGGGAGGACGAGTGGGTAGATGGTGGTGGTGATGGCAACGACAACGATGGAGAGGGAGGGATAGAGGGGATACAGTGATGGTGGTGGTGGCTTCAGAGTGGAAAAGAGTGGAGACATTGATGGTGGCAGAGATGACGGAGAGGGACGGATAGATGAGAGATAGTGGTGATGCTGGTAGTGGTGGATAGGGAAGGAGGGAGGGAAGATGGTGGTAGCGTCGGAGAAGGATAGAAGGGAGATTGTTATGGCGGTGGTGACAATGGTAGAGCACAAGGGAGAGAGGGGAGACAAGGATGGTGGTAGTGGGAAAGGAGAGGGAGGATGGTGGTGGAGGCAATGGAGATGGAGGACATGAGGGGAGGTGGTGGTGGCTACGAAGAGGGAGGGAGAGGGTGAGACAATGATAGTGGTGGTGATGGAACATATGAGTAAAGGGATGATAGTTGCAACAACGACGGTAACGGTGGTGGCGGAGATGGAGAGAGAATGAAGGGAGAGTTTGTGGCGGTGGCGGCTGCGGAGAGAAAGGGAGAGCGATAAGAAGAAAATATTGATGGTGATGATTGAGTTTAATGGTGGTAACATTGAAGAGGGAGGGAGGAGAGATTGTTATGGCAGCAGCGGTGTAGTATAGAAGGGACGATTGTCGAGAGTTTCGTATTTTAGAAAATGAAGGGGAGAGGAAGGAGTATTCACGGAGATAAATTTCGATCCGAAGTTTTGCGACTATGTTGCGACTACATATAATCATAAATGTAGTTGCAACAATAATGACTGCACTTGCGACAATTAGCTAATTTGAAGGGAGATGTGTTGCTACTACAAGGGTAGGGGAATAATTGTCATGTGGTCACAAATAAACCATCAAGGCATCAACTACAAAAGCTAGCACTTATAGTCACAACAAAGGAGCTATTAATTGTACCTTTTTTCTTAAAGTGTGCTTTCTGTGTTTCAAGGAATTGCTTTCTATTTCTTGCACATCGACCGTTGATGTCATTTGTGATACTGTCATTCCATGTCATGTAATCTATAACTTATCAGTGAGTGATTATCGTCAGGATGAGTTCTTTGATTGCAAGAGGGATGAGGTGCAACATGAACTAGAAATTCGGTCTAAAGATTAACTTGGATGCAGTTCTTATGAACAATTTACTCAAATGTTTTCTTACTTTTAGTTTTATAAGCCAAGTTACAACGCTTCTACTTTATATACATACATACATGATCATAACATATATATCTATACATAACCACATATAATTACATGTGTGTATCTATTTATATATACATACATATGTATTTATATACATGCATACACATATAAACATATATACGTAATGCATGTATATATATTTGTATCACTATTGAACATTTTATTTTAATTTATGATGGTTTTTAATTCGACTGTCCGTGAAGGTATATACAGGTATATTGGCAAATCCATTTAGTTGCTTCTATTTAACATTGCTTTGGTAGGTTCAATGCATGAATGATATTGGTCAACTCTGATATTTGCACATACTTGCATTATATAAACGGAATTATTGGCACAATTTCTCCCATGATGGAAGTGTATTCATAGCCAAATAGCTAACTTTACATTATTATTTGTCAATATTTTTTCACTCAACCATCCTCTGTGAAGATGATCGATGATTTGTTGCATGGAGTAGACTGCAATATTTTTTCAGATACAGGGTCAATCCCCTACTTCCCTCCGGTATCTTTTTTTTTCTGGTAGAAGGGATTGAGGGATTCGAACATTGATCTTTAGTTTGGGGGAGCCACTGCTCAACCACCAGACTAATTGCTGGTTCGAGTAGATTGCAATATCACCGTGCGAAAAATGATAGGGGTAAATAATTAATACACATTTGCTTTTAAATTGTATGATTCCACCAATTGAAGAAAGGGATACAGAGTAAAGATATGCGACGTATTCACTGCATGGATGATTCGGTCGAATATTGAACCCGTTCATAGGTTAACTTAAATAAACACGAATATATATATGAAATGTAGCATCCCGAGATTAGGTCCTTGCTTCGTTGATGGGGAAAATTGATCCTGACAATTTATTCGTTCTAACTCGAATGGACTCGTTGACAACCATTCAAAATGCTTACGTTTAAGTTGTCAAGTAATAATATTCTCCACTGCTTGTAAACAACACCCACACTTTGTGAGTTTTAAATGTAGGACTATTTAAGGGGATTGAGGTATTACAACATCCCTCACTTATATTCGCAATATCCTCGTTGCGACATGATCCGTTACTTATTCTCAGTGTCAGTGACGGGTGCATGATGACACAAAAATCCCCAAGCGACTAAGGTAAAAGGTATGGAAATATAGGTCGTTGCGACCTCAGCCACTCGGAATGTGTCAATCAAGAAAAATCGAACCGCGAAACGAGTCAAAAATCAAACAAGGCAAAACAAGCGGTCCTAGCTATGAGTTTAACCTGGTATAGCTCCCAGGGTCGAACACAAGGAGCACGGATTGGCCAAAGGCCTACGAAGTAGTCAAAGAATCAGGAATAAAGACAAAATATTTTTAGTGGTTTTTAATGATTTTTTTTATAATTTTTTTGGATTTTTAAAAGTGGAGAAAATAAAGGAAAGTATAAACAAGCACACTTGAGCAATTTATTTAACACACCAAAAATCAAGCAAAAATTCAAGAAAAAATGTTTTTTTGCTTTTTTGGTTTTTAAGTGTTTTTGGTGAATTTTTGATATTTTTCTAATGGGTAGATTATTTTCTAAAAATCAAACAGTGCTAAAAATCAAAGGTACTGTCCAGCAAGGCTTAAGACCCAAAAATAAAATACTTAAGGATCTTACAAAGCCCTGGAGGTAATTTTCCTGTAATCTAGGAAGAATAAGGAAAATTTAGGCACCTTAATTATTGTTTTTGGATTTTTCAATTAATTATTATAATTTTTATGAGTTTTTGAGGGTTTTTCAATTTTTAGGGTTTTTACTCAATGAAAAATAGCCAAAATTGGCTAGAAAATCAAACAACAAGCAAGAAACAGTAGCTAATTTTTTTTAGAATTTTTGGGGGTGATTTTATAATTTTTTTGGTATTTTTATATCTAGACAGTAGCTAAAAGCAAGGTTTTTGAATTTTTAAAAATACTAAATGAAATCAAAAATGTCCTCAAAAATTCTCAAAAATCCAACAACATGGCAGGAGCCATGTGTCAAATTTTCATCGAATTTGGAGGTGATTTGATATTTTATTCAAAATCCAAAAGAGGGCACTGTGCACAGGGACGTAAGTGCAAATACCCTAAAGTCTGGGGGCCAAGGTGCAAAAATCCCAGCAAGTCACGCGCGTGGCGCGTGCCTGGGGCACTCAGGGACCTTTTGGTAATAAAAACCAAGTTTCTGGACTTTTTGGTAACTCGTACCAAAAGTCCAGGGGCTTGGATGCAAAAATCCCACTAAAATCCGCACATGCGCATAAACAACACTCACAGGGGCATAAATGCAATTACCAAAAAGTTTTTCTTCATTTCATAACAGCCCAGATCTACAGGATAAAAGATGTAAAAAGCCCAGCAAAGCACGTGGCGAAGCACGTGGTCACATACACACAGGGGCATACATGCAATTGAAACTAAGCACAAGGTCCACAGTGCAAATAACCCTACGTAAATAAAGTTCCAAAAATATTTACAGGACTAGAAATAAAATGACAAACTAAGAGGGGGTCCTAAGTAGTTTACCCTTTTATTAATGTCGAGGGACGGATGTGCGACGCGTGGTAGATCAAACGGCTGAGGTGATGCGCCGCACACCAAAGGGGGCCCTCGAATAGATCCGATGGCTGAAATGCTCCCACGTGGCAGATCCAACGGCTCTGGTGCGCTGTGGGGCTGCGAAGGACTCCGGGCTCGGATCGGATGGGTGAGGTACAGCCACGTGTTCAATCGAATGGCTGAGAGGAATTGTGGCTTGACCTCGCGGCTCAACGGTGACGATCGATCCTCGTAAGATCTGGCGGTGGATGCTGCTCCGATGATGGACGGTCACGATCTAATCTGGAGCACCAAGGTCGATCTGACGGCGGACGAGGATGCTGCAAGAACTGGTCGCCGGCGACTTTCGCCGGCCTTCCGTGCGCACGATGGTCCTCGTCTACCGCTCCTGAGGTGCGGGAAAGCTTCGCCGTGAAGCCCCGCACCCGATGCTCTGCTCCGATGGAGGCGAGGAGCTCCAGAGAGCTCCGGCGACGTAGATGACCTGGAGCGGCTGTGCTCTGAAGTTCCGACCTCCAGATGAGGTCGATAGGCCTGGATACCTGCACAGAAAGAAAGAGGGGTCGAGGGCAAACTGCCTCGACCCGTCAGAGCGGGCGGAAGGTGGCTGGTGCGGTGAAATGGGAGCTCTCCGGCGAGCGGCGGAGGGATGAGAGCCGGTACCCTGCCCCGGGGCGAGCCAGGGGGAATGAAGGGGTGAAGAAGGTGGGTAGGAGTCTGGCGGAGGTGATGGCGGTGTCGGATGATCAAGGGAATGGACGGAGACGGCTGGCGGAGGTGACGGAGCTAAGCTACTACAAATCGAAAAACCTAACGCTAAGCTAATCTACTGGCTAAAGAAGTTACCTGATGGGCGCATTCGACTGGGCTGGAGCCGATGAGGCTCCCGGTCGTTGCCTCAAGGGGTCGTCGAGCTCCCCGAGGCTCAGCGCGCTCGCGGCGGCGCACGGCGGCGATTACCACCGGATCAGTGATTTCCGGCTGCCCGGGCCTCGCTGCAACTCCACCGGCCACGGCTGTCACTCAGGGATGATGGAGGAGCTCACAGGCGCCGAGGGGAAGATCAAAGATAGCGTGATTAGGTCGCCGGAGACGACATTAAATATGGTGAGAGGTCCGAGAAGGAAGAGATCGGGCGGGTAGCACGGATCTCGGATCCTCCAAACCCACCCCGGGTGAGGGTCCTGAATGATAGGGGAGCAATCGGAGCCCGGGGTTTGGGTAAATGGCGGCCGGGTTAGGCGGGTGGAAAATGGTGAAAACGGGTCGGGCGCGACATACCCGGCTCTGGTGGTCCTGGGGGGAGAGTTGACCGGGGGTCAACAATCCCCCGTGGACCAATCAGAGCCCGCCAAGCTTTAGATTTTTATTTGATTTTTTTGGGCCATTAAATGACCGAATTTTCAAAAACTTAAAACATGAAATATTTTTAATTTATTTTTTTCTATTTTTTTGTGATTTTTACTTAATTTTTGGAAATAAAAATAAGGTATTTACATAATAGGTCTATACATAGGTGTATGTACAATATATGATTTTTAATTTTTATTTTTAATTAGTTATTTTTATACATTTTTATTCCTATTTTATATTTTATTTATTTATTAGAATAAAATGAGGAATAAAAGGATATTTTTATTTTATTTTTTTATTAATTATATACATAGGTAAAATAAATAGTTATGTACATGGTATATGTACAAGGTGAAAAGTTCTTTTTGGGTTTTTGATTTTTAAACTTTTTATTTTGTTTTTAATAGTTTCTAGATATATACAAAATATATACAAGTGTATTTTTGGATGAGGAAAATATTATTTATTTATTTACATAAATATATACACATGAGCTCCTATCTCCCTCTACTTTGGCTTTTATGCGGTCAGGCCCATGCTGAGCCCTCCCTTGGGTTAGGTTGCTCAATATTTATTCTAAATATTTCCCTCTTTTTCTTTTTACTCTTTATTCTTTTATTTTTGCACAAAAACATGCTAATTACAGGTTTTTACACAATGCATGCTTTTGGTAATTATTTGTATTTACACATATCTACATGTATTTGCAAAGGTTTTTGTAGCTAAAATATAAGAATAAAGAGTGATGAATGGGTATTCATCACCCCCCTATACTATACTTTGCTAGTCCCTTAGCAAACACTTATTTGAAAAAGAAGTGAAAAAAGAAAGAAAAAGAAAAAGAGGATGTACATGGATTAAGGTTGAGTTATTAAACTTTCCTTCATTAAGTTGAAATATGGAGCTCGATCAGATCTTTGGATTATTAATGTGTCGGAACCTTATTTAGACTTAAGCTTAAAACTCAACAGCCTCCAAGTTCCACCAATCTATGGGCAAGACTCCTCAATAAACCAGATCAGAACAAGTCTACATACACAAACTCTAATGACCATGAGTCTTTCCAAGCAGTGTAAGTGATATGTGGCTCCCCACCTCAGAAGTAACAAAGAAACAACCTCCCTCAACCTGGTAACTCTAATGCCTCGGTCTAGCAACTCTTTCCTCGAGAAGCGGGGTATTCCCTTCTAAGTTCAAGTGCAACCGGCTCAAGAGGAGGGGGTAGAAGTATAGAGTTTTGGAAGCCTAGCCAGTGTAGCTAGGTCTCCCGCTGCAAGCTTCTTGAGATTTAGCATTGCTACCATAAGCTTTTGCTTTATTTGACTATGTACACTCCGGTGGGGTTATTAAATTTTCAATCCGACCCACCACTTTTTTTGGAGTTCTTTTTGCATTTTTGCATTTTTTTTCAAAGACTTCTGTACAACATATCTACATGGTGCAGCATACACAAGAAATTTCCCCTTGAGCCAGTAGACTATCCCTCTTTTGAAGCTTTATTGCAACCCACGACTTCTGTCTTTAGCCTTCATCACCACTAGACCAAGTTGAGGTGCACTTCCTTCACTAGAAGAAGAAGAGAGGTTCCGCCTAGAAGTACTACCCTCATATGCTACCCCAAGCCAAAGGAAACTGCCTCCTCACTACCTCATCCGTGGAGAGCCATGTGTAAGTGCAGGTGCAAGTCAAGCCATTGTCTCTAAGAGTCATGCGTGTGTTGTTAAGTGCTCTACTTAAGCTCATCAAGATGACATATGCTCATAGCCTAGTGGACTCAAAGAATTAAGTCCTTATGGACCTGAAAAGCCTTAACCCTAAGTCCTATAAGGTTCCTCTTAAAGTTAAGTGGATTAAGATCTTATTCAAGCTCCATTTCTCAATTTAATTCCAGGCTTAGTTTAAATGTCAACTCTCATCCAGGAAAAACTATATACATATATGTACACAAGATGCTATTTACAAATATTTTACAATCATGCAAAATTTTTGAAAAATGTTTTGAAATCATGGATGATGATGATGCATGAGGTGCAAGTTTTGCAAAAAGATATTTACAAACATTTACAGAAGATTTTTGCAAACTTCTGATTTTCAAAACATTTTGGAAAAATTTTGTACTATATACATAATTTTGATACAAAATATTTACACAAACTTTACACAAAAGATTTTTGAAATCCTTTTTACAAAAATACTTTGTACATTAGCTACGTATGTGCAAGCTAAAAGAGGTTTATGTACATGAAAATTTTTAAATTTTGTGATTTTTAGCCATTTTATTTAATAACACACTCACACAAAGTACGAGTTATGGCTAAAGTATATATGAAATATATACACACCCCCCCTATACTTAGCTCGAACGATGTCCTCAGAGTGATCAAGAGCGATGAAGAAGACATAACTCGTGCTTAGTAAAAGGGAAGTGAAAAGGAATGGCTATGTACAAGAACGAATGAATGAATAGAATGAGAGGGACTCGGTGGTTTCCCCCTATACTTAGGATTATCTAATCCTAAGTATAGCAAGTTGTACATGAAGGGAAATCCGAGTGAAGAAGATACAGAGTCTGCTCCCCCTATACTTAGGGTAAAATATCCCTAAGTATAGGCAGCAAAACAAGAGCAAACCGAATGAAAATCACGAATATATACAAGAAGGAGGGCATCACTCCCCCTATACTTAAGGTGGAGAACCTTAAGTATAGGCAACAAAACAGAAGTGATGAAACAGACGAATGAACAACCCGGTGTTTCCACCCCCCCTATACTTAGGATGAGCAATATCCTAAGTATAGCAAAGATAATCCTAAGCGAGACCTGGGGTGAAAACAAGAACGGAAGAAAGAAGGATCAAAATAAGACGAAACACGTATATACAAAAGAGTACAATGTTGAGGTGCCTCTCAACAAGCGCTAGATTTTACGCCCCTAGCTGGGCGCAAAGGTTAGGACAACGCAGTATCAAGGTTCAGGACGGCATCGGTAAGTCGAATGCCGTACTGTCGTCGCAGTCTCGGTGTGAGAACAACGACGAACTCAACAGTGTAAAGTAAGACACCCAGGTATGCAATCAGGCGGGTGTCTGCTACCGGCCAATGATATGAGCATAAGTAATCGTCATCCGGTAGCACAAAAGAAATCAGCGGCTCTGGATCAGATTGGAGTGAGAGTATAGAGCCGAAGAAATCAAACGTGGAGAAGGATGGATCAGTCATGGAATCCTCCACGTCAATCAGTGTCTCAAACAGGTGTGGACAATCAGGCTCAGGAGACTCTCTAAGCAGAATGATATCCGATGCATGTAATAGAATCAGATCAGGCAAATCATCGAATATCTCGAAAATGGGCTCATCCTCGCGAGGGTCGTCGAGGTGAGAAGGTTCAGAATCAGAATGATCTAAAGACTCAGTTTCGTGTTCCGCCAGATCGGAAACACACTCAGAAAGTGAAACCGGGTACTCATTGAGTACAGCATCCTCCCGCAGATAACCCTCGGGGAGAGATGCCAGATCATAGGTGACAAGAAGAGGATCAGGATATAGATAGGCATCTGCGCTGCTATCACGTATCCACTCAGTGCACCAGGCTGCATCATCATCGGAAGTGTAGGTCTCGGCAATCTGGAAGCAGGAGTAGGTACTAGTCAACATCGCAGAAACTGGCAAAGTGTCCGTGGATGATCCTCGCTCTGCGGCTATGCTGGCTGTCAGCTGGTCCTCAGGTAGTGTATCTGTCTCAACAAAGTGGAGGACAAAAGGCTCGAAGACGGGACTCTCTATGTCTGTACTCTCAAAGTGGTGTCCCTCATCAAGCTGTTGCTGCTGGGCTGAGTCCTGGTGCCTGTCTGCATCCAAAAAGTGTCTCTGCAGGAAGGAGACTGACTCTTCCGAGACTGGAATCTGAAGTGTCTGAATCAACGGCTGCAAAAGCTGGGGCTCCTCCGGCTCCTGGAGTATCAGAAGATCTGATATCCAAGACTCGTCAACAGGGCACTCTGGGGCTGACTCGAACTCCAACTGGAATGCCAACGGGAACTCGAGTAGACTCTGGGTCCGAACCTCTGCTATTACAGTCATCTCCTCTGTCAGTTGTGCTGCATCATCCAAATCCTCGGGCTGGTGTGTAGAAGCTGGCTCAGCATGTGAAGTGACACACCGCACTGGTACTGCATCGTCCTCATGTGTTGTTCCGACCGAAGCATCTCGTGCTGAAGAACTCTGTGAAAGTAGCCTCGAGATGGTATCTAGGAAGTGAATGTCAGAACTGCGGTCTGAACCGCCACATGTGGTAATCACCAGTGCTATCTGCTCTGCGGTCATCCCCCGCATGGAGATCTCGATCAAATCTGTCAGTGGAAGTCCGTGGTCTGGAAATCTCCTCAAGAGGTCAAGCAACCTCGGCCATGCCTCGTGCAATGGCTCCTGGGGGTCAACTGAAAAGTCCATGATCAAAGACCGCATGAACTCTGCTCTACGTGGAGGGAAGTATCTCTGCAAGAACTCTCGGCGTAGCTCTCCCACGTCTCGAATGTCCTCCCCAATCGTCGGTGCCATCTCATGGCTCTATCGTGAAGCGTGAAGGGGAAGGTCCTGCTCATCAGCTCCTCTGCAGTGACATCTAAATATCTCTGTGCTCTACAAAATTCCTCGAAAGCGGACAGGTAAAGATAAGGCTCCTCGTGCGCCTCTCCTGAAAATGTCGGCAGTCGCTGAATGTAGTCCAAATCCAAGACGAATGGGCCTAACGTAGAAGCTGACTGAGCTCCATGTGCTATCTGCTCCTCCATCCCTCTGGAATGGGATCTATCTGCTGATCTCCACTGCTCTCTCGGGTCATCAACAGAGTGCGCTCTCAACTCAACAACAGCATCGTCCGGGTCTCGCATCTGCTCTGTCTGATATCCGCGGACGTCTAGCACAACATGCCCAGAGTGATGAGATGAAAGGGAGGGAGGGAGCGGGAGGTTGGTCAGAGATCCGACCTCCCTAGAAGGTGGACTGGAATGATGGTCAGAAAGCGAAGAAAAAGCCGCAAGAGTCGGCTTGCAGTGAGGGGGATCCATCATCCAGGGGTCAAGGAGAAAAGAAATGGAGGGAGGTGCGGGAGGGGAACAAGATCGAAGGGATCTGGCAATCAAACAAGATGAACAAGCAAACCCCCAATTCACCTACGCACACAGAGCTGAAGACCGAAGGGATCGGTCAATTATCTTGTCAATTTTATCTTAGGTGATCATCCAGTCTATCAGAGCGATTACGTGAAGTAAATAGGTATCCAAATCTTTCTCAACCGACTGTCCCGTACTGGAAGCCGGTAATCAGTCAAGAATAGATCGGAGGCTCTATCCTAATGTGCGGATCACTCTCTCGCTCATCCAAACCAGACAAGGAGGGGGTTACTCTCCCCAAGACAGATTTTCAGTGAAGTGTCTTTTAGGTCAAGTATGATTAGCAGTCCCGATTTTATTGTTTTTCTTTTTAGATATTTTTCAAATATCAAACAAACGCCTAACGAATTTTTCGGTTCTCCTGGTTATTAAGTCCGAAAACAGGGGGAGAAGACGAAAAAGCCGATGCACGATGAAATCAATGATGCATGCAAAGTAAGGAAGGCGTACCTGACTCCAGCACTCTACATGCAATATGATCCGCGCATAAATGTAAAGACAGGAAATAAACTACCTAAATGATGCAAGCGGGAAAAACCGAGGCCCTAAACAGCAGTGCTAGCGTAGAACCGTCTAACCGATCACCGACCTCCAAGCCAAAGAGTCCGGTCTTGGCTTACCCCTCCTCTTCTCGACAGGTCGAGTTCAGGAGTAGCGCTTGTGGGGCAGGCTCGCGGCACGTAGGCTGCGAAGGCAAATGAGTCGGTTATTTTTATTAATTATTTTTAGTAGGTCCAATCACGGTCTATAGGAACATATAATCAATTAGGTGTTGTGATCCTACTATTACGGCACAGTCACCAGAAAATCCTACTGCTAGGGGCTCGATCAAAAAGCCGCATAAACACCGGAAAGGCAGTAAAAAAGTAGAAAATGAAAGCCGCGAAAAACCGCGAAAAACCGCTAAGTTCTAAAGGGTCCCCCGAGCACACCGGTGCTCGGCGAAACAGACCCGAGAGTGTTCAAGTCCAAAAGTCTGAGTGTACCTGTATTATTACAATAATAAATAAATAAACCTAAGCTATCCTCACCCACTCAACTCTCTCTCTCTCGCTCTCTCCTGCGGCTTCGTGAAGAAGGAAGCCGCCTCCGCCTCGCTAGGGTGCACCGGCGTTCCTAGGAATGCCGCCCTCGCTCCTCGGGCCCTCGCAAGAAACAAAGAGAAGTGTGGTCAGTCCAAAATTATTCAAAAATATCAGAAGAATATATATATACAAAAATCTATACAAAAAGCCGCGAATCAAAAAGCCGCGGAAAAATCTAAAAGACTACTAAGCCGTGCTCCCCGGCAACGGCGCCATTCTGATGACACAAAAATTCCCCAAGCGACTAAGGTAAAAGGTATGGAAATATAGGTCGTTGCGACCTCAGCCACTCGGAATGTGTCAATCAAGAAAAATCGATCCGCGAAACGAGTCAAAAATCAAACAAGGCAAAACAAGCGGTCCTAGCTATGAGTTTAACCTGGTATAGCTCCCAGGGTCGAACACAAGGAGCACGGATTGGCCAAAGGCCTACGAAGTAGTCAAAGAATCAGGAATAAAGACAAAATATTTTTAGTGGTTTTTAATGATTTTTTTTATAATTTTTTGGATTTTTAAAAGTGGAGAAAATAAAGGAAAGTATAAACAAGCACACTTGAGCAATTTATTTAACACACCAAAAATCAAGCAAAAATTCAAGAAAAAATGTTTTTATGCTTTTTGGGTTTTTAAGTGTTTTTGGTGAATTTTTGATATTTTTATAATGGGTAGATTATTTTCTAAAAATCAAACAGTGCTAAAAATCAAAGGTACTGTCCAGCAAGGCTTAAGACCCAAAAATAAAATACTTAAGGATCTTACAAAGCCCTGGAGGTAATTTTCCTGTAATCTAGGAAGAATAAGGAAAATTTAGGCACCTTAATTATTGTTTTTGGATTTTTCAATTAATTATTATAATTTTTATGAGTTTTTGAGGGTTTTTCAATTTTTAGGGTTTTTACTCAATGAAAAATAGCCAAAATTGGCTAGAAAATCAAACAACAAGCAAGAAACAGTAGCTAAATTTTTTTAGAATTTTTGGGGGTGATTTTATAATTTTTTTGGTATTTTTATATCTAGACAGTAGCTAAAAGCAAGGTTTTTGAATTTTTAAAAATACTAAATGAAATCAAAAATGTCCTCAAAAATTCTCAAAAATCCAACAACATGACAGGAGCCATGTGTCAAATTTTCATCGAATTTGGAGGTGATTTGATATTTTATTCAAAATCCAAAAGAGGGCACTGTGCACAGGGACGTAAGTGCAAATACCCTAAAGTCTGGGGGCCAAGGTGCAAAAATCCCAGCAAGTCACGCGCGTGGCGCGTGCCTGGGGCACTCAGGGACCTTTTGGTAATAAAAACCAAGTTTCTGGACTTTTTGGTAACTCGTACCAAAAGTCCAGGGGCTTGGATGCAAAAATCCCACTAAAATCCGCACATGCGCATAAACAACACTCACAGGGGCATAAATGCAATTACCAAAAAGTTTTTCTTCATTTCATAACAGCCCAGATCTACAGGATAAAAGATGTAAAAAGCCCAGCAAAGCACGTGGCGAAGCACGTGGTCACATACACACAGGGGCATACATGCAATTGAAACTAAGCACAAGGTCCACAGTGCAAATAACCCTACGTAAATAAAGTTCCAAAAATATTTACAGGACTAGAAATAAAATGACAAACTAAGAGGGGGTCCTAAGTAGTTTACCCTTTTATTAATGTCGAGGGACGGATGTGCGACGCGTGGCAGATCAAACGGCTGAGGTGATGCGCCGCACACCAAAGGGGGCCCTCGAATAGATCCGATGGCTGAAATGCTCCCACGTGGCAGATCCAACGGCTCTGGTGCGCTGTGGGGCTGCGAAGGACTCCGGGCTCGGATCGGATGGGTGAGGTACAGCCACGTGTTCAATCGAATGGCTGAGAGGAATTGTGGCTTGACCTCGCGGCTTAACGGTGACGATCGATCCTCGTAAGATCTGGCGGTGGATGCTGCTCCGATGATGGACGGTCACGATCTAATCTGGAGCACCAAGGTCGATCTGACGGCGGACGAGGATGCTGCAAGAACTGGTCGCCGGTGACTTTCGCCGGCCTTCCGTGCGCACGATGGTCCTCGTCTACCGCTCCTGAGGTGCGGGAAAGCTTCGCCGTGAAGCCCCGCACCCGATGCTCTGCTCCGATGGAGGCGAGGAGCTCCAGAGAGCTCCGGCGACGTAGATGACCTGGAGCGGCTGTGCTCTGAAGTTCCGACCTCCAGATGAGGTCGATAGGCCTGGATACCTGCACAGAAAGAAAGAGGGGTCGAGGGCAAACTGCCTCGACCCGTCAGAGCGGGCGGAAGGTGGCTGGTGCGGTGAAATGGGAGCTCTCCGGCGAGCGGCGGAGGGATGAGAGCCGGTACCCTGCCCCGGGGCGAGCCAGGGGGAATGAAGGGGTGAAGAAGGTGGGTAGGAGTCTGGCGGAGGTGATGGCGGTGTCGGATGATCAAGGGAATGGACGGAGACGGCTGGCGGAGGTGACGGAGCTAAGCTACTACAAATCGAAAAACCTAACGCTAAGCTAATCTACTGGCTAAAGAAGTTACCTGATGGGCGCATTCGATTGGGCTGGAGCCGATGAGGCTCCCGGTCGTTGCCTCAAGGGGTCGTCGAGCTCCCCGAGGCTCAGCGCGCTCGCGGCGGCGCACGGCGGCGATTACCACCGGATCAGTGATTTCCGGCTGCCCGGGCCTCGCTGCAACTCCACCGGCCACGGCTGTCACTCAGGGATGATGGAGGAGCTCACAGGCGCCGAGGGGAAGATCAAAGATAGCGTGATTAGGTCGCCGGAGACGACATTAAATATGGTGAGAGGTCCGAGAAGGAAGAGATCGGGCGGGTAGCACGGATCTCGGATCCTCCAAACCCACCCCGGGCGAGGGTCCTGAATGATAGGGGAGCAATCGGAGCCCGGGGTTTGGGTAAATGGCGGCCGGGTTAGGCGGGTGGAAAATGGTGAAAACGGGTCGGGCGCGACATACCCGGCTCTGGTGGTCCTGGGGGGAGAGTTGACCGGGGGTCAACAATCCCCCGTGGACCAATCAGAGCCCGCCAAGCTTTAGATTTTTATTTGATTTTTTTGGGCCATTAAATGACCGAATTTTCAAAAACTTAAAACATGAAATATTTTTAATTTATTTTTTTCTATTTTTTTGTGATTTTTACTTAATTTTTGGAAATAAAAATAAGGTATTTACATAATAGGTCTATACATAGGTGTATGTACAATATATGATTTTTAATTTTTATTTTTAATTAGTTATTTTTATACATTTTTATTCCTATTTTATATTTTATTTATTTATTAGAATAAAATGAGGAATAAAAGGATATTTTTATTTTATTTTTTTATTAATTATATACATAGGTAAAATAAATAGTTATGTACATGGTATATGTACAAGGTGAAAAGTTCTTTTTGGGTTTTTGATTTTTAAACTTTTTATTTTGTTTTTAATAGTTTCTAGATATATACAAAATATATACAAGTGTATTTTTGGATGAGGAAAATATTATTTATTTATTTACATAAATATATACACATGAGCTCCTATCTCCCTCTACTTTGGCTTTTATGCGATCAGGCCCATGCTGAGCCCTCCCTTGGGTTAGGTTGCTCAATATTTATTCTAAATATTTCCCTCTTTTTCTTTTTACTCTTTATTCTTTTATTTTTGCACAAAAACATGCTAATTACAGGTTTTTACACAATGCATGCTTTTGGTAATTATTTGTATTTACACATATCTACATGTATTTGCAAAGGTTTTTGTAGCTAAAATATAAGAATAAAGAGTGATGAATGGGTATTCATCAGTGCACGTTTCAGATAACCTTTTCCTCAACTCTTTGTAGAGGTGTCTCCACCTCTCGCTAGACCCTTCCATTATCAGAGAAATTTGGCGATGATATTATTTGTAATGTCTCAGGCTTAGATCCACAGTATGTTATCGGGGAAAACTGGCATTGACAACTAGTTGTGTTTGGGTCTGATTAGACCGATTGACAACAACTCAAACTGCTTAAGCCCAAATTGTCAAGTAGTAACCCTCGTCACTTATAATCCACACATCTACTTTGTGAGTTTTAGATGTGTGTCTATGTTTAGGAGTTGAGGTGTTACAGAACTGATATCCACACAGAGTGCGGAATCTTTTCATGACCAGCAGATGTTGCATGATTAGTTAATATTTTGACAAATAACAACGGATAATCATAATTATACAGTCATTTAAATGGTCTAATGATAGAATATGTGTGCTCTCACTCCAATGACGAGGGTTCCAATCCCACACTTCTCCCTTAACTAGTAAAATAAAGCATCGTTATGTAGTCGCTATAAAAATAATGACGGATGCAACGTAATGTCAAGTATAAAAATTAATTTTACAATGATTAATATCATTGTTACATATTTAATAACGGATAATTTAGTTATGGATTTTGAAAAAAATACAAGATATATAATAGAATTTCTAATCTATGTCCATCCATGATATATCATAAGATTTCTAATTTCATGCCGTGTGTAGTCTGACGTTTTCATCTCGTCTGTCTTCAACTCTAGTTATTTTGCATATATACAGTGCTTTTCTAGTCGATGTATGATCTCGCTTACAACTATCGTTGCAATCATGTGCATGTGGTACATCTAATCACACGGCCCCATTATCCATCTATAATAATAGACAACCACTAGGTCTGGAGATAACACGTAGTTTCGTAATCCACAAGGCGGACACTGTTCCTCGTAGTTTCCGAGAATTGATGGTAACTACGGATCTCGAAGGGTCAGCGATGTCGAGCGGTGACCTCTCACCGCGGGGTGTCCACAAACGATGGGAGAGTTCGTGCGCTACCTACGCATGGCGCTTCTAATTAAATAATAATAATAACGGGATTATAATATATAATATTTGTCCATCACTAACAACACGCTGTCCACAGTATAGATGAAAGCGAGCGTACATAATTTAGGGTGGGAATGCAATTAATTTATCTTGGGTTCTGATTTTGTTGTGCCCTAAATTGCAAGATGTCATTGTTGGGTTGTCACTTGTCAGGATGTGCCATGTAGATAGATTAGCTTATCCGACCTCTCCACATTGGTAATATGCTCGTTTTCAAGAGAGATATATGTCGCTCGGTACAAGCAGATTGCCGTTATTCGACTAAAATTTCAACATCTTTACGTGCTTGGAAAAGTATTTGCTTTCGATGTAAAGTTATTGGAATTTATTCGTTGTTTGCAAGCATAGAATTTAGTCCTTTGTTGGGTATCGTCTAATTGGTATATTCACATTCTTGGCCGATTCTCGGTTGTGAATCTCGTTTTTCAAATGTAAGAAAGAAGGGCCTGATCAAATATAGGAATGTGTAAGCTTATGTGGCTCTTATATGTCGACATTAAACCATGTGAAAGTTTAGGACTGCCTTTGTTACATTTTGAAAAATGATGCCCTTAATTGAGAAGCAACGTATAGCCGAGCCTCTTTTTGTAATTTACCCAAAAAATAAAGAGGAAGAGGAGGACTAAAGTTTGTTACAAATAAAAAGCCCTTAGGGAGGGGGGGGGGGGTGTTCTTATAGCATAGGAAAGATGGTCTAAATAAGGTTATGTATGACAATGTATGCAAGTCATAAGTCAAAGATCCTTATTTCAGAAAAACAAGATCTCCAGCGAAAAACTCGAAGAGGCTAGCAAGGAAAGGTGCCACTGTAACAAAATTGGCATATGGCGATAAATAATATAATATTCGTTAATGTATCTTTCGTAGTTAAATGCATAATAACGAATATCAATCACTAGTCATCTGAAAACTCTTTACAATGAATTATGATATTCTTTCCGAATTACAAAAACAAAGAATAATTTTGTAATGAAAAATATTCGGTGTATATATTAAACATCGAAAGATATGACAACAATATCCAAATTATTCACAGTTATAAGCCGATCTTGTTGTAGTGTGTATTGCAGCAAAAATGATTTTTTCTTATCATGTAAAAAGTATTAGAAACTGCCTTTTACCGACTAGGAATGAATTTCATAGAAAGGTTGTAAAGGGTTGTGGAAGTCTTTTCTAATGGGTCGGCCAATCTGTGAGGAAAGACTTGACTTTCCTAACAGGTCCCCATGACCTATTAGAAAAGTTTTTCCTTAACGAGTGAAGGATGTATTAGAAAAAGCATATCCTTCACCCATTAAGAATTTGTTAAAGTGTGGGGATCCTAACCTAGTTCAAAAGGCATTCTTTTTTACTCATTTGGATAAGATAGAATTGATCATTCTTCATGGGTGTTCACCAATTAGAACTAATTTATAAGGATACACTACATAATGATTTCATTCTAAGATATAATATATCCAACCCGCCTTGTTCATGTTAACCCTAATAATTAATATGATAGGAGTGTACACCACCAACATATACACACAAGAACAGAACCAAAAATTCAATCATAGAGGGTTTATGATAAAACTATAAAAAAATCATCCAATGTTTAATGAAATTTTATGTAAAAATGCTCTATTCAAGGAAATATAGTTGCAATAATAAAAATAAAATATAGAAGTAGTAAAAAAAATGTATTCTATGATTTTTTAAGAAATACATACTTACAAAAATTATAATTGCAGTAATGAAATTGAAATGAAACGAACATATTTGTAAAGTACCTTGAAAGTTCATGTAAGAAGAGCTCTATGTTCCTTCATATATGTCATAAAATCATTTATCAATAAATCGATGTTGAATGTCTAAGTATTGTCCTTCTCAATATATAACATACATCAACAAAAAAATCATCATCCATTTAAACAAAGTCTAGTTTGCACAATTTTTATCATCGAAATGTACATTATGTAGTTGCAGTATACATAGATGGATTTAATGTAAGTCGAATGGAACTATCAAGTAAAGGATTACATTCTCAACAATCTGATCTTTGCTAGTAAGTAGCAAAGCTCAGAAATCGATGATGAACTTTTTAGTTGAGGATGTTGAGCAACATCAAGTTTAAATCACTTCATATTTAATATGTATTTTTCCTTGATCTGAAAAATCTTCAGGATAAATCTTTCTAAGAGTACATAAATTCTTACGACATCGAAGGTCTAGTAGCAATCCTTCAGATCTAATGTAGACGTAAGACTTAAGGTGCATTTGGTTGCTGGGTTAGCCCAGGTTAAACTGAGGAAGGGTAACCTATTTTTGTATTTTGATGACATAATATATTATTTTTTGATGGAATAGATGAAAGAGAAATATTTATTCAATGTATAAAAAGGGAGGAGGTGGGCCCCACACATGAGCAAAAGGGTGGGTTTTGGGAGGTAAACCTCATGGGGGATTAACCCCTCAATCGAACGGGACTTAGGGTGCATTTGGATAGAGGGTTATCTGGAGGTGGTTAATATATTTTTTGTGTTTTGGTGTTTGGATAGAAGGTTTGGGTTGAGAAGGTTTATTGTGATGTAATTGCATTGAAGTTTAGAAAAGTGAGTAGTTGTTGTGATTTGATTTTAATGGAATTGGAAAAGTGTGAGTTGAGTATTTTGTAATTTTTAGATTGATAAGATAGTCTACTATATTATTTTTTTGTTGAAATGGATGAGAGAGAAATGTGTTGTTTGATGTATCAAATAAGAGAGAGAGAGAGAGAGAGAGAGAGTTGACTTTGGTGGGCTCCACAAGAGGGTTAAGGATTTGGGTTTTGATGCCCTCAAAGAGGGGGGTAACCCCCAACCAAACACAACATTAAGATCTCAATAACATTTGTATTAAATTGACTATTTATCCCATAAGTTGTTAGTAAATTGTAGTAAGAAAAATATCAACTCTGCAATGATGTTCCATTGTGCTCTACCTCTTCTTGAAATATATCTAGGATTCATATTGAGGACAATAACCTTGTACCTTCACAAAAAGAAGTAGCATGCATGTCCCATAAAAGTATTCCATACGTGTTTCCCAAGCTTTTGAATAAGTTCTTTTGTCAAACGATTCATTGTATTTACAATATCTTGAGTTTCTCTTTGTAAAGCTTGAAAAAGATCTTCCATAATTGATAAAATCTCTTCATGATATGTAGAATTATAGCCATTACACAAGAAGCTTCATCATTTCACCCCATTGCGCATATGCGAATCCATCATTAATGATATTATTAAGAACCTCGCAAGCTGGACTGAACATGATGATCAAACTGCTAATAGATGATAAATGTAAATTCCATCTTGTATCACTAACTCTTTGCAAAGTTTGTATTTGATTAAGCCCAATACATGTTTCAGTTTCATTTGATGCAAGGTTTCACTCTAAATGAGAAGCATGCACCGCATGCAGCTCGTCATTATGCTTAAGAAGCAGTGATAATATTTACAATAAAAGATAATTTAGAAATATTGATACATGGGAATCACTTCTCTACATGCAGCAACCGATGTCAAGTGTGATCAATGTGCTAAGCAATGTTCATAATGTGCATATTGACAATCTTTTACAAATAAAGCTTGAAGTCATTCCCCTCTCATCACATATTCCTAACACCATCATACCCTTAACCTTGAATGTCTTTAGTATTAAGATCGTAATATGTAAATAACCTAGAAATCATTTTCTTTAACATACGAATAGAGAAGTATCAAGCACATGAATAAAATTAAAGAATCACCCCAGATATAGTTGCATATATATCAACGAGCCCTAAAATAATGACCTTTTGTTCGTTTTAGATTCAATAACAATAAAACATAACTTTTTACCACCAACTTCTTCCCTTACTATTTTCCACACTCTATTCGCGAAAATATTTAAGATATTTTTTAAATTTTTGGTGAAGTATATTTAACATTCTCAAGTACATCTTCCAAAACCACTACATTCCATATCCTCGATATAGGAAGCTGATCTTTTAATTAGTTCAATAAAATTATCCTGAATTTTTGAATCCATATACTTTTCATGACCTCAAAATAGACACCCCTGTAAAGTAAGCCATCTAATAGAGTCAATTATAACATTAGCCTCAATCTATAATTTCTTTGTTGATTATCTAGTTGCGAAATGCTACATCATTTTTTTGAAATGAATCATCAAATCTTGATAATATTTCTGATACCTATTATATAATATATTTGGATTTTTACCAATATGATAGTACAATTTTTCCATCATTCACCTTTTCCTAATTAGAAAATTCTTTGGTTGGACTTTTCAAAACAAGTGGCTTTTTGTTATTAAAAAGTCAACAAAATAGACAAAAGATAGTGAGCTTTCTAGGAGAATAATCCAACCAAGCAGAAAATAATTTGTACCAAAATGATTAAAAACAACGTTCATGATTCTCTAAGTCTGAAAGTGGATACTCGAGAAGAGCAAGATAAAAGAGACCAAAATTTATATAAGCACATTGAGTGCCATCAAGTTGATTAACATTTACTCTCAAATCTGTTGTCATAAATAGATCATGTTCAAGAAGATTGATATCCACTATATTGACATCATATCTTAAGGCATAGAATTAATTGAATAGATGTGGTCTCTAATTTAGAATCTTGTAGTATTCCTTTTTTGTGGTCATCTTTCAAAATTAGATACTAACATTTCGACAAAAATATAGTGAATGTAGGATGCTTTCTCCTATGAATCTATGTTTTTCGTGATGCTTTTTGTAATCCATCGTATATAAAATTACATTTAAAAGCACATAGTTCATTTGTATTAAGTGAAATAACGTTTGATAATAAATAGTAGCTTGTCAATTGAGATATATAATATATCACCATATTTTTTTACTTTTCTGTCTACTTTCCACCAATATCCGATATTATCTTTATTTTTAACTTTTTAAAAATCTCCCTTCTTAGCACTGTGACATAAGTTTATTGCCGGTTTGGTCGAGTTTTGTCCGATTGCACTCTTTCAAAAGCTATAAAATAAAGTAAAGTGCATTGTACATCCATTTCAATAAAACATCCATTGACTAATGTTCATCTTCGTTCTAAAATCACAAATCAATAATGCTAGTAATCTAGTAAATGGAGTATGAACTATCCTATAGGTGTCCTATCCAGTGGTTACACCTCCATGAACCACGAACAATTCAACTTTTCTTTCCTTCATGTTCCAAGCGACAGCGATCACTACAAGAAAATTGACCTTAAGGCAACGAATAATTTAATAATCGTTGCCATATCTTCCGTAGCTAAATATATAACAACGAATATTATTCGTTCCTTACTTCTTTAAAATTCGCAGCAAATAATAGTATTCGTTGGTATATTCCTCGAACGAATCATATAACAATGATTATTCGTTGTCATTTTCTTCTAATCGTTGCTAAATATGCAATGACTAACATGAATATTAATGAACAATTCAACGAAAAAATCATCGTTATATGGACCTTTAACAACGAATATGATATTCGTTGTTAATTACAAGTACAAAATATCATTTTGGCAACGAATAATATTCGTTATTGTATCTTTATCATCATAAGATATAACAACGAATATTCAAATTACTCGTTGCCTTAGGTCCAATTTCTTGTAGTGGACCCCGCCTGCATCATCTTAACTTCAGCCAACTCCGCCTGTCGCCAACTCCGCCTGAAAGATACGCCCCTCCATTCGCACCTCCCACCAACCAAGCTGTCGAGGATGGATTCCCTGAACCCGGATGATGAGGTCGGACCACTCGCTACGGGCGACTCTAGCATTGACGATCTCTTCAACCACGGTCATCCCCAAGAGAATATTCTGCACCCGATCCAGGTTACGCCAAAGAAATGGAATCCCCTGCACACGAACCGTAGACAAGCCGCGGATTGACAGGAAGTCGTCTGAAGCACAAGGCGATCTCCACCGAAGAAGCGACTTACCCGAGTTGGACAGCGTCAACAAAGCCTCTGTTTCATCCTCATCAAGATCCCTGTCCAACACCCGCCACAGTGTGACCAAGACTACATCTCCCCTGAACCGACACCCCGATGTCATTCCCACATTTGATGTCACTACAAGAAAGAGTAGAACATGCGACGGTCAACATCCGTCGCCAATGAGAAAATGATTGTCCCCTCTGATCATAGGGGACGGTCATGAGACCGTCTCCAAAGCCTGCGTCCCATTTGGTATAAGCGACGGTAGTCGACACCGTCCCCTATACTCATACATAGGGGACGGTCGTGACTGTCCCTTAAGTTTAGTATAGGGGACGGGCATGACCGTCCCTTAAAGGTAATTATTGGGGACGGTCAGGACCGTCTCCTAAAGTCATTCAGGGGGGACGGTCAAGACCGTCCCAAAAGTGAAGCAGTGGAGACGGTCATGACCGTCTCTCAAAACGAAGGGGACGATCACAATGGCCGTCCCCTCTGTTCATCTGCTAACAAAAAAAAATTCATTGCCCCCTATTTGATCTTCATTTTACCCTGTATGTCACTATAATTTAGTACCTGTTACAATAATTGTTTCTTCATAATAAAAATTACGATCACCACAAAAAATAAGATGCATTCCACATTCATAAAGTCGTCGTCCTACAATATAAGCATTCAAACAAAATAACCTACTTTGCAAAGCAATTATCCAAAATAATTATACAATATACTACACTATCCTACCAAGTAACCAAACTATCCTAGTCGTCCTCATCGTCGTCGTCCTAGTCGTCGTCCTCATCGTCGTCGTCGTCCTAGTCGTCATCAGCATCATCTTCTTCTTCTTCACCGTCATCGTCGTCTCCTAGCCTCGCAACGGTATTATTATCTTCTGTTGGGTGGCTAGTCGACGCTGCACCTTGATGTGCCTACATGAATGCATTGAAAATCGCCATTTGTTGTCGCAAATATTGAATATCGATATTCATGCTAGACACTTGACTCTTTAATTCCCTCTCCCTTTGTGTCTTCTGAGAGGTCGAGTCGCTCCCTACTCCATACCAATTTTGTATGGTGGCACCACGACCACCACAACGGACACGTCCCTGATGCTCTGGACCGGTCGCCTGGAGGAAGGCCGCATCAGGAGTAAGAGGCGGATGACTCGTTCCAGTGTTGTCTACAGAGCCAGTGGTTGTGATCCTGACCATCTCCTCCTAAAAATTTATTTAAGTTCAAAATTCATTTAATTTGTAAAAAAGATGCAAAAATGTTATGAATAGCTTACATGAATTGGACCATAGGCAGGATCCACCCAATGAACTTCCCCGCCCACATCACGGCTCTTAGACTTCTCAAAGACTTCCATTCGGCTGGGCACACGCTGGTTCTCCACTGCCTAATGTGAAAAGATTACTAAACTTACGATATTATTTTAATACATAATGGTTAGAATTTAAACATTAATCATAAAGTAGATTACTTACAAAGTCATCCTTCAGTTGATTTGTGTTTCTTCTCCCCATGTTTAGTCCAAATAGAGTAATGTAACCAAAATCCGTTGAGTATAAGATGGTTATAGACTTCCTCTCTAACATTACATTTAATATTCTTACATCTCACATATGGACAATAAATCTTAAGACCACCAAATTTCTTATTAACTCTTTCTATTTGAAATGCCCAATCCAAGAACGTGATCACTCCTCTCTTATATTGATGAAAATCATCGTATCTCTTATCCATCCATGTTTTATCCATTTTACTGCACAATCAGAATAAAATCCACCATTATGTGTTATTATAGATAACAAGTTTTTCCATATAAAATACATAAGTTTTTCTATTATACACAACAAGATTTTCTATTATACACAACAAGATTTTCTATTATACACAACAAGATTTTTCATCTTATACAAATCAAGTTTTTCTATTATCTTAAACAAATCAAGCAAAACTTAATATACATAACATGTTTTTCATGATATCTAATATACAACAAGCAATGTTATATATCAACAACAAATTTTCCATCTAAACTCATTTAAATGGGGAAAAACATCCCTACAAAGCATATCAATTAAAATAAGCAACAATAAACACAAAGGAGTGTTGATAGATACCAGAAATTGAGATGGACGAGGTCGGAAACCACGAGGAGCTCGGAGATGACGACGGGCGGCAGGGGGAGGCAATGGACGGCGGGCTTGAGGAGAGGGACGAAATGAGAATGAACGCAGGTCGAAGGGGTTTTTTTCGATCTGACCATCGGGGACGGTCGTTTGAACCGTCCCCTTTGGCGACGATCGGCGACGGTTCACTAAAGACCGTCCCCTTTGGATGGCATAGGAGACGGTCCATGGTGACCGTCTCCTCTGGTCAACCACTTAGGGTCAATGACCGGAGGCGACGCCAACAGAAGCGTATTGGGGACGGTCACAACCGTCCCCAAAGGCCCTCCCAGGGCAGAGGGGATGGTTACTATCGATCGTCCCCTCTGGTCCACCAATTAAGTCCAATGGCCGAAGGCGACGCCAACAGAAGCGTAATGGGGACGGTCAGAACCGTCCCCAATGGCCCCTCCCATGGCAGAGGGGACGGTCCTTATGGACCGTCCCCTTCGTCCGACCACTTAGGTCCACTGACCGGAGGCGACGCCAACAGAAGCATAATGGGGACGGTCAGGACCGTCCCCAAATGCCCCCAAGGCAGAGGGACGGTCATCGTTGACCGTCCCTATTAAGTTATTACAAAAGGGGACGATAACCCACATACCGTCTCCTGATATGTGGTATTGGGGACGGTTTTTACCTGACCGTCCCTAAAAGCTTTCATTAATGACAGTCATAATATAACCGTCTCTAGTTGTCGTCCCGAAAGCTATAACTTCCTGTAGTTCCCACTGAAGAGGACCTCCCTTCCGCCTCCCTCTCCTACCAGCAAGCTTGTTGGCTTCTTTATAACCGGTGCCGCCCAACTTCCTAACCTACAGGCGCTGGTCCGGTGGGAGAAGCCATGGCACTTAAAGCAATGAATTGATTCTCGACACTAACTCGTCCAGTGATCGAGCGCTCCACAACAGAAGTGGCCTCTCCCGAAAGGACGCAACCTAGTCGTGTCGCGGTTCCTCCCGTTCCCCGTTGTCACTTTCTGACGCTCTCGACGACAAACCTTGACCCAACCACCGTTGCGCTCAAGCCTCGGGTGACCACAGATTACCTCAGATCACTCTCGTCCCCCCTTCCGATCGCCGCCCTTTCTCGCCTCCAACGCTCCATTTCCATCTAAATCTCTAAAAAATCGAGGTTAAAAGTAAATAATAATAATTATTTCAGTTATAATTAAAAACAACAATAGAGATAAATAAACTCGAATCTCATTCTATACCAAAATATACTTGTAATTTTAATATTTTAAAACGGATTAGAATTACTTTTTTTAGAGTAGGTAATAAGCAGGGAAGTCTGCTCCACAAGATGGTAGTCACAAAGCTTTACCACCAGACCATTAAGTAGGTTTGTGTCATTATTTTTAAGCAGCTAACTTTGATATTCAAGAAGGAACCATATTAAAAACTAAGGGGATGTTCGGTTTGGGAATAAGTAGGAATAAGAATGGGGAATAAGGAGAATAATGATTTATTCTCTTTTCGATTGGAATGATAGGAATAAGGAGAATAAGGCCGAATAAGGATATATAAGATGGAATAAAGATATGAATAAGGATGGAATAAGATGTAATAATGGGATGTGAATGAGAATAACAGTACTTTTGGGAACCACGTCGAGCGGAGAATTGACAATTTATTCCAATGCTTACTCTCCAAACGAACATGGCCTAAGAAAGTAGGTTGTGTTATACATAGTTGAGTTCAGATTTCAAGCTAGAGGTGCCAAATAACGATGCATTGCATTGTGTTTAATTGAGTTCAGATTTCAAGCTAGAGCCATATAAGGATGCATAATTAAAATGCGGTGAAGATCAAGATGACATGAAAGAAACTAATCAGGATTACGTGAAAATTATCTATGATGTTATGAAGCTCAAGATCAAGTGAATATTAAGAATGAAGACTTTTTGAAGTCCATATACTTTAATCTTTAATATAATTATGCAAAAACCTCTAATAATTTTATGCATCTCTTCTTAGAGCACGAGATATTGGAATAAATAAGTCGACCAACTCTCTCTTGAGTTTGCCATTGACTATTTCAATTAAATACCGTTTCTTCAAATAACAGTTTTTGTTCAATCATTTAGGATTTGATTAACAATCACTTAAACCTCACGTCTGACCCCCAATATCTATATTTATTAATTAATCACTGGATTAAAATCTAGCTTAGTTGAATAACTAAATTTCATTAATGGACTTTATCAGCTAATCTGGCAGAAGTTTCTACATGTTTATTTAACACTTTTGTTATGGAAAGACACCGTGACTCTTTAGGACTATATAAGGATATTACGCCACTATTTTTAAAACCAATTAAACAAATAAAATGAGATCAATCACAACCATAAAATCATATCGCATTCTTCACCAACGATCCATAAAAGTGAGTTTGGTATGTGAGTTTAGGTGGGTTAAACTGGTAGTAGGTAACCCATTTTTGAGTTTTGGTGTTTGGATAGAGAGTTAAACTGAGGGTGGGTTAAAAGTGAGTTTATTGTGATATAATTGTATTGAAGTTTGAAAAAATGAGTAGTTATTGTGATGTGATTGTATTGAAGTTTGAAAAAGTGAGTAGTTATTGTGATGTGATTGTATTGAAGTTTGAAAAAGTGAGTAGAAGTGAAGTGATTTATAATTTTTATATGATATGATGGTATAATATATTATTTTTTGATGGAATTGGTGATGGATAATTGATTTATTTAATTTTTTAAAAAGATGAAAAGTGGGACCCACATGGAGGGAGAAAAATGGATTAAAAGGGGTAAACCCCTCCCTCTAGCCGAACCGCTTCTAAGAGAGAGAAAAAGTTCCAAGAGCCAATTTCAACAATGGTTTCAAGTTTTCAACTCCAAGTGCTTACTGAATAGCAAACAGTCTGAGTTCACTCCAACTCTATATTAGATCATTTTTTTTATCAAACTCCACTTAACTGCATTGCATATTTACTTAAGGTTGCAAGAAAATCTTAATTTTATCATTCAATTATATTGGGTGCATGTGTTGCACAGTCCCTTCTTCTTGACAAATCTGAAGTAGAGGATCTCTAGAATGGCCAAATGCACTACGTATGAGTTGCTTGTGTTTAAGCAACTTGGATAGCATACAACTTGAGAATCTAATTATGAAATCTCAAGTCAAGGTAACAATGGGTGATTGGTCCTGTATTTTGTAGTTATTTGGGTAATTGTAATCTCCAAGAGGTTTAATCACATCATTTATTATCAACCAAAATAAGAGATTGGACCGTGCCAACAAAGTAACTTTCAAAAGTATAGGTGCTAGAAATTAATCTCTCATATAAGGGAACTCCATAACTCATCCACCATTTACTTTAATGAAGCAAAATATTCCAACTAGGGGATGAAGACGATAATTTTCTATAGCGTGATGATTTCATTGTGTAGGACATGGTGATAATGGACTTCATCTTCATTGAACATAAGGACAATGGGCTTGTCGATGCCGAGATGAAATTGATGACACACAGATCGAACATAATCAATGCCTTATATTAAGTATTATAAGAGGAAGAGTGATCGAGTGTTCTCTAATTAGAATGAGGCATGGAATTTGGAAGTACCTTATAACCATGCGCGAGGGCACATCAATTTAAGAGAATCTCGATTCTATGCATATCTCGGATGACAAGATGTTCAACATGACCATTGGAGAAAGCATAAAGGAAATGAACATTTGTCGTACCAGCATAGTAAACCACCTTATAATCTTAGAAGTATGTTCCAACCAGCTCGCAAGGAAGATTTCTTTTCTTAGTCACACCCAAGTAAGAATACAATATGATGACCATCTAGGAGTCTTATGATCTTAGCCAGATGACACTTGACAATCTCATTGGTGACCTCCTCCCTATCAAAAAAAAGACATAAGAAGAAGAGAAAAAGAAGAAGATGTTGTCCTTCAAAGAAAAACAATAACCAAAAGAGGATTTTATGACAAAAGCATACCATTTATTAAGGAGTATTCAAGTGTTTTCCCAGGAACAAGAAATTGAGAAAAGTCAACAAGAGAAGCAATGGAAAGATAATGGCTCTAAGTGTTTCTATTGCGAGAAGCCAAAGATATATGAAAAGGAATTGTGCTCTTCGAAAAGAAGGATATATAAGATGACAATAATATATATATATATATAAGAATGAGTTATAAACCACTTAATTAAGATGATTAAAGTGAGGATGGGGACAAGAGAACGTGTCTAACCTTTAAAAAACAAGTTGACTCATATTCGTCTAACAATAATGAGAAAATTAAAATCTTTTATAACAGCCTTTTTGACTTGTAGTGGAAGTAAAGAAGTGGGAATACAGACTAAGTCCGTTAAGAAAAGAGAATGGAAACTTTGTTATTGGAAAATCTACCTTGTTAAAACAATTAGATATTTTGAGAAAAAAATAATATTTTAATAAAAGTCTATATTTAAAGGAAAATTTGATTTTCTTATTTAGAAATGGAATTTTACAAACTTAAGTGTAAATCTATTTCTTTTACTTGGAAATGGAAAAAAGTTTCTAGCATCACTTCTAGTTTTAAAATTATAGGACACTAAAGAGAGAAAAGAAAGTTAATATTGAAAGGCCTAAAGCACAAAAAAATGGACAAAATAATATGCTACAATAGATTTGATAATAAGATCAGGAGACAACTAAGAAATCGATACAACTAGGGGTGTAAACGGACTGAACCTGAGCGAACCTATATTTTTTAGGTTCGATTCGTTTATTTAATCGAGCCTAAACTTGTGTTCAGGTTCGGTTCGTTTATTTTCGAATCGAATCCGAATCGAACCTCTTTTTAAATGAATCGAACCTAAGCGAATATCGAACTTAAGAATTCTCTAGTAAGAGGGGGTGAAGAGAAGAGAAATGGAAATATATGTGTGTCTGCAATTACAATAAATATTCATTTAGTTTTTTCTTTATCTAACTCATCTTCATCTTTTAAAAAATAGACTAATAAGGATTCGTCTCTTTGAAAAAAACATAATTAGAATATATTTTTATATCTGTTCAGATGGGGATAAGGAATAAGAATAATGTGGAGATATCCGACAAGTAATGTTTATATTTAATCTGTTGATTTGAAGATAAAGAAGGGAAAAGTACTAGACACATAGATGATGGATGTTGTAACCACGACGTGACTATTTATTTTTGGATAGTTTTTACTGAGATAAAACCTATTTATCATGTAAATATTCAATTATCTCTATATAAATGTCACTTATCCTTAGACGAAATCCACTTATCTTAAAATAAGGTCCACTTCTACTTATAATGATTTGTAAATATGTATATGTGTATGTTTATCGAGCTTTTAACGAATCGAACCTGAGCGAACCTGTGATTTTTAGGTTCGGTTCGTTTATTTAATCGAATCTAAACTTGTGTTCAGATTCGGTTCGTTTATTTCCGAAGCAAATCTGAATCGAACTTTTAGCGAACCGAACCTGAACGAATATCGAATTTGAGAATTTTCTGACACCCTTAGATACAACAGATCTTTCCAAGCTCTCACGAAAAGACAAGATAATTTATCAAGCACCCAATTTCCACATATTTGTTTTTTTATTTGTTTGAGTCATTTTACTGGCGATTTCTTGAGTCATTGTTCACTGGAAAAATATCTCTCGCGCGTAATCACAATGAGGCATTCCGTGAGTCGAGATGCTAATTGGAAATGGAGGAAGAAATGATTGCTCTTATTTCGCATGGCACATGGTAACTTGTTTATCTACTTAGTGACAACAAGGTGGTCGGATCTAGGTGGTTATTTACAATAAAATACAAGCCTGACGAATGGATTGCTCAGTATAAGGTTCGCTTAGTTACCATGGGGTTTATTCATAAATATGATGTCGATTTCTTTGACACCTTCTTCTAGATGGCTCGTCTTTCCACAATACATATACTTATGATAATAATACTACAAGTCGATTGAACTTTGCATCAACTTGATGTGAAGAATGCCTTCTTGTCAGGAGTCCTACATGATGTAGTACACATGAAATATCCTCCTATCTTTGAAGCTCAAGGGGAGTGTCAGAAGGTTTGCTTACTGCAAGAAGCCGTCTATGAACTTAAACAAAGCCCTTAATCATGGTTCTATAAGTTATCATGTATCTCAGAAATTCTAGATTGTTTTAGGCCATCGGCGGATCATTCCTTATTCATGTGAAAGAAGAGAAAAAGAACTATGGCAATGCTGGCGTATATAGATGATATCATCATCATAGGATATGGCTCTAACGATATTACATAGGTAAAGAAGCAACTAGCCAAATAATTTATGATCAAGGAATTGGAGTTGTTAAATACTTTCTTGGGATTGAAACAGTCTTGTCCAAGTGAGGCATGGTTTGTTGGACATGTGAGCCCCGGGCGAACCATTCTTACAATAAATGTTATTGTTATATATATATATATTATCAATAAAAGTTATTGATGTTTCACTCCCTTTCTGAAATTAAATGAATGAATGCACTATAAGGTCCCTCTGTATAATTAAAGTTATGTACCATGACCATGATGATGATCATATAGCTGTTGATTCATTAACTGAATCATAGAGTCTGGTGTTTGGATGAATATCTAAAGAGTTAGGTAGAGGACTCATCAAGCACCGTCAAATGATTATTAAGAGATGATCTCCAGCCTGAGTAGGAGATGGCAATCCTTTCTCACATAGGCTGATATCTGACCGACCTCTTGATGCAGGTCCTCTACAGGGAATAGTGATTCGGAGGTGTCAGATTAGTTAGGTCAAAGGGTTGACTTAATGAGATCTGGATAACCTAAGTCCTATGTTGAATGCTGTCACAGCATAGGCACACATCCTTTGACCGGAGACATATGTGTTACTATATGTCTGAGTGTGTACATTTGGTAGATCAATAGGTTGATGACCTAATCAAGGTCTATACACCGGCGCGCTGGTGTGCATGTAAGGTCATATGAGTAATACGATCTCTCAAAGGGATCATACAGGTTCACTTATGAATCGGAAGACATGAGCTCACTCATGATGTATTGGTACCGATCAAATTCCATGCATGGTCGTCATGCTTCGGAAGCACGACAAGAATTTGAAGGTATGATATATACTTTGGGAAAGCATATGATCGATACCGATCCCCAATGACCAAGATTGAGAAACTTGGTGATCAAATCCTGAAGAAGACAGTGTAAAATATACTACAAGAGATATGGATGCTGGGATCTAAGCAAGCATGTACAAATATATATTGGATCCCAAGACACACATCTATGAACCAAGAATATTGAAGATACATGTTGCTACAAATGCTTAGTTGGCAATTTAATGTATCAAACCAACTTATGACTAGATGCATCACTTGCGGCGGCAAGTTGAGTTAGTTTGTAGACTCTTCAACCTCAACACACTTTGATGTAATGGTTTTGAGATATATCAAGTCTTTCTAGAGAAATGTGTAGTATTCACCAAAGGCAAACAAAGGCAATGCTTTTGACCTTATAGCCCATTTTGATGAAGACTACAATATATGCATGTTGCACATAGAAAATACTATTGGTTGTGAAATTATCTTGCATGAAACTTGGTAACTTGGAGGAGCAAGAAACATGCAGTTGTCTTCCACTCGAGTGTTGATAGTGAAGACAAAGCTATGGCCCGTACACCAACATAACATTATGGATTGGATCTATATTTATAGATCTTCATGTCATTGCCACCAACACTATCGAGCTTAGATGGCAATAATCGAGCAACAAAGCATATCCAACAACCCTATGTTTCACCAAACATGTGGAACTTGACTGTTACTACACCTGAAATCTGATATAAAGAGGGTTGCCTTCTACTCTAAGCGTACTTTCTACAAATCAAATTATTGATATGTTTAGAAAACCGATCGCTCGCACACAATTTAAAAAGCATTGTAACAAGCTGAGCAAAATTGATATATATGATTCATCTTGAAGGGGATGTTGAGTGTTATATTGTAATCATAACCCTAAGTGTCCTCCAGTCTTTTGAAGTTGTAGAGTGTTTCTCTATGTAACTCTAACTTAGGTCTCCATCTATATATAAGGAGCCTTAAGGTTTTTATAATAAATAAGTTTTTCTCCCACAATATTCCATTGCTAACATGCAAGGGAAACCCATTAGCTTGGAAATGAGGTAAACTAAGAAAAAAAACTCTAACTTTTCGAGTTTTAAAGGGTTGCCAAATACTAGTAATCATCCACAGAAACACATGCATTAAAATTATGTATATTCGCGGGGTACCTGTAAAAGTTTCCAATTTCGTTGTCATGCCCTTTATTTTCAAAAGTAATGTGAAGGAAACAAAAAGGTCTAGATCAAGGAGCATAAAGTTAAACGTGTGCAAACTCATAATAATATATAGATATAGATAGATAAGCACGAAAACGTCTTCCCGTAGAAAACCTCCCACGATTAGATAGGTACGAGGGGAAGTCTTTTCCTCGATTTTGTTATTATTAGCCACTTGTTAATATCGACGTCTTCACATCTCATCAATGATATGCACATAAAAAAGGATAATTTAGCTTTTAAATACTCATCAACAGGCGGTGGCTATTTATTTTAATATCAAATTCCATAGCTGTGTAATTTGAAAATATATATATATACAAGTTAGTAGTTTCCTTTTGAGTAATTAAAAAAATCCTAAATATCTCTTCATTTCTAATCACAAGTTTCAAAAGTTAACAGAAGTCGTTTGATTTTTTGTCTCAAATACAAGATTCCGCAAGCTTCTACACACCTTTTATAAGGTTCTGGGCTTAGGTTCCCGGTCTGTTATCGAGGAAAACTGGCCATGATAATTTATTGAGTTCGGACCCAATTGGATCTGCTGACCCACACTTCGTGAGTTTTAGGTATGATACCATATTTTGGGGTATGGGTGTTACTACCTCCCCACTTATATTCGCAACGTCCTCGTTGCGAAATGACCCATTCACTTATTCTCAGTGACCGTGGCGGTTGCACGCTCCCGGCTTAGTTCTCTTCGGGTAGCCCTTTCCACTATTATAGGGAACTCGTTATGATACAATTTATAACGTCCCGGGCTTAGGTCCACGGTCAATTATCGAGGAAAATTGGCTCTGACAACTTGTTGGGTTCGGGCTCAATTGGATCCCTTGACACCACCCAAAATACTTAAGCCCAAGTTGACAAGTAGTAATCCCCATCACTTATAAACCACACCCACACTTCGTGAATTTTAGGTATGGTACTATATTTTGGGTATGGGTGTTACACCTTTTATGTCGATATTGAACTATAAAGTTGCAATTCAATATGTTATTTGTTGCATTTAAAAAACGAAGCTTATAATTGAGAATCATAACATAATTGAAGAGTTTTTTTAAAAGCTTTATCCTTCCTTTTTTTTCTAATTCGACTAGTTCATGCGCATAAAAGTTAAGAATATTCGCCAATTTCCGTATGACTTTTTTAAATATTCAACGACTTACATCTTCGATATGGTCAAGTTCTATTAAAATATTGAGTTTTTATCGTGCCCCTTCGAGATATCACAATATCAGTTATGCTCCTATCTTTTGATAATATAAATTGTGCTCTTCACTTCTTTCTCCGTTATCACTTGTGCCCTTCCGTCAGATTGGTTGTCAATGAGTTGACTTAACCATGATTTTTTCAAACTTTGGTGTAGTTAAGAGGAGTATTATTGTCCAGACTTCTTTTCATCTTCTCCCTACTCCATTTGTTCTTCTTCTTCTTCATCTTCTGCGGAGCCATCTAATGATCATGCGGGGGCGGTCGGTGGAGCTTGCAGGCGGTGCACGCAATCAACAGGGCGCACGATGGGAGGTTTGTGCATTAATGATCGACGGTGATCGGTCTGGTGGTTCAGGCATTTTGTGCTGGCGATGGAGACCTTCGTACGGCGACTGGTGTCGGGTCGGCCCGCGTAAGATGCACGATGGAGGGCTGGAGAGGAGGTGCTTTAGTCGACGATCAAGCGGAGATCAACCTGTGTAGGAAGCTTCGCGCGGGTAGCGTTACGCGGACGAGGGGTTGTTGCTGCAGCTGGGATGACATGGCCATGGAGGTCTTCACAAGGAAAGGACTCTAGGCACAGGGGCGAAGGGGCGACCTGGGGCGAGGGCGGTGGCGACACGGGGAGATGTAGGGGGAGGGGGAAGCACGAGACGGAGGGATGGGGAGGTGCAGGAGGCGCGGGGCCTGGGGGCGCAGGGGCGGAGGAGGCAGGGGCTAGGGGGACGTAAAGGTGCCGAAGCGGGTCGACAGGGGAAGGGGCAGGCACGGGGTTGCGGGGGCGCGGGGCCTGGAGGAGCAGGGGCGGGCGGAGGAGGCACGGGCCAGGGGGCGTGAAGGTGCCGGAGCGGGTCGGCAGGGGAGGGGGGAGGCGCGAGGTTGCGAGGGCACGGGGCGTGGGGGCGCAGGGGCGGGGGGAGGAGGCAGGGGCTAGGGGGGCCATGAAGGCGCCGGACCGGGCCGACAGGGGAAGGGGGAGGCATGGGGTTGGGGGGGGCGCAGAGCCAGGGGGCGCAGGGGCGGGCGAGGAGGCAGGGGCAGGGGGATGAGGAAGATGAACAGTGTCTTTACTTTTCATTTTATTCCTGATGTGTCCCTAAAGTTAACGTCCGTTTGCGTTTGGGATGGATGGAAACTAACTCGAGGGGTACAAGTGATAAAACGACAAGAAGTGAGGGGCACAACTAATATTATCAAAAAAATAGGGGCATAACTGATAGTGCGATATCTCATAAGGGCACAAATGATAAAAACCCTAAAATATTCATAGCCGACCTCGATTAAATTGTTTAACCCGTGTGGAATTGAAATAATAATATTCGTCAACTTACCTATGACTTTTGTAAGAGATCCAGAAAATCCGGAAAATTCATCAAACCAATTCGAGAAAAGTACATAAAGCTCAGTATTAGTGAAAGGAAAATGGATGTAGAGACCAAACATCGACATAAGGTTCAGCAACTTGATGTAAATTAACCAAGAAAACCAAAAATATCATCATAAAAATGTGTGGATGCCATTAGGAGTCAAGAGGACTTATCCGAAAAGGATACTCACATAGCATCCATTAATTATGGGGGCAATTTCATGTGTTTCTAGGATGATTTTGGAATATTAAGAGTAAATTATACAAAACTCCCTGAACTATACATTCGATTTCAATGGTGTATGTGAATTTTAAAAAGTAACAATACGGTACCTGATCTTTAAAACTTGTCGTAATGGTGTTTTAGGTTGTTGTGATTTAAGGTAAAAAAAATCAAACGATCAACTAAATTTCAATAGCAAAGAATCACATTGAGACAAATCAAATATTGGATACCATATGCTACTTTTTAAAGTTCAGGTACAACATTGAAATTGCATATATAGCTCAAGAACATTTGTATAATTACTCAAATATTAATAAAAATATATGCTAGTGATGTCTAATGAGAGTTATTAGAGGTAAGAAGTGGGTCAAATCCGCGTGATTTTAGATATTATCTTGCATCTCTCTTTTTAGAAGAGCCAAAGTAAGATAAGGTCAAAGTAATTTTTTTTACACCAATACTTTGCCAATTATACTACAACTCACGTAAATTTCGTATGGATGAAAACAAATATGAATATATGAAAATTCGATCCACGATTGTATTCGTTTTATACATATTTTGACATTTGTATTCGTATTCGGTTTAAAATGAATGCGGATATAGATATTACTATGGAATTCGATAATATTCGCATTTGTATTCATATATCCGTTTTCATACATAAGCACAGTAGTATATTTATTTATAAATGTACATCACAACATTTTTATGATTTCATTCACCGTTGTTGACATAATTGTTATGAAAAGAATATGTCTAGTATATCTATTTTATGTGCAAATCATCCTAAACATGTATACTTTTGTTAATCTATCAAAATATTTTTGTTATTATTCATAACCTATTCATATTCATTTTTAAGGACATAATAACACATTTTTAATATACAACAATATTAGTATTCGCATTCATATGTTATTTTAAAATAGATAATAATACAGATTTTTATTTAGGATGTAAAACGAATATGAATTAATATAAAACGAATATGAATTAATAATACAGATTTTTAATAGATTGACTAAAATATACATATTTAGGATGTTTTACACATACAATAGATTTACTAGATATAGTAATTTCATATCAATTATATCGACAATGGTGAATACAATCATAAAATATTGTTACACACAGTTATAAATTAATGTATTACTATACTTATGTATGAAAATGAATATACGAATACGAATGCCAATATTAGCGAATGTCAAAGTGATATCTATATCCGCATCCATTTCAAAATGAATACGAATACGAAGGTCAAAATATGTATAAAACGAATACGATACAGATCCGATGTGAATATATTCACATTTGTTGTCTTTTATAGCAACAACTCATGTAGATGAGATTAAGATTAAAAGGAAATGCTCATAAGGTTGGAGTGTTCAATGAACTTATTGAGTTTTTTAGGAATGTATTCAATAATTACAGTTTGAGCAGTCCCTATGCTATTTTGTGAGGTCAAAACCTCCAAGGTAGATTGTGTTAGGATAACAAAGGTGAATTTATGAGAGTTTCTATAAAAAAAGTTATCATGATCCAAGGTCATTGGTCCATAAACACGGTAAAGGGTGAGGGAAGTACTATTATTTAAGGCGAACTTGATGAAGAGATACTTGGTAAAGGCTTGAGAGTTAGTCATGTAAATCAGGTCCTTGTTTCAAAAAGAGAAAGCATCCTACCATTTAAATGAGCGGGAAAAATATTACATATTCATAATTATAGTAGATATGATGTCGACAATGTTAGTTGAAATTTCATTTGTTGGATTGAAGGAAAATGGAAATTGCAACTAGTTAGAAATTTTAATAGGCTAGACTTCATCAAATTCCTTCTCCCAACCCCTGATATTCTGTTTTAAGTAGGGAGTGCAATCCATTATGAAACAAAAAAAAATGTTGCTTCTAAGGATCCACAAAGAGAATCACATCTTAACCAAAGACTTAGGATATTATTGAAGTCTTTACTATTGGGAAAAAAACATATAGGTGTCGTTTGGATTGGAGGTTAACTGGTAGAGGGTAATCTTCTCAAAAATGGCTTATTCGTTGGATAAAATCTTTTGGGGTTTTGGTGTTTGGATGCAGGGTTTTACTATTGAGAGGGTTTGTTGTGATGTATTTGTATTTAAGTTTGAAAAAAATGATTAGAGTTTTAGCATTTTAAAAATTTTAAGATGACAAAATGATATACTATAGTATTTTTTTGTTGGAAAGGATGAAAGAGAAACGAGTGGCTTGATGTATTAAATGAGAGAGACTCCCATGTGATAGAGAATTAAAAATAGTCGGTGGGCCTCACGAGGTGAAAATAGATATTCTAGGGAAACCTAGTAGAAAGCTCTCCCCAAAAGGGAAAGAATTCGACATTGGGGGCTCCCCCCAAGCCGATTGCCCCCGTATCGTTCATAAAGTGTTTAGCAATGTAGAGATGTGCGATGAAGTAATCAAAAGATAAACGAGGGTTTGTAGCCAGCGTAGGTACGATGAAAGATAGTATCTGTTAATTTAGTTCTATTGTTGGAAAATCAATGTAAAGGGAGGGAGAAGGGTTACTTGGGGTCCCTTATGGAGGTCAGGAAGCATCATCTCTCATCCTAAAAAAGTTGCTTAAGGTCTATTGTTGAGCCTTGCCGAGGGGACAAGACCCATAATATTTGGTATTGTAACAACCCCAAGATTACTTAAAGTTTTATATATTTGGATGTGTACTACATAACAGTTTTTTCTTGAGCATTACAGGTTGATACAGTGGATCCATTTGTGCTCAATCCCAACAAATTATCATTGAAGATATCCCTTGATAATGGTTAAGGTCTACTCATGGGTTTAATTTGTTGCATATTGAATTAGAGTATGGTTGCCTTTAATTGGTGGGAAATTCTTCATTAGAGAGTTGGAGTGATAAAGTTGAAATATAAGTGACAGATGATGTAGCACCAATATAGTATGGGGGTAGGAACTAGGATTTGTAAATGCGTCGAACCAAGTGTAGTTTAGTAGTAGCCATTGCCACTGCCCCTTCTCTTCCCTTATATCACTCCATTCGGGTAATATGGACCCTCTGGCATCCACTACAGTATAGTAAGGGGATTCGTTTGGGACGCAATCTAACAAGTTGTCGGGATAGTTCTCCTTAACCATGGTTGGGGTCTAGATTTGTATTCTTTACATACAAATCAAACATGCTCCGATAAAATATTCCTTTTTGCATGACTATCATAGATATTCAGAAAACAAAAATATATAGGAACCTTCTGATCTCCACACAAGAGTGCAGGAATGAATCCATTTCTATGGTCAATCTCACAACTTTCCTTAATTTCTTTTAGGATCGCGGGAGAGAGGACATGACTATGCAATCGCTTATATAATTACAACGCTTCATATCTAGGGTAGCGACAACATGCATTGAAGTTGGTTCAATGCCTAGGTTGAGAGACGATATGTAAAATCTCAAAGGAGAACTTGAGTTACAAATTCTCAATGTAACTTTTTTTGGTAAGTTTTCTGTATACTGCTATGAAAGTGAGTAAAGTTACAAAAAGGAAGGCTCAAGCCTTAGTTATAATCATGGAGAAATAAACAGTGGAAAAAAAGATTAGATGGAGCTCGAGGATAACAAAAACATGGGCCTATGGTTATCTTCCAAGTACAAGGGTTTATGTCACCACTTTGGTCACAATGGACGCAACCGAGGTGAACCTTCCATTAGCCCAATGCCCATTCCTTTCTCTCAATATCTCCCAAACCGACACCGCGATAGTGATGCCAAGGGCGCGGTATGTCGCATAAGAGTTGCAGCCTTTGATCCAAGCCAAGGTATTAGTAAAGGTATGAGATACAAACATCGAAAGCCCAAGAGCGGAGCATATCGTTGACCAAACTTCGAATTCGTAGAGGCGGTTGAAAAAGATGTGGTTCAAAGATTCCAGGACATTGTGGCAAAGGTAGCAAGTGGTATGGGCAACGATACCATGCCTCACAAGCCTATCTGTTGATGTTTAAGTCTAACCGCAACAGTCATTGTAGTTCAAAACCTCAATGTATCTTATACTTATAATTGGAGGAGTCGCGGGGGATGCCATTTTTAGCCATCAGTCGATGTTCAAGTCTAACCGCAACAGTAATATGCTTAGTTCATTGTAATATACATGTTGGATGACTCTCTGTGCCTGTGACAAGGGATAATATCACACTCGGTTTCCTTTACTTAAAAATATTATAACATTAATAGAAAAGTAAATGATGTTGCTCTTATATATATATATATATATATATTCTTATATATATATATGGGATTGGGAAGCCTACACTCATGTGTAGGTAACTTTCCTACACCCACCTCTTTTCCTCTCATTTTTTGATTTTCTTGGATCGGATCCTGAGGGGATTAACTTAAAAAATTAAATGAAATATGTGTTTCGAATTTCGTGTAAAACAAGCATTCCTAACATCTCCATCGGAAGGGGTTGATTTCAGCAAATATGAGATCGTTAAAATTTAATGATCATGATGGATAAGTTATAAGCTCGAAATAAGTTGAAATTTGAATGATGCGATGGTGATATATTGTGATCTAAATCCCCCAAGTATTCAATTCAAAAAAAATCAAAAAAAAATGACGGAAGAAAAGCTATAAGAGCGTAGGCTCCCTTTTCCATATATATAGAGAGGCGGGATTGATCACGTGAGAGTCAAAAACTGTGAGAGCATGAGAGCAATGATTCTGAATCACTAGATTATGTCATCTCTCTCTTCATTGATTGCATGAGGAGAGAGAAGAGCAAAATCTAGTAGTTTAGATTCACTGCTCTTATGCTCTCTCAAATTTTAGTTTTCATTGGATCAACCCCCCTCTTTATATATATATATATATATATATATATATATATATATATATAGAGTGGCGATCCTGTGAGATGGGGATTCTGTGAGATGGTGAGATGGGTAATCTCAATCACCCATTTTACTATCATTCACGGCATGAAACCTGGGGGGATTAGATCACTATATACCATCATGGTGCTATTCCAAAATCAACTTAATTCAAGACTTCTATCCCCTCCATCAAGAATGTCAAATTTTAACGGTCTTAGAATTGCTGAAATCGACCCCCTCCAGATGGACATGTTAGGGGTGTTTTTTTACACGAAATTTGAAACACGTGTTTCACTCATTATTCTATCTAAATCCCCCCAGGTTTCATGCCGTGAATGATAGTAAAATGGGTGATTGAGATTACCCATCTCACCATCTCACAGAATCCCCATCTCACAGGATCGCCACTCTATATATATATATATATATATATATATATATATATATATATATAATGCATTAGACTAATATTCCAGGAGGTACCGAAAATCTTAGGTTCAGATTTATTAGAAATTTCTCCCAAAGCTCACTATTGTGAATAATTACGATCATTCGCACATCATGGCAAAAATATAACATGTAGTTACGAGTGTCAGTGCACTTAAAATAGATTACAACTTCAGTGTGCTTAAAATAGATTACAACTTACATATATAGTAGGCTCCTAAATTAAGTAATATTCTCGTGGGATTAATCTTTCTCATCCCTCCCATGAAAATCAAATATATAGTTGTATACTAGGGAGCATACGAGTTCTTCACGACGGGATCACACGACAATAGAGAATTTTAATAAATACTACAACGTTTAGTTGTAAATAAATGTAATAATGCAATAGCATTATGGGTAATAAAGAGATAATATAGATATATGCTTCAGAAATCCATAGACAGTTAAACTATATGGAATATAGTGGGAAATATATCAATTCCATTCGATTGATGGATATAACTAAAATGAAATCTAATATTTATAGGTCACCTCCAATTTTAAAAAATGAGAAAAAAATGTTATGTATATTATATTTTAAAAAATTATTATCATGTAATTTTATTTTTTTTAATATTTAATATTAATAAATTATTAAAATAAGAAAAATTATATCATTATCATTTCATGAAAGTGGATAAAATAGATTATAGAGTACAAATAACTGACACAAACATATATATAATAAATATAAAGAAAAATATGATATTTATAATTTGTACTTTAATAAATATAACAGATGTGTATATATAAATATTAATATAATAAATATGTAGGAAAAATGTGATATTTATAATTTTAATTCAACAAATATATTAGATGAGAGATAGAGAAAAGGGGAGAGAGGGAGAGAGACAAATGGTCGAGTTTGAGAGAGAGAGAGAGAAGAGAATAGAAATGGAAAGGAGAGACAGGGAGAGAGAGAGAGAGAGAGAGAGAGAGAGAGATCATGGGGAAGAGAGGGGAGAAAGTGAGTGGATGAGGAAGAGAGTGGGTGTAACGTCCCGGGCTTAGGTCCCCGATCCGTTATGGAGGAAAATTGACCCTGACAACTTATTGGGTTCGGACCTAAATGGATCCGTTGACAACCACCCAAAATGCTTAAGCCCAAGTTGTCAAGTAGTAATCCCCACAACTTATATACCACACTCACACTTTGTGAGTTTTCCATGTGGTACTATGTTTGGAGTTAGGGTGTTACACATCCCCCACTTATATTCGCAACGTCCTCGTTGCGACATGGTCCATCACTTATTCCCAGTGATAGTGGCGGCTGCACGCTCCGGGTAGCCATTTCCTCCAACCTCTTTGTAGGGGCGGCTCCACCTCTCGGGTGACCCTTTCCACTATCAGAGAGAATTTGGCTTTGATACCATTTGTAACGTCCCGGGCTTAGGTCCCCGGTCCGTTAGCGAAGCATTACTGGCCCTGACAACCTCTTGGGATCGGACCCATACGGACCCGATTAATCACCCCCAAAATGCTTAAACCGGGTTGCTCGGTAGTAAGCTCCTCGCTATTTATCCCACCCGGAACTTTTCGTGTTCCACGGTATGGGACTATCTTTTTTTGGGGGTGTTACAGTGGGAGTACGTGTTTTGAAGGAGGCAATAGAGAGATGGAGGAAAGGGATGAGAGGGGGAGAGAATGTGAGAAAAGGAGAGTACCACATAGCAATAGGGAGGAGAAGAGGAAAAACTCTCTATTAGTATAGGTTATAAATTTATTCATTTCTCGTAAACACGCCTCCATGATATTATGTAACGTACAATCTTCTATGTATGTCTTCGTATAACAAGCCAATAATAATGTGATTAATTTCATTATGCTTTGTCTTTTCTTGTATTTTTTTGTTGATAAACTCAAACTTGTGACTATCTTTATATATATAAAGGACCGTGGTATGGGCATTGTAGCTACATGCCTATCTTCGATATTGTATCGCATGTTTTTTTAGTTTTCAAGTTTATGTTGATTATTTACATCTTATAAAATTACATATTCATTTGGCTTTACATTGGTGCATCGTTTATAATTCTTGTATGATACATCTGGTTAACTTACCATATTTATTGTCCAATTACTTTTTAAAAAAATTAGGTTGATATGTTACAACTTTAGATATTTACACATATTTTTCTAATATTAATAGTGTGACTATAGAAGAAAGTGTCACACATACCTACATGAAAAACAAATTATCATGTCTTTAATAGTGGTTGTTGCGGATCGGATACAAATAATGGCAAAAAATACTTACACATTAACTTGCGTATGTGATAATGTTTTATAAATAAAATAAATATACTTAACCACTATAACAAAATTGACCTATGACTTTTAATAATTGAAATTTTATTATCGAGTGCTATTTTATTTTGGTGAAGGCACTTTTTTCATAACAATTATATCGATTTAATGAAAGATGGCGTTAAACTTAGTAAATATATTTGTATGCAAGTTTATAACATGTATGCGTATAAATATAAATGTGTATGTGTTTATGAATATTTATAAATATCAGAGTCATCTATATCCATTTTATACCAAATATAAACACATGTGAAAATATTACAAATAAAATACGATAGTGCAACAGATTCATAAATTTGTTACATATATTTTTTTATCAATTTTAAGATATGTTATTTCTATCACCCATATTGTAGAAGATGTATTTGTTACAATAACGACTTTGAATGTCGTTCATTTTAGATGTTCCAGTAACACCAGTATAACCTCGGCAAAATAAGGTCTAGTTCGGTTGTGGGGTTACCTCCTTCTTGGGGGGAGGGGGTTACCTTCCAAAATCCAAATCCTTAACCTTCTTGTGGGGTCTACCAAACTCTCTTATTTAATACATCAAAAAATTCAGTTCTCTTTCATCTATTTCAACAAAAAAATGATATAATATACCATCTTATCATCTAAAATTTATAAAATGCTCGACTTATATTCACTTTTCCAAATTCTAATACAATCAAATCACAACAACTTTTTTACTTTTCCAAACTTCAGTACAATCACATTACAACAAACTATCATATCACCTAAGTTTCTATCTAAACACCAAAAAGAAAAAACAGATTATCCAAATATTTTAATAAGTATTTTATTTCGAGTTGGCAAGTAGATGTACTAGCTAGTAGCAGCTCAACTTCCCCCTTATAATGTACCGTATCTTATCCGTATCTGCTTATTATTTCTCGTATTAGTTGTCAATGATAGTTTGAGGGGACACATCTTGTCTGTAGAAACTCCACATTTGTGCGTATATAAAATTATTACGACCATCCTTCTACATTTGCTTACAAGCCATTGCCAACTTTTTTTTAAATAGGTATTTTTATGGCTGTAGTCTCTCAAACTTTAGCAATACCACTTATATCCCTACCTATTTCTTAAATTTAGGACTATTCCTATGAAACTTCCGTAACCACATTTATACACCTATTGTTAAGAAAATAGCACAAAACTAAATTAGAATTATAAATTTTACAAAATAATCCCAAATTTAAATATGTTTATTTTTGTTCACTCCTGTAGCTCTTCTTCGACTATATATGTTATCCCTCTCTAGAAATGTGTTTATTTTTCATGAAAGCAAACTTAACTTTACTCATTTATTATAGGGAAAAAACTAGTCTGTCTTGATCTCATTTTCCAACATTTTTTATTTTTTTAAAAATAAAGTCATATATTTTCATCGCTATACCTCTCTAATATGTCACTCCAATTTCGAAAGAAACAGAGACCCGTATGTTTTCCATATAGAACATGTAATTTTAATGATTTTAGTATTATTGTAATCAATCTGTTCTATATGAAGGACATAAGGGTCCCTGTTTATAGTAAAATTAGAATGACATATTAGAAGGATATAATGATGAATATATATAACTTTATTTTTAAAAAAAAATAAAAAATACTGAACCATATAACATGGACAACCATATTGCCTGCTCCGATAGCAGCCCATTGAACCCTTATTATAATTATAATAAATGATGTACGTCATGAGGAAGCAAATTGAAGATGTCAGAGATTATTGATTATTGACATTATTGTTCCATGCAGATGTACCAGTCGTGTACCTTACCTTATCATAGTGCCACATTATCGTCACATCCGACAGCAATGTTCCGATGCTTATCCATACTCGCATCTTCTGTGGCTGTTGTTTCCCTTTTTTTTTTGTGATTTGAGATTTCCATCTCTTCTCTTGTTTATGAGTTGTTGTGGTTCATTTCAGGAAGAAAATATTACAAATTTCAGGAAGATTTCCCCGTTTTTTTGTTTGTAAGAAACTTTTTGTTGCCGACTAAGTAAGCGATATGTTACTTACATATTCCTTAACTAATAAATGCAACAAATTTTGCGTTGCCAAAAGTAGTGGTAACAATTACATTATCGTCTACTGTATTTTGGAAATGGATTTTATAAGACGGTTAACAGCTGCAAGTTCACAGTTATACGGTTTCAAGTCCAAGTTTTTGTTTCCACAATTATAGATTGGGATGACATATATTGTAGCTACAAATTATATTTGTAAATATTCTTGTAGTTTCATTTTTAATTCTATTTTGACTTTATTTATTTATTTATTGATCAATAATAATATTTTCTTAAATACAAGTACTTATACCATGTATTTTAAGATAATTCAATTTATATAAACCTATTTTACAATGAAAAGTAATTTGTTGCCACAAAAGTCCGTAATCGTCATCCAAGCAAGAAAGAAGTTGTGTTTTTCCTCACACATATCAATAGGTTATAGAAAGCTCGATTTTTCGAGCCTTTCGTCCAACTTGTGGTGACGAAAAAATCCGTTGTGGAAATCAAAACATTCCATATCCACAGGAAATTTAGTTTGTAGTATGTTGAGTGTGGCGATGGTATGCATGGATGAGCAACGAAAGTGCACAATGGTGATGCATGGCGGTGGCAGACACTAATAAACCTTTTTTATGGCTACGAAATATCTAGCTTTCAACGATGGAATTCTCATCGCTACAAGCTGGTTAAATGTTGTGATAAAGAAAATTTTATATCTCTTTATAAAAAAGTAGAATATAAATTGAATTAGCTTAAAATACATGGTATAAGTACTTTCAACTAAGATAATATCAACAGTAAATAAATCATAGTAGAGTTAAATATGAAACTATACAAATACTTTAGTAAAAATATGTTGCAATTATCTTTGTCATCAAATTATATATTTTTTTACAAAATACAAGAGGATATTGTTCTTACCTCTTCCCCTTGAAGGCAAAAACAAATGAAAGCTATGAGGACCGCATCAAATCCTACCATACATGGAACATCAAAAGCAAAAGTTGAGACTTGTGGTTTATTTCTAAATAGCTGGAACACAAAAGGGGGAGCAAAATTAAGTGTGAATGATGTACGGTAATATAATCTTTGACACACATGGGGAGGGACATCTAGGTAAAAGTCTATGGGATAGCTTACTCTTTCCAACCTGATTGATGCTCCTCGCCACTCTATTAAGACTCAGCTATAGTTATAAAGTTAATAATCAGATGAGAAGATCAATGATCTCATACTTTTTTTGAATGAGCAATAGAGGTGAAGTGACTTTCTCCTTCAGACAAATAAAAGAAGTAGGTTTGTCATATTCTCCATCAATTTCAATGCATGAAGGAAGGTTTGATAATTGAAGGGTGAGACAAATGCCATTAAAAAATGTGTTTTAGTGGAATTATTGTTATAAGAATCAAGAATCCTCCCGAGAAAGCAGCGACAAACCCAAGATTACATGCTAGGTAGTGTTCATCGATAAAATAATAATAAATAAGATTAAAATGGTGAAATAATAAATCATCATTAACACTCACATGCATAATGGCGTATGAAGAGATGTTTTATTATAATGTAAGTTGGAAAAATCCGTATATGTACTTAAAGTTGCATGTATCTAGTTCTCATATTTTGAAAACAATTCATGACATCATCATCAACAACAAAATCAAATATAGCTCTTTCAATTTATACAAGCAAAGAATCATCCATCCATTCATTTCCCATTCATATAAGCAATCGAGTTATACTAGTAGGCATGGCTGAAAATGCTATATTAATCCCTGTCATTACAACTGGTAAATTTAGTGCTAATTTTATAAATGAAATATACCAAGGGATAAACAAGATCCTTTTGAGTCTTCGCCATTTTTCTGTAAATTTTGCCCAAAACCTCAACATTAATAACTCGATATTCTACTTTACATCTTTAATATACATCGGCAATTCATTTAAAAGAACGAATAAATCTGTTGAGGAGAAATCCAACATGTATAACTAGACATGATGGATAAGCCCATCAAAGTCAAATGTTGCGTTGAATCTTTTTAGACTTAAGCATGCCACACAAAGAAGATTTGATTTAGCTTTAGTGATCATTAATTTTACTCTTGACTTTCATAATGATAACTGTATAAAAACTTGAACATGATAATGAAGGGAAGGTGTAATTTCATCAGCATCGGCCTTGATTGTCTTATAATTATATATGAATCATATTCACTTTGAACGTCAATATTATTCTTATAACAAAATAAACATATTATTTCCATCAATGAAGTCCACATACTATCTTTCATCTTTTGCAAACGTTATTTTGATATGGACATCAATGAAATTATTTTTATAATATTTTGATCATTTTTATAGGGATTTTATTTTTATTAGTTTTAATATATATATATTTGGATTTCCTTTTTATAATTTTATTTTAAATTTTATAATATTTTTTCTCTTTATAGTTTATAATTTATAGCTTTCTTTTTAGTATATATAATATGCATGTATATGTATATACAGATAATGTAAATAATATGGATAAAAAATAAATATATGCAAAATATGAAAAATACAGTAAAGAATGATCATTTTATTTATTTAATGTCTTTTAAATATGTTGGTATTTTTAATATTATTATTATTATAAGTATATAAAGTTATATATATTATAGGCTCTTATATTTATAGATTTAGCTATAAATACTCAAGATTTTCCAAAAAATAATATGTAATAGATAATATGTAGAAAATATAAAATATAAATAAAGTTTTTTTGGATTTTTAATAAATTTTATAAGGTTATTGGAATTTTTTAGTTTCTAGTGTTTTCTCTTGTAATTTTTAATGATTTTTGTTTGGGAGTTGCAAAATGCAACAATAAATATACTCTATTTTTCTGAATTTTTCTAAACTTTTTTATTTTTTATATTTTTAAATGAAACATGGATTAAATCACTATTCCTGATTTTTTAAAAATAGGAAATTAAATTTAATTTCATTATAAAAAATATAAGTGATTTAGACTACTTCCAGTCACTTAAATAATTTTCCTATACTTTTTGGATGCAAGATGATATTTTTAATAAAGAAAATACAAGAAATTAAATTTAAGGTTCTGGTATGGACTTAAATGTAATTTAAAGAAAATTAGCATGCATTCTATAGCACAAAATTAAAAAGTACAAGGGCCTATGTGCAAAAATCCCAAATATATTCTATTAAACATGCCTAGTATGGGAATAAATGCAATATTCTAGAAGATACATGGATTACTTGCAATTTATCCAAAAATTATAACACTTAAATACAAGATTTAGGGACTTAATAGTAACCAGAACCTGTGAGGGGGGTCCCTGCAAAAAGTCCAGACCCCTCATGTGTATGGGCATGTGACGTGATGTCGACTGGACCAAATAACAAATAAAGTAAATACAGGAGCTAAGATGCAAATATTACATATTATTTTGAACTTCAGACATAATTTTTAGGAATAAAATTTAAATACAAAGATTGAGGGGTGCAGGGGGCAAAATTACCCCTCAAGGTACGTTCGGATGACAAAGGATCTTAACTTATCCACATAGTAGTAGCTCGTTGCATGCTGACGATTCACGGAAGCACAACTAAGATCAAATCATTCGACGGATCCAATGATCAATGGTGTTGAAGATCGACCGGGCATTGTAACACCTAGGTGAGGCTCCTGATCGGACGGTGGGGAGACTAACAGGAAGAACGAGGAAGAACACCTGAAGAGGTGAGCTTCAATCCAGTCTCTAAGATGACTCTGGCCATCGGAGGTGCTCGCAGGTGGCTCAAAAGAAAGTTGGAAGGGTCCTACGACGAATGAACATCTCAAACGAGTCCGGGACTCATTGGTGGAGTCATAGATGGTCAAGGAAGGTGGAGCAGCTGGGGAACCTCCATTCGACCCATATGGGGTCATTCGAGTCCATGTCCTGTGCACACAAGAAAATTGGACATTTTGGGCTCGGTTTGGTGGTGAAACAGACAAAGGGGGAGTGTGGCAGAGGTCATCCAGAGAATGGCAGAGGAGGAAGATCGAAATCACTTATCTGGACTCGATCAGAGGGGTGAAGGTGCTTGGGATGAAGGTAAGGCGAAGTGGAAGGCAATGGATGGTTCAAATGGGACGGAGAACGATCGGAGCACAATGGAACAATGGTTAGAGCTTAAGCTATGGCGAACTTCAATTTGGGAATTTTATGAATAAAACACAAAATCAAACGAAACTAAATCCTAAACTAGACTATTGCTGATATTAGAAAAGAAAATAGCTAAAGACCTAGGGCTTAACCTACATGAGAGGGAGCCAAGGAGGAGCTCAGGTGAAAATGGCCGATGAACTCGGATCACTAAGTTCAGGGCCTCTTCCTCCGCGTCAAACACTCCGACGAGAATGCTCCTGTCACCAGCAAACTCGCAAGTCAAGAAATTTGTGGATTTTGAGGGTGAAACTGGATTCAAAGTTAAGAGGAGGATGGAGGAGGGTATATGTACAAGAGGATATTTGACCAGGGGCGCAACTCGGTGTAGAGCTCCATCGATCGAGGAGAGATATCGACATGAAAGAACAATGAACGAGAAGTAAAATATCTGAAGGAATCAGTTGGTTGGTTCAAGGATCATCAGGGGAAAACGAGGAAGAGAAGGGATCATCGGGTTCTGACAAACCTAGAGGAATAGAAGGCTAGTTGATCGATGGGTCAACCAAAGTCGCCCCCTACTGGGCCACGTCATCCGTTAAATGCCAAAACAAAAAAGAAATACAATAATAAATCAAAAGGAAATAGCGAATGATTTTATTATTTTCCTTAAAATATAGAGAATATTTTACTATTTTATGTAGTATGTTATGGTGATTTTTATTTATTTATCCGAGTTAATTTATTACATGTTACTTTTTATATGTACAAATATAGGTATATTTACACACACACACACTTACACATACACACACACATATAGTGTCTTTTATTTTTATTTGTATTTTAGATTTTTCTTATTTTATGCACTTATTTTATATATTCATAACTAATTTAAATACCTATACATGTGCATATATATATATATTATGTTTTTCTGAGTTTAATTATATCCTTAAATAATTATGTATATTTATTATATAATATATATAAGTATAATTCGTCTAGAGGCTGGGGAAGCTGTTTTGAGTAAGAGCCAAGATGGTTGTTACACAAGGCAGCTTCCCCAATATTTTTTTATTTTTTTCAAAAATTCCACAATGTATATTCATCCATCTACATATCCATCCTACATGTCATTCAAATTTTGTAAGAAACAAAGACTCCTATACCCTCCATCTAGAATGGGTAGATTACAGCAAATTTCAGACTGTTAAAAATTACTTGTTCTAGATGGAGGGCTTAGGAGTCTTTGTTTCTTACGAAATTTGAATGACATGTAGGAGGGATACGCATATGAATATACATGATATAATTTTTGAAAAAAAATAAAAAAATATTTGGGAAATTGCCTTGTGTAACAACCATCTTGGCTATTACTCAAAACAACTTCCCTTTTCTCATTCATCTGTGTATTATAGTATACTTATTTATTTTAATATATTTTTAATTATTTTATTTTAATTTAATTATACACATGTATTTCAAATATTATTTACAGAATTACAAAAATATTAAAGAGTGAAAAATATAAAAGAATAAATAAATTGATTGTTTTATAGAAGTTACATAATGAGGGACCAAAACCTAACTTTTGTATCTTAATTTCAAATTGAATGAAACCAACTTCGTTAAATTGATAATCTAATTTTATGAACAATAAAGACGAGTTTGGAATATTTTGAGTTAACATGGAGACGATACATGTATGCGAAGTCTTTCTTTACGACTTTTTATTTTGAGAATCTAAGACACAATGTGCATTATTTTTAAATGAAATAAATTTTGTATTTTTCTTTATATTTTTATGTAAAAGCTTCATGTTCAATTTTTATTGATTTGAGGATGGATCCCAAAATAGATTTATTGGAGAATTAAAAATTAGGCTTTTATGTATTCATTGTCCCTTATCTCCACTTACTTTATTTCTTGTCGATCCAGTCACTGTTATGCCTAGGTCTCGGGGTTTATGATCATTTAACACCTTTAGTATTTCATTTTTTTTATTTTCTTTTATTTATTCTTTAATTTTATATTGAAATACAATATTTTGTAATATTTATAGTATAAATAATGGAGTAAATTACACAATAGTCTCTAATCTATACACCTGATTTCAATATAGTCCCTAAACTTTCAAAAGTAACATTAAGGTACCTAATGTATTGTCTCAGTCACAATGTAGTCCTTTTCCAATGAAAGAAGGAGAAGTCCGTTTGCTTGTGGAAATTTTGGACCAAATTACCCCCCATAAACATCCATAATGAAATAGCACCCAAATCTTGACATTTGGCGAAATAGATTCCCCACCTTTCTCTACCACCATCCTCCTTCCCCTCCGCCATCTAACCACCACTACCGCTTCCACTAGGTCCTCCCACTCTGCCTCCACTTCCAGCTCCTTCCCCTACTCTCGCTCCTCCCTCCGTGACATCTCCTGCATCCGCTCCTCCTCTCGCCCCTCATCTACTCATACCTCCGTTCCATTGGCTTCTCCCCCGACGATCTCATCTCCCTCAACCTCCCCCTCGCTATCGACGTCATGGGTGATCACATCCAATTCCTCCTCTCCCTCGACGTCTCCATTATGGGCCTCAACTCCTACCTGCTCCTCCTCACCTACAGTGTCAAGAAGAACCTCATCCATGTCCTTGACTTCCTCAACAACCTCAGTGTCCTCCGCCCCCTCCTCCCCACCATCCTCCGTCGCTATCCCCTTGTCCTCCACTATAGCATCATCGTAAACCTCGCCCCCATCGTCCATGGTTTGGGGGAAATTTTATTAGGGGTGTTTATGGGGGTAATTTGGTCCAAAATTTCCACAAGTAAATGGGCATCTCCTTCTCCCGCTGTTACAAAAAGCTGATTGAAAGTCCTAAAAATAATATATTCATTATCCAATTCAATCTATAAGGTGGCCAAAAAGTTACAAGATATAACTATAAATGAAAGTCTAAATTGAATAAGGAATTGCATTACAAACAATTGCATAAACCCCGTGGGCTACAAAAGGACCCATTAGAGGCTATTAAGGAGCATCTCACATTCCCTTCTTTCTAGGGATGGTTCAAGCTTCACTAAACGAACTTCTTCAACTTTTTGCAGTGTTGGATTTTATTACGCAGTTCTTCTAGTTGTTGGTTGTTCTCCTTTTCTTCTGATTTTAGAATATTCTTAGTTTGACTTTTGTCTTGTTCTCGTTAGATAGTATCTTTTTCCACGCCATTAAAGTTCACTTATTTTTCTTGCACTTAAACACAGTTGGCTTCTTTTTCTTTGCTAGGTTCATTTTGATAATTATAATCCTTCTTTTATGCTTTAAAATGGATTTTTTATTAACTGGGTTCGTAAAAATAATAATATAGATTATGCTTTACTCAGCAATGCCTTCCTATAGATTTAATCCTCTCCACATGATTCTACATTCATGAATTCTTAATTTTCTATAGTATGTATGTAATTTTGCATAATCATTCATCACAGGAAACCGAAGAAGCTTCATAGGTCAACATCTCACCGCCCAAGAGAAGAAGAACACCCCCCTCCCGACCTCGACAACCTCTACTTGTGGGCCTCTAACGAAGATGGCAGAGCTCAGATGCGTGCTAGTGAGGGAGCACCGGGAAAGGGGATCCCAACGAAAACATTGAGGAAGATGATACGAGCATCGATAAAGGAGTGATTCTTCTGCTGCTTGAGGGGGTGTAGGATAGGAGGGGGAGGAGGAGGGGGAGGTTGGGGGCGGGGGGGGGGGGGGGGGTGTTGCTGAGGAGGGGGGAGGTTAGGGGTGAAGAAAAGGACATGGAGGGGCAGGGAGGTTGGGGCGGAGGGGAGGGGGAGATGGCAGAGGGGGGAGGCTAGGGACAAAGGAGAGGATGGGGCGGAAGAGAGGGGGAGGCTGGGTGCGGAGGAGAGTGGGAGGTGGAGGATGGGGGAAGGCTGAGGGCGAAGGAGAGGGAGAAGCGGAGCAGGGAGGAGGATGGGGGTTGAGGAGGAGGTCGGTTTGGAAGGAAAAAGAGGGGAAGGAGGAGGAGGTCGGCCTGAAGAGAAGGATGTGAGGGAGGAGGAGGAGGTCAGTTTGGGGAGGAAGAAGAGGGTAGGGAGGAGGAGGTTGGCCTGAAGAGGAGGATGGGAGAGAGGCGGAGGTCGGTCGAGAGGAGGAGGTCAGTCTGGGGTGGGGAGGAGGAGGGGAGGGAGGAGAAGGTCGGTCTAGGGAGGAGGGTAGGGGTGAGGGTCAAGAAAGATCTCAATCCTTTTTTTAATTTATTTTCGCTTCTGTCCTCAACGTTTACGTCCGTCTGCGTTGAGGATGAACGACAACTAACCTGATAAGTACAAGTGATAGAACAGTAACAAGTCAATGCACAATTGATTTTCTAAAACTAGAGGGCATAATTGATAGTGCAATATTTTTTAATTAACTCTAACTGACCTATTTAAACTCTTAACTTTATGTCTAGCTAAAGTTTTACATAAAGTTTCTATCAACTAGAGTAAAGCCCGTGCTTTGCACGGTTAAATGGACTTCAATAGTGCCAATATTTGAGTATGCAATATAGGTTTGCTTGATGTTTTAAACGTTAGCTTGAGCCAGGTGGACGTTTTGTAATGACAGCTAAAAATGCACGTTTACAAATAAAAACCATCGTAAATGGTTTTGCTCTATCATATTTTATTAATGTTAGCTCGACAGGTTGATGTTTGATAATGACACTGAAGAATATGAAGATGGTTTTAATTTGCTCGTTCCTAATAATAAAAACCATTGAACCATAAATCGATGCAGCAAAATCTTCATTTAAAAACAACAAATTTATGGAAGATATTTAAGCAAAGGATTGAAACGGTAAAGAATATAAAACAATGACATATAACAATAGTTGGAATGTAGCAATTGCACTAAACCTAAAAAGAAACATTTGACAGGATTATGTCTAACAACTCCTGCAAGAATAATAAGATGGGAAGTTTATTGCGAGAAACATATATATTACTATTTAATAGGATTGAAACTATAAAGAATATGAAACGATGACATATAACAACAGTTGGAATGTGATAATTGCATTAAATATAAAAAGAAACATTTGACGGAATTATGTCTATCAACGTCTCCAGGAGTAATAAGACGTGAAGTTCGTTGCAAGAAACATATATATAACTATAATATGGAGGACAACATTTTCAAACTGGTATGAAGCATACACCTCCTTAATAGATAAGTTGAGCAGAATTTTGGATACCTGCAGTGACACAGATGATATGGTTCGCAAAATGCTTACTTTCAAGTAAAAGGATATGTGTTCTTCAACATGCTAGATAAATAAGTTTTACAAAAATATGTATGGCAGTTATTATTTGTACATATGGCATAGGGATGACATATATGCAAGCTAAATAAGTATTACAAAAATATATACATGCAATTATTACTTGTACATATGGGCTTTCCTCAAACCACATGATTGCACCGCACTTCATGCAACAACAATCCGGAGGACTGAAGTTCCATCTTTGAAAGAAATTACCTAAAAAATTAATTGGAAAAGTTGGTTTCAACGATAAATGTTATATTTTTCACAAAAAAATAGTTGCGTATACAAAACGAAGCAATGTATAATTTATGAGAAAGCATTTTACTTCACATTCATAATTCAAACATGAAACCATCAGGATTATATTTGGTCGGTGGCAAGTTCAACCCACGTAGAGCATGATTGAAGTAAAAGGAAAAAAAAATTAAATGATTCCTTTGCTAAAAGCGGTAGAAGTTCATAAGCATAAGTGATGGTACATTGACCTATATTGCTTGTACCCCCTGATGTTTGACACCCGTCACCTAATGCATGGGTTCCTGGAAGTACAAAGCAAGATTTAAGAGAACTGAGACGTTCCGTTCTAACTTAGATTATTTGTTATGATTCACAAAACAACAACATAATAGACATAAGTCACGAAAGCAAATAATAAGAAACATAGCTTGGATTTTTTAAATGCTATATTTGACATTCTAAACCTACGTATAAAAATATCGTGATTTAATTACAGGAATATGATGTTAATTTTAAACTAATGAGTGAGTATAATTGATGGTACCTTCATTGAAATTGCTCACATCACTCGATGGGCGATTCTCAACATCTAATGCACTGGGCCCTGTAAGAAGCAAGCATGAATTACGGAAAAATCAGATGATTCCTTTCCTAAAAGCGAAAGAAGTTCATAAGCATAGTTGATGGTACCTTGACCGATATTGCTTGTACCCACTGATGTTTGAGACCCATCACCTAATGCATGGGTTCCTAGAAGTACAAAGCAAGATTTAAGAGAATCGAGACGTTCCATTCAAACTTATAGATATTAGTTATGATTCACATAACAACATCATATTAGACTATTTGTTATGATTCACATAACAACAACATAATAGACATTAGTCAGGAAAGCAAATAATAAGAAACATAGCTTGGATTTTTTAAATGCTATATTAGACATTCTAAACCTACGTATGAAAACATCACGATTGAATTGCAGGAATATGATATTAATTTAAAACTAATGTGTGAGTATAATTGATGCTACCTTCGTTGAGATTGCTCAGAGCACTCGATGGTTCATTCTCAACATCTACTGCACTTGGCCCTGTAAGAAGCAAGCATGAAGTATGGAAAAATTAGATGATTCCTTTGCTAAAAGCAAAAGAAGTTCACAAGCATAGTTGATGGTACCTTGACCGATATTGCTTGTACCCACTGATGTTTGAGACCCATCACTTAATGCATCGGTTCCTAGAAGTACAAAGCAAGATTTAAGAGAACCGAGACGTTCCATTCTAACTTGTAGATATTAGTTATGATTCACATAACAACATCATAAGAGATATTAGTCACCAAAGCAAATAAAAGGAAACATAGTTTGAATTTTTTTTAAATGCTATATTTGACATTCCAAAAATACGTTTGAATTCCAAGGATTTGATATTAGTTCAAAACTAATTAATGAGCATAATTGATGGAACCTTCATTGAGATTGTTGACAGCACTCGATGGTTGATTCTCGACATTTATTATCCTTCAATTGCACACATTTATATTTTTTCATAAAATGTTAATGTCAATGTTGATGTTGCATGCATATAATACCGTGTAATTTCTATTAGGTCTTTGATAAGAAAAGTATCTTCCTTTGATGCAATACGAACAATATCACTAACAACCTACCCTTACATATAACATATTCATCTTCGTGCTTAATAGGAAATCATATATTGGGTGTTTGGATACAATGTATGATTATATATTATTCTTATTTGCAGGTAGTCATGTAGTAATGCCCTCAACACCCAACTAATGGACAAATTTCTCCAGCCACTGGTTCAATTCATAAAAATAAAAATGCAAAGAAACTTTTATACCATACATGGCATAAGGAAACACGGAACCAACATAGTATAGATATAGTATATGAAAGTATGCAAGATGAAGTAAGTTGACTACTGTGACAACCAAGTTATCAACAACCAATACTTGTATTTGCAGCAATTTATTTCACATAAGATATATTGAACTTTCTTAAGCATTACCTCGAGTAGAGATATTTCTAAAATCCAATGGTTGCCCTTCAGCACGCAATCCATAACTTCCTAAAGCAAAAAAAGACATAAATTTATACATATTTTCTTGTATGCAGTTTAACATACAAGGAAATGCATGAATACATTTAACAAAAACCTGATCGGGCGTGGCTTTTCATTCTTTTTCGCGGGTAAGATCACATGGATTAACTTGTGGGCTTAATGTATTGCAGAAGTCGTAAATGTGAGAATGCGAAAAAAAACCCAGAAATGACTATGTTATAAATGTTCCTTCACTCAATAGTAACATGGTTCGTGGAATTAGCAAATTCTCACGTGACTATGCCTAATCATGTATTTTTAAATATAATATTGAGTATATTTTATATAATCTAATGTAGGTTTTAAAATCCATGGATTAAACAAACAAAATAGCAATGGGCTGCACCAAAACTTGGAGGAATTATCACCCCGTCATCCTCTGTCGACAGTAAAGCCGCTATTATCGCAATCGAAACCGAGTAAACCCATCCATATCGACGGAGTACAGGAGGGAGGAAGTTTAGAATTTAGATGTTTGGCAGAAAAGAAAACCCATGAGCAAATAGAACAAAACTCGGGAGCAAATAAAATAAACAAAGCAGTTGATTGGCTTTAGCAAACCTTAGGAGACTCGTCAACCCGATCTTTCATGTGGGTAGCAATCCTATGATTCTACAGTCCGCTTGTGGTGATCCCGTCGTGAGAGGAGGCAAAGAGAAGAGGAGTGCAGGTCCAGCCGACATGGAAGACGAAGGTAAAGGGTTTCATGTTACAACAAAAAAGGGGCAAAGAGATAAAGCCCCATTCACCGCTTTGACGTGTCGTTGCAGACAACACACGTTATTAGAGTAAGCACTGGACATGCGGCCACTCACCGATATTGATCAATATTAATTAAATGTATAAAATCAAAAATTAAATTGATGAACAATGCGTAGTCGACGGGGCTTAATATATTGTAATTCTAAATCCGCAGACATAATTATATTGGAGATCCCTTGACGAATACTGTAAAAAAAATATTGATTAATCAGATTTTACCATCCTCCGTTGTGTGTTATTTGATAATAATCATATAATTCATCCCGGCGCGAAGCGGAACAGAAACCCTAGCCGGCCTTGAGAAGAGCGGAAGGCGAGGAGGCGCAGAGATGGCGAAGAATAAGAAGAACAGGAACAAAAATGGCGATTCTATGGACGTCTCCACGACCGACGACGGAAATCACCCCCAAGGTCAGTTCTTGCTGCCGTTTTCTAGCCTTGTGTCCACTTCCCACTCTGACGCCATTGATGTGCAGCAATGGACGTGTCCGAAGAGAAGGCGTCAAATTCAAGTCTTGGTGTCAACAGGTTCGAATTCGAGACTTCTTAGCACGTGGTTATCCGTTAGATTTGCAAAAGGTTCAAACTTTATCTTCTTGTGAAGTAGTTTGCTCGACTCGAGTTGCCAGTTGAATCGGAAGGAGTTGCTAATTGAATAGAATGGAGTGGGTACTTGTCAGATTTGCATAACTTGCAAGCTCTATCTTCCCGGGAAGTAGTTTGCTTAAGTCGAGTTGCTAATTGGGTCACATGGTGCTTGCCGTGCGAGTAATACTTCTTTCAGAAAGGCGACGATATACTATATAATGATATTAATAAATGAGTGATGCCGATTAGTTATTTTTGGTGGAACTATGAGAAGTTGATTCTTGGGCGACGTGCTACTTTTTTAGATTAGAGATACTTGTGGAGCTTTGGGTGCTAGAGAAGGTCCTGTTGGTTACTCTTTGGTGGCGAGAGAGGCTGCATAATTGTTTCTGGGTGAAGATAGAAGTTGGTATTATTAGTTCTTTAGCTGAGCTTATTGCCAAAGTGAACTGAAACTGTGGACCTGCTGTTTGTCTGCATGCAAATTGATTTTACTTGATACTTTCTTCTTTAACTGTTCCTCACAAAGTAATTATTTTAGCTACCAAGGGAGATTGCGATCTGTCAAAGGGGAAGTTCTTCTAGTCAGGTGAATAGTCGAGTGAACTGCCAATTTGTCGTAAATGCCATGTCGTTTTTGGGAAAATTCAGAAGATATCCTAATAGCCTGATGGCTTTAAAGGTGTTGTCAAGACCTTAAATAATGTCACTGTGCTGGTGGCTGACCGAAATGGATTTCGGCTGAAATTCGCTCGAAATTTTAGGTCATTTCGGTCTCATCTTCTTCAATGGACATGTCTGAAATATCAACCATTTCGGTCTTATTCAGTGACATGTTGAAATGGTCAAATTTGTGTGATATTTGATGATATTTGATGCCATAGGTGTTGCTTATACATGTTTTCCACCAAAACATAGATTTTGGTCTGTTTATCTTCTGTTCTTGATAAAAATGGCTGGAACATCCATGCTGATCATTGTTAGAATGAAACAAACTGCTGGTGAAAATGTAAAGAGAGTCTGTTGTTAGACTTGATCAGTTTCTTTTCTTAGCACATAAGTTTGGGTTTTCTACGTAGACAATCGACATAGGTGGGATTTGTAGGTTTCTCTAAGGTATTGATTTGGTGTTTGTATAGAGATGGTAAATTCTTTCCTTGTTCTCTTTCCAAGGGATTAAATTGTATTTGGTCAGAAGGGAATAGGGTAAGTTGCTCACCTTAACTTTCAAGTCATGATCCAACCAACATATCTCCCCACGAGAAGTCTGGACAAAAAATTGTTATTGTCATCCAGTGTTGTTAAAAGTGTCCAGATGTTCATCTCGGCGACGAGGAGGGGCAAAGCACCAACACCTTGCCTCATCTTATTATAAAAAACTCCTTGCCTCACCCTAGGCGAGGCATTTTTCCTCAAGAAGGGTGTACCCTCATATTATATATGAAACGCCATTGTATTGTGAGCCAACCACAAGACCCAAATGAGAGCTAAAGGCCTCAATGGATTACCCTGAGCCTTGAAGAAGCACCCTCAAGACAAGCTCAGAAACTAGAGGCATAAGTAAAATCCCCATCGTGAGACTGCCCATCACATGGCAGTCCAGGAGAAAAGTTGCCTGCATTGAGAAAATGATGTTGGAAGGAGCTCATCGTATTTTAAGAAGCTTGGTATAATGAGGTAAATCGCATTCGACAAGGCAATGTGTCTAAAATCATCAATTTAAATGGCAACATCTTCTTTAGGCAAATGAAAATTGAGAGTCTTCAACTGCTTAAAACCACGATTGATAATTCTAAACTCCTCAATCATATTTATATCACCCACCACCACATCTCATAACTCCGTGGAGAAAAAAAGATAAGGAACATGTTTCAAACTTATGACCCATCGTCATTCAGTTTCTAGATTACACTATTCACTCATCTAACTCATCATTGTTCAGAGGTCTATCATCTTAAAATCAGTTTAGCCGGACGATCTCCTCATGTAAAAAAAAGTCTTCCGTCCTTGCTAAACTTGAATATCTTTCATGTATTCAATCAACATCGGCCTGACCATTGCCAAATTTTGAAGCCATCTTCCTATCTATCGACATCTCAAACTCAACCAAAAATCAACCAACAAAAATCTTGAAACCATCCTCCAATATATAAGAGCACTCCAACATAAAGAAATATGATAAAATGTATCCTCAGATTCCCAAACAAGTGGTGTACAAACATGATGCAATCTTGGAAGAGACCTAATCGGAGTTAGCTGAAGTAACGATAGCATATTTACAGGCAGAAGATACCTATCAATATAAATCATGAGCTCGAATTTTGTTAAGTATAGATGCAGTTAGACACATCCATAACCTCCTACCGAAGATTGCCAACTAGAGCAACAAATTCCTTTGAGCTCAAGTCTTGACCTCCACACAATGCCGATCTATTCTTTGACTTAAGGGTGGCATTGGAATCACCCCTCATAATCTTGGAAACCTGAATGAATCCATCACAAATCTACCATAAACCCTCCCGAATCCCTCTTGTAATTAGAGTGTCTATGGGACCATTGACATTACTAACCACTAACTACGCCCCATCCACACGCCTTTTGAGCACCACAGAGAGACACCCTACAACCAATTAGCTCGTCCTTCAATTGAAAAGTATTATGACACCATTTTGCGAGAAATTTGATGGAACCCTGTCGAACCAACCGACTTCTCTTGCGTTAATTTTGTATGGCAGATGGATTTCCATAGCTAATCATCCTGGCTCACTAACTTGTTTTGTAGAACAAATTTGCCTACGAATTTATGCCATGCCAACATCCCTCCTTTTTTCAGGCTTTCTTAAGCTTTGAACATTTCATGTGAGTTTTCATTTTGGATACGATCATATGCCCCCAAAATGCATAATCCTTGCGTAAGTTAGTCACTTCCCATGAAAGCCTTCCCCCCTCCTCCAACATGATTCCTCCCTTTCTCCCATGTCAGAGCTTCCTGCTGTGTCCCCCTCTTCCTTGCCCCTAACCATCCACCATCGATTTGCACAATTTTCAATTTCCCATTCTTGCTCTAGTTCCTTCCCTATCACACCATTCATTCTTTTTTCCCTTGAGGATACCATAACTTTCTTTGATTTGTTACCTTTTGGAGCACCCTTATGCTTGACCACCAATCACCCTTCCATCTCTGTTGCCTAAGGCTCCTTGATGTAGACAATGGAGAATGTCATACCAATGACAAGTTCTTGATTCCCTACTTAACCATCGCCTCACAATCCATCTCTTCTATATTGTCCGTAAATCCCAAAGTGCTTGCATCACAAATGGCCCTATGTAATCCCTAATCACTCCAAGGGGTTGATGCCTCAATGACTCCATCTATTCCTTCTTGACTCACTCTATACTCGGAGTGGTGCTTCCATTAGGCTTCATCGTTAGCCCAAGAGCATAAAATGGTTCTATTGTTGCATGCAACCTGGCCTAAAATCTTGAGATTCGAGGCCCACTTTGTTGGAAGCCATCTTGGATTTGGATCCTCTATGGATCCCATCATGACCGACCTGTTGCGAAAAAGACGCATGCATCAAGGACCACTCTGGCATTGTAATTAAAACATGATCTCTCGATGTCATTTCAACCTGTTGCTTTATTTGTAACAATGATCCCGCTTCCCAAACTTTAACTAACAACGATGATCATGTCTCTAGATATTGTATTGTCCTTAGATTCAGAGTTATCGATCTATTTGATTAGCCATTGCAACTTCCTCCATCCCATACCTAACTACAGTGGAGCTTGACATGATCCCCACATTTGATGTACAGAGTTGGAAGGAGAGTCTTCTAACCATTAAACATAGAACCGTTGACAACATGCAAGGAGGGTCATTCAACACCACGACGACGTCCAAATCACCTCTTGGCGAGAGGCTGTCCAACACTAATGAGATCACTTCCTTTATACCTGATAGAATTGGACTCAACATTGTTAGGTCAAGATTGGGGGAAAAGACTCCTTTAACCTAAAAGAAATGACGAATGAGCATTGAGATTGCACTGTCACGAACAACTGATCTCCACTACCTCATTGTCATAGATGTCTTTCCCTACTAGCTAGAAGCAATCGACAAGGATTAACCTGGGACAACCCTACACATACCATAATACCTTCGACATGGACCACATCGCCGGTGAAAGATGTCATAAGCACTTCTTCGACAGTTAGCGTCATCGTTTATAATCAATCGTCTAACGTTAAGGGCCTGTTTGGTTGCAGGGTTGGGCAGGGTTGGCCCAACCCTGGTTACTATTCACAAGGGTACTTCCTCCTCACAGATTACTATTCACCCATCCCAGCCCAGCCCAACCAAATCCAGCCCAACCCAACCCAGTCCAACCCAGCAACCAAACAAGCCCTAAGCATTCTAACACTAAAACCTTGCCCATCATAGATCACACCGATGCATTCCATGCCCTCCAGGATGTCTAGCACCTTCATCGCCTGGATATCTTCTCCACTCTTTTCAGCATGCACGTGTCCTGTCTATGGCCATTCTTCCCAAATCTAAAGCATGACACATGATCACGATGTTGCTGGGCCATATGCCCCTAACCCATGCAGTGTTAGGCTGGGAGCAACAGTCGTCACGCGACCACAACAATGAACCACCTTCGAATCCACTCAAGGAGAAGGCTTCCTCCATGTCTGCCTTCTCATCCAACATTTGTTTTAGATAATTTACAAATCGAGCCCCCATCTATGGATCCAATCTCAACTTAGGTCCCCATCTTCTATTTGTAATAATTAGGGTCCTCAGCTCCATTTGCAGAAATGACAAAAGGCATTGCTGTTAGAAGATGAAATTGTATGGACATGATTACCTTCAAAAATCAAATTCAGTTCCTAACTCCCTTACTACCCCTTTTGAATCCATGGGTCCACATCTGACCTCCCTCTCTCCCCCTTTGAAGTCCTTCGTTCGCCACCTTCTCGGCGAGCAAGTGGCAACCGATCAGGACCAAGTGAATGGGCTTTAACAATTTGGGAGTACTGAGCCCCTTCTCTGCTACAGGTGAATGGATTCAATAGGGGGGTTTGATGTGGCGGTGGTGAGTTGGGTTCTGGAGTGGAACCACCAACCTTTTCCTCCCCTTCTTCGATCAACAACTGGAGATACATAGAGGATCCAACAGAGGAGCCCACTTTCAACAAACGGGCGTGAGGGAGTGATGGTGGGTCGACCCTCCCCCTCTGATGATAGAACATGACTTCTTGTGTGAAGAGGGGCGTCTTCCAGCTGTGCTTCACGAATCTCAAACGATATATCTAAATGCGAGGGAGATACCTCAGAGATCTACGATTCGATGGAGTTCTCCTTTCTACTATTTATCCAATTATTGGCAGTAGCGATGGGAGGGGCCGAGGACCACAGAGCATACGAGAAGTGGCAATCCTCCTCGAACTTCAGTGTGGCTGCCCTCGGATGACGAGGCTATGAGCCTCATTACTCCTGATATAGGTTTTCTACTTGCGGTTGAATAGGAGGGTCCTCACACTTCTTGGATCATCACAAGTAGTAGAGCTCCTCAGCCACTTCATTCTCCGCTTGAAGTATGTTTGCAGATTAGTGGGTAGTTGCTCAAAGGGGGAGTTTTGGTTGGTTTGTTAGGTGTTAGCTTAGATGGAGGGTCACCGAAAGTGTGTGCGCGTGCTTCTTGAAGGGGTCGGAAAAGCATCTACTCCAGCCACCATGTGCAGACAGTGGTGGATAGGACTATGTGAGAAGAGGAAGCGCTAGACGAGGAAGATGGAGTGGCGTGGCATGATGGGTTCCACACGGGAAGATTTGGGTGTTGACGAGAAATGAGAGGAGAAGATAATGAAGAGAGAAGAAACAATGAGGAAGAGAGAAGATAGAGTGGCGTGATGGGTTCCACGTCTTTTCGAAGTAATTATGTCAAGGCAATTTCATATTCTAACGGCAGACTCGATAGTAACCTCAGCTGTTTCCGCAAACGGGGCAAGGACCTTAAGTGTTACAAATAAAAGATGAGGACCTAGATTGAGATCGAGTCTATTGATGGGGATCCAATATGTAAATTATCCTAAAATTAATACACATATTGTTACAAATGACAAGCATAAAGGAGCAATCACACCAACACATGAATTTGCAATTCGCATCATTGTTGTCTTGGGGGTTTTCACCCCACTTTTGTTGGAGGATATCAAACATCTTTGTACGTTTATACATTATGTACACAAATTACACACATACGCTCCTGCAAGGATGTCGTGAAGTGTTGATACATATTCTGCTTAATAATATGTTTTCCACAAACACATGCAAACATGCACACTTTACACATATATACATTCAAAAGGATGTTGCGAATTGATGATGTGGTTGTTGATTAATATACCCACACACTATATGTATATACACCCACATGGATGTTGTATGGGTTTTGCTCAATAAATATGTTTCACACCGCACATGCATAACTACCTCTCATTCAAAGTCCTCGCTCATCTAGTAATTGGAACTTCACATACTTATTCTTATAAAATTTGAAGAGAAATTTTTTTCATGGATATTCTTTATGTTCTTTCCAATATTATGCCATCCGGATTCGAATAACCTGGATATGCATGCGTCACAGTATGGTACCAGAGCAGCGGTACCACGCTACATACATTTGTAGTATTATAGTTTCGATCGCATTAATTCTCAGATAGCGACAACCCTCCAAGTTGTCATGAGTCCGAAAGGAAAATATGACATTCAAATTCAGTAACCACATATGTCATCATTTGCAATTAATTTTCATATTGTATCCCAAGAATAGAAAAGCACAACTAGAGTTATCCATGGGTCAGAGCTTCGAGATTTCTAGCTTCAGTAGGTAGAGTTGCAGAGACCCTAGATCCTTCCTGTAACATCCATGGGTCAGGTGGCCAAATGTTCATCATAAGACTGATAGCTATAGGATTACGATGTTGATTGGTGGTTACGAGATGATCGCAGACTGTCTGCTACTACAACTCAACGAGTTTGACTTGATTTTAGGTATGGATTGGTTGTCAACTCATCGTGCTCATTGCCCTAGTTGATTGCTTCAGGAAGACGGTTGTCTTCTCTATCCTGGACTTGCCCAAGTTTACGTTTGAGGGTACATTACATGACTCCAAAATGGAGTATGTTTCAGTGTTGAGAGCTCAAAGATTGGTTGACTGGAGATGTGACACATTTCTGGCATTTGTTTGAGAGACATCTGATGGAGGGTCGATGGTTCAGGACGTTAGGGTAGTGTCAGATTACCCAAATGTGCTTCCATATGATTTGCAAGGTTTGCTGCCTGAGAGAGAGATTGAGTTCAAGATCACATTATTGCTAGATACACAACCGATCTCGATGGTTGCTTATCGCATTGCACTGACTGAGTTGAGAGAGTTGAAGTTGCAGTTGCAAGGGTTACTTGACTTGAGTTTCGTGAGCCGAGCACTTCACCTTGGGATACTCCAGTTCTTTTTGTCAGGAAAAAGGATGGATCGATGAGATTGTGCAAGGCAGCTGAACAAAAGAATGGTGAAGAACCATTATCCTCTGCCATGCATCGATGACTTGTTCGATCGACTACATGGATCTTCGATGTTTTCAAAGATCGATCTTCGATCTAGCTACCATCAGTTGGGGATTAGAGAGTTAGATATTCCGAAGGCATCATTTAAGACTCGATATGGGTGCTACAAGTTTGTTGTGATGTCGTTGGATTCACAAATGCCTTGCAACTTTCATGGACATGATGAACATGATTTTTGTCCATACTTGGACACGTTTATGGTGGTGTGCATTGACCATGTGTTGGTATATTCTCGAAATGAATGGGATCACGTAAATAATCTAAAGATAGTCCTGGACACATTGCAAGAGCATAAGTTGTATGCCAAGCTGATCAAGTGTGAGTTCTGGTTATTCCAGATCTCATTCTTTGGGCATATCACTTCTGGAGCAGGTATCGCAGTTGACACTGCAAAGATTGAGACAGTCATGCCTTGGGAGCAGCTCAAGACAATCACTCAGATTCAGAGCTCTCTTGGACTAACAGGCTATTACAAATGCTTCATCATGATTTTTGTCGAGATGTTCTTCCCTTGACACAATTGACACAGAAGGAAGTTCCTTTCATTTTGGATGATTCGTGTAAACAATCCTTCAAGATACTGAAGGAAAGACTGTGCCTATTCTTCCCTTCCTCAGGCACTCAAGATTATGCAGTATATATAGATGCTTCAAGTGAAGGTTAAGGAGTGATTCTGATGCAACAATGTCACGTGTTTGCTTACGCGTCATGTCAGTTAAGACCGCATTAGCAGAATTACCCCACTCATGATTTGGAGTTGGAGACAATTGTTTTTGCCTTGAAGATCCGATGCCATTATCTATATGAGGTGAAATTCAAGATTTTCACAAATCTCAAGAAGTTGAAGTATATCTTTAATCGGAAGGAGTTGAACACAAGAGTGTGTCCATATCTACTGCCGTGCCTCCTTTATTAACAATGTTTGGGATCATATAGTAAGACAGAGGACAAATCCTTGAATTCGAGACATATTCATGCGTGTCATCAACGACGAAGGTGCTGATTTTGTAGTGACTATGTCCATTTTATAGAATGCTGACCGGATCGTTGTGCCCAACAATGGTTAGTTGCGCAGATATATTTTTGTTGATGCACAATTCACGATTGTCTATTCATCCTGGCAACACGAAGATGTATCGTGATCCGCGCCAACATTTCTTGTGGGACGGGATGAAGCGAGATGTGGTACATCATGTTAGCAGATGCTTGACCTGTCAAATGGTTAAGGTTGAACACAGGATACCACCATGGTTATTACATTCTCTCCCCATTATCGAACAGAAGTAGGGGGTATTCCTGTGGATTTTATCATTAGATTACTGAGGACATCACGTGACCACGATACTATTGGGTAGTTATTGACAGATTGACCAAGTCAACCCATTTTATACTTGTCAGCATGACCTACACTCCATCTAGGTTGGCTATATTGTATGTGCAGAACATTATTAGGCTTCACAGTATACCACGTAAGGTAGCGTCTGATAGAAATTTGAGGTTTACATCTCACTACTAGCACCATTTCATATCAGCATTACATGCAGAGCTGAAGATGAATTCCGCATATCATCCACAGACCAAGGGACAGAGAAAGTATACTATAGTATTCAGACACTTGAGGATTTGCTACGTGCATGTACTCTTGAGTGAAAAGGGTCCTGGAAGGACCACCTATCATTGATAGAATTTCCATACAACAACAATCATCATTTCAGTATCGGCATGGTCCCATTCGAAGCCTTATACGGGCAGAGGCGCCTTACACCTTTTAGTTGGTTTGGGATATGTGAACATGCTTTTAACTCCGTAGATCTCTTGGAGAAGACTGCGAGGGATGTTGACCATCTGAGGTGAAGGTTTTTGACATCTCACGAGCTGCCAGAAAAGCTATGCAGTTCGTCGGAAAAAAGATTTGGAGTTTCAGGTAATCCGAACATCATCTCTTAATCTATTCAAAATGTGACTTATCGATATTCAACTTCATCTTTCATACTAATGGAAATTTCTGTAAACACATGAAGGAGATTGAGTGTTCCTACGAGTATCTCCTATGAAGGGAGTGCAAAGATTTTATGTTCGTGGCAAATTGGTGCTACGATGTGTTGAACCATTTGAGATTATTGCTCGTGTTGGGAAGGGGATCTATCGAGGAACCTTCCTGCACACCTACTAGCTATTCATAACACCTTTCGTATATCCAACCTGAGGAAATATATGCACAACCCTCGTCACGTCATCAACGTGGAAAGAATATGGCTTGTTTTTCTTTGAGGTTTTTATGGGTTCAAAATCCTTTGAGGTTTTTATGACCAGATGGAACTCAGATAAAACAAATAGTGACCTTGACTCGAATCTTATGCAGTATTGCAATAGTCGGTCGACTATCCCTAATAGTTGGTCCGACTATGCGGTGCAGGGGGGTTCTCGACTGAACAGACCTCGAGTCGATCAATAGTCAGCCTGACCGAATAGTCGGTCGACTGACCCGACTATTCGGCCAACTGGAGTTTGACTTTTGATATTTTTATTTTTTTATTTTCAATTTTCAATTTCTATGGGTTACATTTTACCACGGTATCACCACAAATTTCAAATTCTATATATCTATTTTATTGATTGGTACTTTTATCTTTGATTCATGTTAACTAATGACCATATATATAAAAAATATAAGAATATATGTATTACAAATATTTTTTATATTAAAAAATACAAAACATAATAATTCTGAATAGTCGCCCGAATACCGATTATTCTCTATTCAGTGACCCCTCTGACTGAATACCGAATACCGTCTTCTACAACACTGGTCTTTTGTGACATCCGGATCTGAATAACCCAGATCCACGGGCGTCACAAATATACACCTAAATCTTTTGATTACTGTAGATATATATTATTCACTTATGTATTTCTATTTGTTATTTTACTTTCTCGTTGGACTCTTTATGTAGTTTACCCATAGGCTACTCTCCTATATAAGAGAGCATAGGGCTGATGGAATAAACAAGCTTTCTTATTTTCCCAAAATGGTATCAGAGCGACGGTCCTAGACTGGAGTTCTTGAACTAAAACCCTAACCCTAGCCCCCTCCCCCCACCTTCGAGCCTCTCCCGCGCCTCCGACCTAGCGTCTCCGATCTAGGTCCTCTCGCCTCGCACGCCATACGCGTGAGCGTGCGTCGATCGCTCACGGTCTTCTAGCCTCGCGTGCTGAGAGCGATATCGCGCGGTACGCCTATCGCGCGATCTTCTTCTTCGCTCAGCGTGTGATCGTGCGCTTGCGCTACTGAGCGGCCTCGCACGTTACGTGTTTGCACGTAAGCGCGTGATCGTTGTACGTGCTGTACACAAGCAGTGCACGTAAGCGCGTGATCGCATGATCGCTGTAAGCGCGTCCTCCTCCTGTACGGGTGTGCGTGATCTGCGTGACCTCGCACAATCCAGTGGGCATCCGGTGCGTATCTTCCTGCGTGAAATCTTCCCACGCACCACTGTGCGTGTAAAGTCTTCAACCCTAGTGCACGTGCGACACTAGGGTCTAGCGCGTGCGTGTGCTAAGAACTTGGTTAATGGGGTTGGTTGTTTGAGTCTACACATCCAATCAATCCCGTTCATGTCCGTGTAGACGATCATAATCTTCAGTCTACCTCCCAGTCCTCCAATATCAATAGTCAGAAAGCGAGGCAGACATTCCATCTATAGCGCCTTCAGAGGTCCAACGCTGATCGTGAAGATGAATGGTTCTAATTATAACTGTGGGCAATGCAGTTCATGAGTATGATGAAGTCAACCGGTAAGAAACATATTCTTACTGAAGAAGAGCCTGCTGAGAAGATTGGGGTCAATGCCTCATGGGAGACATATGATGCATATGCCAAAGTATGGCTATCTGGAACTCTGGCAATTGAAATTGCTAATGATATTCTTCACCAGCCCACTGCCAAAGCAATGTAGGATATTTGGTTGCTACATATTCTCAGGCAAAGAATGAGACGAAGATACTTCAATTCGAGCATGACATATTTACTATTAAGCAGATTGGAAGACCTTTGCACTCACTGTACACATCTCTATGAGGATTGTTTGAGAAGCTTTATAGCTTCATGCCCCTGACAGCCACTCCAGAGCAACGGAAGACCTACCGGAATGCTACTATGATAGGGGTGTTTCTCGCTGCCCTGATTCTGAGTATGAGGCAACACGTTCCCAGATCTTGGCGGATTCCACTATTCCTCCCTATGGAGGAAGCTTTTCACAAATTGAGTCGTATCACCGTTCCTTCTTCGACTACAAATCAGACTGCCTCATCTATGGCGGCAAATCGGGGTCGTGGAGGTCACCATCATCAGGCTCGCGATCGTGGACCTCGTGGTAGAGGAGGCTGTGTTCGGCCAACGTGTACCTTTGCCATCGCACTGGACATACCGAAGACACATGCTACTCTAAGCATGGATTTCCTGCATCTGCACGAGTCGCTGAACAGATCGAGCCCCCATCTGCTTCTTCTTTGGATCAGCGCTTTGATGATCTTGTTGCCCGTCTAAGGGGCATCATTCCTCCATCTGGCCCAGTTTCTTCAGCACCTATTCCTGAGAGCCACTCTGATGTTGCCGCATCCGCCTCTGCATCCACCAGTGCATCAGGTAGCACATATGCATTTACTAGTAGTGGATCAGATACTTTAGCATGGATTATGGACTCTGGCGCTACACATCATCTATGTGGTGATCAAAGTCTACTTACAGGGTACATACATATCTCTCCAGGTCATACAGTGGTTATTGCTAATGGCTCACATTCCCCGATTACTGGTCAGGGGGATATTAGACTGACGCCATCTATGCATCTCAAGAATGTGTTACATCCACCTGATTTTTCGATGAATTTGTTGTCCATTAGTCAAATTACAAAGGATTTACAGTGTCGGGCAATTTTTGATCCCATCTTCTCTGGTTTTTCAGGATCTATGTTGATGCAGGTCTTGATGCAGGTCTATGTTGGGTGTGCTCGGGCATGTGGATCTCTGGCAATGTCAGGTGGTCCCAGTTGCGTTGGTGTTCGGCATAATAAAGGTAGAAAAAGGACATAGGTGCAATGTGGGTTCTATACTTCTATGTGGTGCAACCGTGCAAGTGCTGGCTTTGACTATGGCAGTAGTTGGCATCGATTGCAGTAGGAATGAAGTGAGTATTCACGAAACAATTACTTGTGAGTAGTTAAGGTTGTTGGAGTTAATGATTTCCAACAGGTGCAACGATTCTGAGATTTATGTTGAGAATCGAGATCATGGCTTCTGCACTTCAACTATCAGATGCAATGAATCCATACTTTATGACTTCACAATCTCCGTCTTTATGATGTTCATGTATTTCAACAAGTGTTTTCATAATTGTGGGAAAAGCTTTGAGGTTGTATTTATATGTTCAACAAAAGCATTTGAATCACGATCACTATCCGAGGGCTAACCAATGATCATTTTTCCATCTTGATGTTCCCTTCACCATGGACTGCGTATCAGTAAAGTGACCTGAAAGTTTTGCTCTGGCAGCAATTTAATGCAATCAGGCATACACAGATTTAGGAAGTTACAGTGGATGATGAGAAGAAGGGACAATGTATATGCCAATATTTTGTAAATTAAGTGCAGAGATCCATGAAGAGGGAAAGACAAAGGAGAGATAATGGAGGCCAGCTCCAAAATTTCTACGCATTACTTGACGGCTAAAGCATACTAAGCCTTTTATTTGGAAGGATGGGATAATGCAGCAATAGAAAATACTAATTGTATTTGAGGGTGGGAGATTTATTTTGAGAATGCATTTGGGCATGCCCAACGGCTTTTTGGAACTTGATGGAACTTGGCGGATGTAAATACTCCCTTTGAATTTATAATCCCAGGCACTAAGCAAGCGTCAGCGGAACAGTAACTAATATGCTAATTAATTGGTGGATGACTGTTTAGTCATGGAGAAGGGTGTACGAGAGCCGCTATGAGGATTGTTGTCTGCTTGTCGGTCTCTCACATCACGAGTGGGTCTATCGTCAAAGTAAAGAAGCAGAGCTTGATTTAATATATATTTGGTGCGCTTAGTTATTAGTTGGTTCCGACTTGGGTCTTCGGGAGAAAGGAAAACTTGATAGTTGTAGTACGACTCCGTAGCAAGCGATCGGGGAAAGGAAAGCAGAGAAATCTGTTCAACTAATCTCAACCAAACTCCGATTTATTTATATTAGTCAAGTCTCATATCTCGCTTACGCTTTCTTAACCCACACAAATGCCACAACATCTACTACCCCTTTTCCTACTAGTCCTACCAGAAAGCTTATACCACCATTGCCTCTATCTTACACACTTGCCCACGCGAAAGTCAATAAGAGAGTGAAGTCAGAGGGATTGACATAGACAACAAAAAGTTCACAATAAGGGTTCCCGGTCTCGACGCATGTGTCCGTCCCAACTGAAGATGGAAGTGTTGGGTGGGTTTGCTTGTATTGTATTACAGGCCATTCGAAAGGGTGATTCTGAAATTGCGGAGGCTTGGTTCAATTAAGCTGTTGAGTATGGAAACAAGCTATAGCGCTGACTCCAGGTAATTATATTGAAGCACACAATTGGTTGAAGATCACAGGGCGACCACAAATATGAATATTATCCTAATCTGAGATTTGAGCCTTTCGCATCAAGCTCAAACTTCCCTTCTTGCATGTGCGCTCCACCAGAGGCACACACAATAATAAGAGGTAGAAATCAATTGGTAGCATACTCGATCAAACGGGTAATTTTCTCGCATACTACGGATCCATACTATACCCCCCATGATATGAAAGTCCATAACCCCAAATGAGAAAGGGGAAGTGAGAGAAGCTTCACGAACGTCCACAGTAATCTTTCGATCGGAAGTCCAGTACGTTCATCTTATCCGTAACTCGAAACCATTTTCTTTTACGGGACTCAGAGTCCAATTAGACTGAGTTTAGCGCCAACGCCCTCGGACTTTCTGCGAGGTCTATGATTATAGGCTGATGTTTGGACTGATGAAAGGGGATGCAGAGCGACTATTTGAGGAATCCCGAGCGCCTCTTCTTTGGGCATCTGGAAAGCGGTTGTTCAAGAGGTTCAATATAAGGTCGACTCTCCTATAGGGGAAGGAGCCTGCGAGTCAGAACGAAGTGAGACGACGCGAGCACTGCTTTCACCCGACTGTGGCTCTTCCTCTTTGATCTAGACTTCGCCCTTCGCATTTCATTTATATAGCTCACATGCTTCAACACACGTCTACGCTCGCTGCTCTCTACTGAATGGAAATAGGTTTAGGTGGTATAATATAGTACGAAAGTCTGGTACACCGAAAGGGTCTCCTCAAGGTAGCTGCTATCCAACCCACTCCACTATTCCAACATATATTTTTTGGATGGACCTCAAATGGAGGTGCATCCCCCCTTTTCTAAAAAAACTAATTGAATACTTAAGAAATTATAATTAAAGCAAATTCTGGCCCTTAAATCCTAGCACAGCCTTCCTGAATTTAGAGATGATGCTTGATCTCTTAGGCAACCTTTCAAGGAAATAGCAACAAAAGTCATGAAGACTTTTATCTTAGAAAGGGACAAAAATGCATGGTACTTTGGCTTTGGCCAGCATCAATAGCATAGGTTTTGTTGAATATTTTTTAAATAATTCGATTTACTAATATGTACCACTTAAATGGTCTGGTGGTAGTGCAGTGTGCCTACCATCCAAAAAGATCAGGTTCACTTGTGGGGGTTGCATTAGGTAGTCGACAACCCGCGTAAAAAAATAGTTGAATCTTTCAACATGGTCCATCATCAATAGCATGTGTTTTGTTGATTTTTTTTAAATTATTAGATTTACTAATACGTACCCACTTAAATGGTCTGGTGGTAGTGTAGTGTATCTACCATCCAAAAAGACCAAGGTTAAAATCTCCCCTTGTGGGGGCTGCGTTAGGTAATCGACAACCAATATAAAAAAATAGTCGAATCTTTCAAACATGGATTTGAGCAAGAATCCATGAAACCTAGCCTCTATTTATTGGGCTTGTTTGGTTGCTAGGTTACCCTGGGTAACCTGGCATACCCTTTGCTCATACCCTGCATTCCTGGTTGGAATTAGTTCTATAGACCACACAATTTCTTTGTTATAATATTTTTTAACCAAGAAATTAAAAATAACATAAAAAACTATTATAATCATTAAAAAGTTAATCTAACACAACACAGTTACCAAACAAGTCCATAGTGGGAGGAAGGCTTTGCCAATTTGAATTGCTGATATGATCATGTTTACCCATATTTGATCTTTTAATCACTACTGTCTAGTTGTTAAGATAAATGCATCTAAGGAGGCATGGCGTTCTATTACTTGACTATCCAAGTTCTGAGAGATTCTTGCTCAACTGTTTTGTAATAACACATGCTTTGCCGCTGATTGTTTTTGTAAACATTGGTTGTGAATATCTGAAACTTGGTTGGTTGATGATTTAAAACACTAAATAAAGCCACATTATCTTCAACGTGTTACCTTTTAAATAGGTTATATGACTGTTGCAATAAATAAGTAGAAACTGATTATTGGAGCACTCTGCATTATTATACACGTAGATCATCTCTATCTGGCTTTCGAAAGATACCCAATCATTTTGGGAAAAAATTCTGAGCCTACTGTTTTTTATGTCATCTCATGCTACTTTAATCAGTTTTTTGTGTCATTTTATGGGATTTGAATCTACAGAATTTTATGAAATTAGAACTTCGCTGCCTCTATGAGAAATGCCTAATTTTTTTTACAAATGTGTTTTTGGAGGCCTTGTTTATAACTTTAAATGCACTTTCTTACTATCGGGACTTCATATCATTTATCATTTCGTCCTTAACTGGGTAAATACTAGAAATTGGGCAGAGAACATTCTATCCTGCTGTTCTTATGAGGAAATTTATCCTGTTTTGTTTTGCCTGATCTCAAGGGACTTGGATTTATGACAATGCCTTTAGTTCAGCCTTTTTTTA